>NC_069429.1:5859842-6024390 GCF_026875155.1 Cherax quadricarinatus | reverse complement strand
GCTACAGCAGCACAGCATCAGCAGTTGACCATTGTACCACAGTATTTCGATAATATTTCTTGCCCTTTTTACCACAGGGTTGGCACTAGAAGCTTTCTTGGGGCCCATGGTCACTTATTTTGCAGATAAAATCAACAAAAACGCTATAATAATACGAAATGTTCCGATTGTATGCTTGGATGTTACCGCGGAGGCTGGCTTGTAAACAATGCCACCAGCGGAACATGTGAGGCTGGCTCAGGCCTCACATAGACGTGTCTCGGACGAATAGCGTTGAGCGAGTTTTTTAGTGCTATGCGAGGCAAAATTTTAGTGATAAAATGTATCGCTATGCGGATTTAACGTTGTGATG
Organism: Cherax quadricarinatus; assembly: GCF_026875155.1. Taxonomy (NCBI): domain Eukaryota; kingdom Metazoa; phylum Arthropoda; class Malacostraca; order Decapoda; family Parastacidae; genus Cherax; species Cherax quadricarinatus. The sequence goes on along the minus strand of NC_069429.1, from coordinate 6,024,038 downwards.
CCAACGGTATGCGGGGGTCCACTGTATATATATACATGTATATATATATATATATATATATATATATATATATATTATATATATATATATATATATATATATATATATATATATATATATATATTATATATATATCAGTGGACCCCCACATACCGTACGCATCGCATACCGTTCAATCTGCATACCGCTCGCTTTTATCGCAAAAATTTTGCCTCGCATACCGCCCAAAAACCCGCTCACCGCTCTTCGTCCGAGACGCGTCCAATGTGCGCCCTTAGCCAACCTCACACGTGCCGCCGGTGGCATTGTTTACCAGCCAGCCTCCGCGGTAACATCCAAGCATACAATCGGAACATTTCGTATTATTACAGTGTTTTTGGTGATTTTTTCTGGAAAATAAGTGACCATGGGCCCCAAGAAAGCTTCTAGTGCCAACCCTACAGCAATAAGGGTGAGAATTACTATAGAGATGAAGAAGAAGATCATTGATAAGTATGAAAGTGGAGTGCGTGTCTCCGAGCTGGCCAGGTAATATAATAAACCCCAATCAACCATCGCTACTATTGGTGGTACAGCTGCTGCTGCTGTTGTACCACCGTCAGCTGCTGCTGCTGCTGTAGTACCATCTGCTGCTGCTGTAGCATCGTCTGCTGCTGCTGTAGCATCGTCTGCTGCTGCTGTAGCACTGTCAGCTGCTGTTGCTGCTGCTGTAGCACCGTTGTTGGTGTGGCTTATTGAGAATACCAAGAAACAATTAACCCCAGAGGATTTGCCACCCAGGATAACCCAAAAAAGTCAGTGTCATCGAAGACTGTCTAACTTATTTCCATTGGGGTCCTTAATCTTGTCTCCCAGGATGCAACCCACACCAGTCGACTAACACCCAGGTGAACAGGGAAAAATGCCTGGAACTAGTGCTCATATTGGTGAATTTAAAGCCAGCAAAGGTTGGTTTGAGAGATTTAAGAATCGTAGTGGCATACACAGTGTGATAAGGCCTGTTCTGGAAGAAAATGCCAAACAGGACCTACAGTACTCAGGAGGAAAAGGCACTCCCAGGTCACAGCGTCAATCAGTCATTGCTGCATCTTCAATAAAGGTAAGTGTCATTTATTTTTCATTTAGTAGAGTAGTACATGCACAATATATATTGTGCATGTACTACTCTACTATCGTGCATGTATTCTTCTCTTTGTGTGTAGGAAAATGTATATTTCATGTGGTAAAAAAATTTTTTTTCATACTTTTGGGTGTCTTGCACGGATTAATTTGATTTCCATTATTTCTTATGGGGAAAATTCATTCGCATACCGATCATTTCGCATAACAATCAGCCCTCTTGCACGGATTAAAGTCGCTATGTGGGGGTCCACTGTATATATACATGTATATATACATGTATATATACATATATATATATTATATATATATATATATATATATATATATATATATATATATATATATATATATATATATATATATATATATATATATATATTTTTTATTATTATCACACTGGCCGATTCCCACCAAGGCAGGGTGGCCCGAAAAAGAAAAACTTTCACCATCATTCACTCCATCACTGTCTTGCCAGAAGGGTGCTTTACACTACAGTTTTTAAACTGCAACATTAACACCCCTCCTTCAGAGTGCAGGCACTGTACTTCCCATCTCCAGGACTGCCGGTTTCCCTGAATCCCTTCATAAATGTTACTTTGCTCACACTCCAACAGCACGTCAAGTATTAAAAACCATTTGTCTCCATTCACTCCTATCAAACACGCTCATGCATGCCTGCTGGAAGTCCAAGCCCCTCGCACACAAAACCTCCTTTACCCCCTCCCTCCAACCTTTCCTAGGCCGACCCCTACCCCGCCTTCCTTCCACTACAGACTGATACACTCTTGAAGTCATTCTGTTTCGCTCCATTCTCTCTACATGTCCGAACCACCTCAACAACCCTTCCTCAGCCCTCTGGACAACAGTTTGTAATCCCGCACCTCCTCCTAACTTCCAAACTACGAATTCTCTGCATTATATTCACACCACACATTGCCCTCAGACATGACATCTCCACTGCCTCCAGCCTTCCCTCGCTGCAACATTCATCACCCACGCTTCACACCCATATAAGAGCGTTGGTAAAACTATACTCTCATACATTCCCCTCTTTGCCTCCAAGGACAAAGTTCTTTGTCTCCACAGACTCCTAAGTGCACCACTCACTCTTTTTCCCTCATCAATTCTATGATTCACCTCATCTTTCATAGACCCATCCGCTGACACGTCCACTCCCAAATATCTGAATACGTTCACCTCCTCCATACTCTCTCCCTCCAATCTGATATTCAATCTTTCATCACCTAATCTTTTTGTTATCCTCATAACCTTACTCTTTCCTGTATTCACCTTTAATTTTCTTCTTTTGCACACCCTACCAAATTCATCCACCAACCTCTGCAACTTCTCTTCAGAATCTCCCAAGAGCACAGTGTCATCAGCAAAGAGCAGCTGTGACAACTCCCACTTTGTGTGTGATTCTTTATCTTTTAACTCCACGCCTCTTGCCAAGACCCTCGCATTTACTTCTCTTACAACCCCATCTATAAATATATTAAACAACCACGGTGACATCACACATCCTTGTCTAAGGCCTACTTTTACTGGGAAAAAATTTCCCTCTTTCCTACATACTCTAACTTGAGCCTCACTATCCTCGTAAAAACTCTTCACTGCTTTCAGTAACCTACCTCCTACACCATACACTTGCAACATCTGCCACATTGCCCCCTATCCACCCTGTCATACGCCTTTTCCAAATCCATAAATGCCACAAAGACCTCTTTAGCCTTATCTAAATACTGTTCACTTATATGTTTCACTGTAAACACCTGGTCCACACACCCCCTACCTTTCCTAAAGCCTCCTTGTTCATCTGCTATCCTATTCTCCGTCTTACTCTTAATTCTTTCAATTATAACTCTACCATACACTTTACCAGGTACACTCAACAGACTTATCCCCCTATAATTTTTGCACTCTCTTTTATCCCCTTTGCCTTTATACAAAGGAACTATGCATGCTCTCTGCCAATCCCTAGGTACCTTACCCTCTTCCATACATTTATTAAATAATTGCACCAACCACTCCAAAACTATATCCCCACCTGCTTTTAACATTTCTATCTTTATCCCATCAATCCCCGGCTGCCTTACCCCCTTTCATTTTACCTACTGCCTCACGAACTTCCCCCACACTCACAACTGGCTCTTCCTCACTCCTACAAGATGTTATTCCTCCTTGCCCTATACACGAAATCACAGCTTCCCTATCTTCATCAACATTTAACAATTCCTCAAAATATTCCCTCCATCTTCCCAATACCTCTAACTCTCCATTTAATAACTCTCCTCTCCTATTTTTAACTGACAAATCCATTTGTTCTCTAGGCTTTCTTAACTTGTTACTCTCACTCCAAAACTTTTTCTTATTTCAACAAAATTTGTTGATAACATCTCACCCACTCTTCATTTGCTCTCTTTTTACATTGCTTCACCACTCTCTTAACCTCTCTCTTTTTCTCCATATGCTCTTCCCTCCTTGCATCACTTCTACTTTGTAAAAAACTTCCATATGCTAACTTTTTCTCCCTTACTACTCTCTTTACATCATCATTCCACCAATCGCTCCTCTTCCCTCCTGCACCCACTTTCCTGTAACCACAAACTTCTGCTGAACACTCTAACACTACATTTTTAATCCTACCCCATACCTCTTCGACCCCATTGCCTATGCTCTCATTAGCCCATCTATCCTCCAATAGCTGTTTATATCTTACCCTAACTGCCTCCTCTTTTAGCTTATAAACCTTCACCTCTCTCTTCCCTGATGCTTCTATTCTCCTTGTATCCCATCTACCTTTTACTCTCAGTGTAGCTACAACTAGAAAGTGATCTGATATATCTGTGGCCCCTCTATAAACATATATATATATATATATATATATATATATATATATATATATATATATATATATATATATATATATATATAATATATATAACGTACACACCACTTGGAAAATTGGTGTTGACATACATATACATGTACCTTTCTTCCACAAAAAAAATCTTTCCCTCTCACACCAAAGTCTTTTCCTGGTACCCAACCAAATTTTTTTCCCTCTATCCTCCTACCTACCAAATACTTTTCATATTCCCACACTAAACTTTTTCCATGTCTGCCAAACTGAACTTCCTTTCCTCCTCCACTAAACACTTTACACAATATTCCTTTTACTTTTCCTCCCACAATTTTTTTTTTACCATACTAATAACCTCTATTTTTTTTCTTCCCCTACAAATTTTTTTTACTCGCACTAAGATCTCATATTTTCCATTGCCACATATTAAAGAAGTATGATTTCTATTTGCATATATATAATACAGTAGTATAACTGACATATAAATGTGGTATATCAGAAGTTACACTGGGCTGAATGGGGGGTTGTGTCCAACTTGAGTATACTTAACTCCTTCACTCACATAGAGCTACAAATGTCCAACTAAATACAGTGGACCCTCGCCTAATGAACTCATTGCATAACGTTAAATTCGCCTAGTGATACATTTTAACGCAAAAATTTTGCCTCGGCTAGCGCTAAAAAACTCGCTCAATGCGATTCGTTTGAGACACGTCCACATGCGGCCTGAGCCCACCTCACTTGTTCCATGGGTGCCAGTGTTTACAAGCCAGCCACCGCGGTCGCTTCCAAGCATACAATCGGAACATTTCATATTATCACAGCCTTTTTAGTGATTGCACCTGCAAAGTAAGTCACCATGGGCCCCAAGAAAGCTTCTAGTGTCAACCCTACAGGAAAAAGGGTGAGAATTACTATGGATATGAAGAAAGAGATCATTGCCAAGTATGAAAGTGGAGTGTGTGTCTCGGAGCTGGCCAGGTTGTACACAAAACCCCAATCAACCATCGCTACTATTGTGGCCAAGAAAATGGCAATCAAGGAAGCTGTTCTTGCCAAAGGTGCAACTTTGTTTTCGAAACAGAGATCGCAAGTGATAGAAGATGTTGAGAGACTTGTTATTGGCGTGGATAAACGAAAAACAGATAGCAGGAGATAGCATCTCTCAAGCGATCATATGTGAAAAGGCTAGGAAGTTGCATGAGGATTTAATTAGAAAAATGCCTGCAACTAGTGGTAATGTGAGTGAATTTAAGGCCAGCAAAGGTTGGTTTGAGAGATTTAAGAATCGTAGTGGCATACATAGTGTGATAAGGCATGGTGAGGCTGCCAGTTCGGACCACAAAGCGGCTGAAAAATATGTGCAGGAATTCAAGAAGTACATAGAGAGTGAAGGACTGAAACCTGAACAAGTGTTTAATTGTGATGAAACAGGCCTGTTTTGGAAGAAAATGCCAAGCAGAACCTACATTACTCAGGAGGAAAAGGCACTCCCAGGACATAAGCCTATGAAAGACAGGCTTACTCTGTTGATGTGTGCTAATGCTAGTGGTGATTGCAAAGTGAAGCCTTTATTGGTGTATCACTCTGAAACTCCCAGAGTGTTCAGGAAAAACAATGTCCTCAAGGCTAATTTGTGTGTGCTGTGGAGGGCAAACAGTAAGGCATGGGTCACTAGGGACTTTTTCTATGACTGGTTACACCATGCATTTGCCCCCACTGTGAAAAATTACCTAATTGAAAAGAAATTAGACCTTAAGTGCCTCCTGGTATTAGACAATGCTCCTGGTCATCCTTCAGACATGGCAGAGCAACTTTCTGCGGAAATGAGCTTCATTAAGGTCAAGTTTTTGCCTCCTAATACCACTCCTCTCCTGCAGCCCATGGACCAGCAGGTCATTTCCAACTTCAAGAAACTGTACACAAAAGCTCTGTTTGAAAGGTGCTTTGTAGTGACCTCAGAAACTCAATTGACTCTAAGAGAGTTTTGGAGAGATCACTTTAGCATCCTCAATTGTGTAAACATTATAGATAAGGCTTGGGAGGAAGTGACTAAGAGGACCTTGAACTCTGCTTGGAAGAAACTGTGACCAGAATGTGTAGACAAAAGGGATTTTGAAGGGTTTGAGGCTAACCCTGGGAATCCTATGCCAGTTGAGGAATCCATTGTGGCATTGAGCGAATCCTTGGGGTTGGAGATTAGTGGGGAGGATGTGGAAGAGTTGGTGGAGGAGGACAATGATGAACTAACCACTGATGAGCTGCTGGATCATCTTTAACAGCAAGAGGCCAGACCTGAGGAAACTGCTCTGGAGGAGGGGATAGAGAAATTGAAGAAGTTGTCTACTTCAAAGATTAAGGAAATGTGTGCAATGTGGCTTAAAGTGCAAACCTTTTTTGATGAAAATCACCCTCACACAGCTATTGCAAGCCGTGTTGGCAACCTGTACACTGACAATGTTGTGAAACACTTTAGGAATGTCATAAAGGAAAGGGAGGTACAGGCCTCTATGGACAGATATGTTGTGCGACAGAGGTCCAATGACTCTCAAGCTGGTCCTAGTGGCATTAAAAGAAGAAGGGAAGTAACCCCAGAAAAGGACTTGCCACCTCAAGTCCTAATAGAAGGGGATTCCCCTTCTAAACATTAACACCATCCACAGTCTCCCCTCCTCCCATCCCATCAATCATCACCAGATCTTCAATAAAGGTAAGTGTCATGTAATTGTGCATGTCTTCTTCAGTTTGTGTGTATTAAAATTAATATTTCATTTGGTAAAAATTTGTTTTTGTTCATACTTTGGGGTGTCAGGAACAGATTAATTTGATTTCCATTATTTCTTATGGGGAAAATTAATTCAGCTAACGATAATTTCGCCTAACGTTGAGCTCTCAGGAACGGATTAATAGCGTTAGGCGAGGGTCCACTGTATTCTGATCAACAGTTCTTCCATTGCAAGACAAAAAAAAAAAATTCTTAGGTCTGTTCCTTGATAACAACTTTAAATTCAACACCCACAGTCAACACATCACAAAAAAAGTAACCAAATCAGTTGGCATCTTCTTTAAGATACATTACTATGTACCTCAAAGAATACTGTTTACATTATACCACTCTCTAAACTATCCCTACCTCACCTATGCTAATAATAACTCAACACTTATTAGTGTGCCTACTACATACACAGAACATTATATTCAAATATTAACCCTCCTCTCAAACTCCTCCTTGATAACTACAACAGAACATGCAGGCATAATACAAGGTACAAATCACTCTTCGATATCCCTCTATGTGCATCTCTCCATATGCAAAAATGCTATGCACATAAAGAGCCCGAAGATCTGGAATTCACTGCCAGAACACATTAAAGGGCCCCTTCTTGCAAATCAATTTAAGGCCCTACTTAGAAATCACCTCCTCACCCAAAATTAACCAAACACTTTACTTAACCCTTTCAGGGTTGGTGCCGTACTAGTACAGCTTGCACACCAGGGGTGGTGCCGTACTAGTACGCATAAACTTTAGCGCCTTCAAATATAGCGAGAGAGAGCTGGTAGGCCTGCATATGTAAGAATGGGTCTATGTGGTCAGTGTGCGCAGTATAAAAAAAATCCTGCAGCACACAGTGCATAATGAGAAAAAAAACTCCGACCGTGTTTTTGGTTTAAAACAGCATATTTGCAGTGTATTTTCATATGCTATTTATGGTTGTATTCTAGTTTTCCTGGCTCATTTTATAGAATGGAAGACATATTATGGAAATTGAGATGATTTTGATTGGTTTCACAATGAAAAGTACCCAGAAATTGAGCTCAAAGTAGCAGAAATGTTCGATTTTTGCCAAAGTTCAAAGGTAAACAAAACATGCCACGCGTCCAATACACGACAACTGGTAAGTCTAATATTCTTTCACAAGTGTGCTGATATTATTTATACCATTTCTACACTAATGCAGTAGTCTGCATAACATAAATCTTCTATTCTTTGTGAGAATAAAAATTCAAAGCGGAAAGGAAAAGAAATGTAGCAGAGGCCTGGGGACGTGAGTAATCAACAGATGAAATGTTATTTTAGTGCCAGGAATGACTGTCTTGTTTATTCTGGACCCTATTTGGAAATTGGCATCTTTTGAAATTTGTGTGAAATTGGCAAAATTGCCAATTTCTGACCAAGTTACTGGTTAGTTGAAATCGGTAAATGGGTGGTTTCTTGTACTCATTCGATAGACAAAATGGAGTTCTAGCAAAATAGATATGATTTTTGTCGACTGGCACATTGGAATTGACCGATAATAGGGCTCAAAGTGGGCGAAATCGCCGATGCATAAACATCGTCAAAACCGCTAACTTCGTGAGAGCATAATTTCGTCAGTTTCCCATCAAATTTCATATTTTTGGTGTCATTATGATCGGAAAAGGATTCTCTATCATTTCATAAGAAAAAATAATTATTTTTTTTTTCGAAAAATTTCCGACCCTGAGAACAAGTTTAGGAGAGGGCCTGCCGGCCCTGAAAGGGTTAATTAAAATTGTTTCAATTCCATTATTGTATATTGTGCTTGATGATTGCTCAACTATTTACTCATTACTTCAAACTTAAAATTCTTTCAACTTCATTGTTTTAAATTGTGTTAAATTGTAATACAGGTCCACATCCCTTTATCTGAAATTCGAAAAGTTCCGAAAACCGAAGTTTTTTCGTGAAATGTCATCAGTCATCTCAGTGCTGGGTCACACTGCCACATGGCAGCATGACCCAGCACTGATGGCCAGAGTGCCAGGCATCAGTTGTGTCTCAGCGCGTTGTAGTGTTCACACGTGCATCTGCTGTTTGCTGTTATGAAAATGTCAAAAAGAGCTCCAGATACCCTTATGTTACTGAAGTATTATAGTGACAGTGATGACCAAAAACTAATGAAAAATAGGACTTTGGACTAAAATGATGTTTGATGTAAATGAACCTACAGATGAAGACTTTGAAGGATTTCATGTCACTGATGAGAAGATGATATCAAACCCCATAACTTATGCTAAAAGCTTATCGGACGTAAGTGTAAATAAGTTACAGGAAGCTGACATTGAAGAAATGCTGAATATTGACAATGATGTACCTGTTATGCATTCCTTGAGTGATGGTGAAATTGCTGAAATGGTGTTAACCCTTAAACTGTCCAAACAAAGATTCACGTTCATGTGTATCCGTATTGCATCTATGTCTGTGTCATCATTTGTGGTTGTCTCAGACTCCCTTAGTGTTTTACAGGCTGTATGAAAATTTGATACACCTCACCCCCTAGTTCTCCATATCCAATTTTGGCTACGCCATATCTCTACCAAGCATAAAGATTTTTTTTTGTTGGGTCTCCAGTCATGTTGATGTACAGGGCAATGAACAGGCAGACACTGCTGCACGGTCAGCAGTACATGACCTACCAGTTTCATATAGAGGTGTTCCATTTATGGACTATTTTGCTGTAATAGCTACTCACCTTCACACCCGTTGGCAACAACGTTGGTCTAATCTTCTCGGTAACAAACTTCATTCTATTAAACCGAGTATAGGTTACTTCTTGTCATCAGTGTCGAGGTTGGAAGACTACTCTCTCCCGTCTTCGCATTGGCCACACTCGTCTTACTCATGGGTATCTCATGGAGAGGCACCCTATTCCTCTCTGTGAGAAGTGTCAGGTTCCAGTATTGATTAGCCACATTCTGTTAGACTGCCCTCTCTATCAACGAGCACACAGAATTTACCTCCAACGCTGTCTCCGCTCTACTACACTCTCTTTACCTTCCCTTCTTGCTGATGGACCCTCCTTTAATCCTGACTCTCTCATTGACTTCTTGACAACAACTGATTTACTCCACAAACTCTGATGATGATACCTTCGCACTCCCCTCAACCCTTTCTACCTCAATCTCTTGCTGCCCTCTACCCCTGCACTATCCACTGCCCCACTGTTCTCCGTAACCTATTAATCATCCCTCTCCCCTTTGCCACCTGATACCCTCGCTTCCTTCCTACCCTGCAGCACTGTATAACCCTTGTGGTTTAGCACTTCTTTTGATTATAATAATATGTTCATGTGCAGGGGGGCTCCGAAAGTAGATCTACGTTTTTTTACATGCTTTCAAATGGGGAAAATAAAGGTCGGAGCGCTACGCACGTGAACGTAGATCTACGTTTGGACAGTTTAAGGGTTAAATACAAATAAGGATAAGAACAGTGGTGATGATGATGATGACATTGTGAGCACAGGTGAAAAAGTCCCCATAGATGATATGGTGAAAATGTGTGATCAGTTAATTGCTGGCCTTGAACAACATGCATTTATCAGTGAGCAAGGGAACATGGCAATTTACTCAGTTAAAGAAAGATTGCTTAGACAGAAAGCTATGTTATTAAGACATATGACACTGAAGTCTTTAAAAATGTCGTCTGTCAATCATCTTGAGAATCATGTTCCTGGTCTATAATTATCCCATTACATACTTCATTTATCAATATATTACTCTACAAATACAGTGGACCCCCGGTTTACGATCACCTCCCAATGCAACCAATTATGTAAGTGTATTTATGTAAGTGCGTTTGTACGTGTATGTTTGGGGGTCTGAAATGGACTAATCTAATTCACAATATTCCTTATGGGAACAAATTCGTTCAGTACTGGCACCTGAACATACTTCTGGAATGAAATAATATCATAAACCGGGGGTCCACTGTACTACTACGGTTTATTTATAGTCTTTATACATCCCACTTAGTGTGAGTATTCATACGTTTTTGCTGCAGTGTTAATGTTTGATTATGGGGTGCTGCCCTAGACCCCACCATTCTGAAATTCGAAAAATTCTGAAATTTGAAACACTACTGGCCCCAAGGGTTTCGGATAAAGGGATGTGGACCTGTACTGTATTTTTTTATAAACTATATCAAAACTGTAATTATTTTCTACTGAACTTACTAAAGCCATATAGCATGAACTAGTCGAATATTCATTTTTCTTGTATTCAATGTAACTCACTTAATGACCATAAGTAAAATTACTGAACTGTTATTGCCTTACTACTCTTAAGTTAGTCTTAAGTATGCCCGAAATGCTCTGCATATAAAAGGGCTTTTGGCATGTTCACCAAATTGTTACACTCCTTTGTACAAACATGTATCATACTAAAATAAACTTGTTAGTTATTGTTGTGCAAGAAAGGTATAAAATACCGACAATATGAAAGTTAAGACACATGTGCAACATCTGGATATCTTTATTGTAGATGTTTTGCCATCCAGTGGCTTTATCAATACAGATTCTAGGACATAATAGGAAGACAGTAGAACTATATACAAAAGATGAGGTAATCAGTCCCTCAGCCTTGGAGTTAGTGTTCACAGCATCGTGGTGGAGGAGAATCTGGAACAAAGGCAAGAAGACTGGCGGTTATATAGGCGTCAGTGGATAGGGACGGGCAGCAGACGAGGGCATAGTCACTGGTAGGCGGGATTCCCCAGTGGAAGTAGGTCCTTCCCAAAGAGATGGGTTAGTTGCAGCAGCCGTGAAGAAGGTCTTGTAGATGTCCTCTGAACCAAGATTCCATGATGTTGCAGTGTCTGACAAGTTGTGCAAGAAAGGTATAAAATACCGACAATATGTATATATGTATATAGTTCTACTGTCTTCCTATTATGTCCTAGAATCTGTATTGATAAAGCCACTGGATGGCAAAACGTCTACAATAAAGATATCCAGATGTTGCACATGTGTCTTAACTTTCATATTGTTGGTATTTTATACCTTTCTTGCACAACTTGTCAGACACTGCAACATCATGGAATCTTGGTTCAGAGGACATCTACAAGACCTTCTTCACGGCTGCTGCAACTAACCCATCTCTTTGGGAAGGACCTACTTCCACTGGGGAATCCCGCCTACCAGTGACTATGCCCTTGTCTGCTGCCCGTCCCTCTCCACTGACGCCTATATAACCGCCAGTCTTCTTGCCTTTGCTCCAGATTCTCCTCCACCACGATGCTGTGAACACTAACTCCAAGGCTGAGGGACTGATTACCTCATCTTTTGTATATAGTTCTACTGTCTTCCTATTATGTCCTAGAATCTGTATTGATAAAGCCACTGGATGGCGAAACGTCTACAATAAAGATATCCAGATGTTGCACATGTGTCTTAACTTTCATCTTGTTAGTTATTGTGTTATTTGTTATTGTAACAAAAGAAGCTGTACGAATGATCACCCAGTCTAGTAGCAGACAGCACACTCCCCCCACTCTTCAAGTCTAAACTTACCTAATATACATCAAATTCACTCATACTACTGTGCATACTACATATACAGGACAATCAATTCTAATATCAATCCTGCTCTGAAACTTTCTTGATAGTTACAAGAGAACTTTATAGGTGGTGCAACATCCCAGTGAAAAGCAGGGATGCTAAGAGACAACCCACTAAGTGTAAGGGCCCCCATGACTGTTCAACTGCCTTCCAGCAAACACTGACAGGCATCTAAAGTCAGTGTCTGACCAGCCGGGCTGTGGTTCATACAGTGGTTTGTGTGCGGCTAACAGTAACAGCCTGGTTGATCAGGCCCTGATCCACCACGACGCTTGGTCACAGACTGGGCCACAGGGGCGTTGACCCCTAAAACCCTCTCCAGGTATAATACCAGACAAAAACCTCTATGATATTTCATGTGTTCAACTCGACCCATGTAAGACCTCAAGGTGCATCAAAGGACCTAAAATCTGGAATTCTTTGCCTAAACATTTTAAGAGGCTCCCTGTCTGCCAACCACTTCAAAGCTATTCTTAAAAAACACCTCAAACATCACTACTCTGTACCACTCTCTACTCTAATCTTATCTCACTGATGGTATATGTACATAGGGATCTATAATAGCAAGTCACTTAAACTCCATCATAGCTCAACAAAAAATCTATTAGAATAATCACACTATTAAATTTCTGGCAACACATACTCCTACTATTCAAGTTTAAATTACTCTACATTAAGCATCCACACATAATACTGTGCATACAGGAGGCCGCACTTGTACAGCAGGTTAGGTTCCATGCTACAGCTGTAAAACAAAAATTGCTGTAAAGTGAAGCAGCCTTTTTTCACTTTGGGTCACCCTGCCTCGGTGGGAGACGGCCAACTTGTTGAAAAAAAAAAAATAAAGGTCTGATAATATATTTACACTATCACATATTAAGTAAGCAATAGAGCTAGGCCTAAAAAATGCATATACAGTGGACCCCCGCCTTACGATATTAATCTGTTCCTGAGAGCTCATCGTGAGCCGAAATTATCATAAGGCGAATTAATTTTCCCCCTAAGAAATAATGGAAATCAAATTAATCCGTGCAAGACACCCAAAAGTCTGAAAAAAAAAATTTTACCACATGAAATATTAATTTTAATACACACAAACTTAAGAAGACATTCAAAATTAATACTCTACTAAGAATAGAATACATGACACTTACCTTTATTGAAGATCTGGTGATGATCGATGGGATGGGAGGAGGGGAGTGTCGAAGTTGTTATTGTTTAGAAGGGGAATCCCCTTCCATTAGGACTTGAGGTATCAAGTCCTTTTCTGGGGTTACTTCCCTTCTTCTTTTAATGCCACTAGGACCAGCTTGAGAGTCAACGGACCTCTGTCGCACAACAAATCTGTCCATAGAGCTCTGTACCTCCCGTTCCTGTAAGATTTGCCTAAAATGGGCCACAACATTGTCATTGTAATAGTCACCAGCATGGCTTGCAATAGCTGTGTTAGGGTGATTTTCATCCATAAAGGTTTTCACTTCAACCCACTTTGCACACATTTCCTTAATCTTTGAAGTAGGCACAATGGATTCCACAACGGCATAGGCTTCTCAGGGTTAGCCCCAAACCCTTCAAAATCTTTCTTAATTTCCATACTAATTCTCACCCTTTTTACCACAGGGTTGGCACTAGAAGCTTTCTTGGGGCCTATGGCGACTTATATTGCAGTTACAAGCACAAAAAACACTGGGATAAGGTGAAATGTACCGAATGTATGAGTGGATGCGACCGCACTGGCTGGCTTGTAAACACTGGCGCTGAGACCACACGTGGGATGCGTCCCGGATGAATCACATGAGGCGAGGCAAAATTTTTGCATTCAAATGCTTCGTATGGCGGATTTAACGTAACGCAATGCGTTCGTAAGGCGGGGGTCCACTGTACAGTACACACATTACTTACCTTAAAATATTTTTGTCCTTAGCTTATAGTGAGTGGTGAATATATTTATTGTAAGAAGTCTGAAGAAATGAAGAATGAGTATAACTGAAAACCACTGCATTAGTGAAGCACTATAAAGCAGGGCCCACCTGCATTATACATACAGGGCACTCAATACAAATATTAAGCAGTGATCAAACTCTTCATGGAAAGTTTCAACAAAGGATATTAACACAATACATGAAACACTATCTCTAATATTCCACATGGAAAAATACAAACATTATCATGCTAGTACTGCATCACAAAGTATCTACCAGGGATGCCTAATTTCATTAATGCTCAGGTTTAATCTCACCTGATACCCAATCTTCTTTTCTCTTCCAACTGAGCTTTGTACACTGCGAGATGCTCATTTAGCTTCTCTTGGATTGCCTCTTGCTGCTGCTCCTGTTTCTCCTTTGTTTCTTCTTTCCTCCTCCACTCGACCACCTCTGAAGCACATCGCTCTGATTCTACTTCCAGCACTAAATCGCCAGCTGCTGGTAATTCTTTCCATCCAATAACCTGTTATGATTTATTTTTCAGAAAATGGTGTGACATATATGCATTATGGGGCCAAGACTCCATTCTCAGACAAAAATTTCATTTTTAAGTCATACTAATACCCTTCTTGCTGAGAATGGTGTATAGTACATAAATAAATTTATTTATAATCATAGAAAATCACTAGATCTGTAAGACTCATAGTGTCTGAGAAATGCTGTGTACATAGGCTTGATCCAAGAAAGGGAAGGATAACCTTAAATCTTGAAATCAAAAGCCCTTCACCAGTATCAAGGCAAACCCTACTTATTCCTCCTAGTCTTCAGTAATCATGAATGGTACAGTACCAAGTCTTAACAAGTTTCACACAACCTCTACAACTATGCTCGGTGACAAACCCATTATGGAAGGACACCAGAGGTAAGAGTTAAATGGCATTTGTTTATTTTGTTGTAAAGTGCACCTGTAGTGACCAAAACCTGGGATATATTGTTGAATAACAATGAAATTTTAATTTCTTGCTGCTGCATCTATATCTATTTGGTTAGGAAACAAAAAGTTAAAGAGTATGTCATAAGTAGTACTGTTGTATTTTGCATATTAGTGAATTTGAAGATTTAAGTGAATCTATACCTTTTAAGACACCCTATTAGTGTGAATAATCACTACTAATTTACTGAACAGCTTTGAGATATAACGAAGACCAATCAAGGTAGTACAGAGTTTTCCAGGGAAACACAACCCTACACTTTTTGCAGATTATGAGTCTCATGTATAGGTAGCTCCCAAATTCATGGGTTTCTAGTTCAAGGAATTAATTTACCTAAAGTTTATACCAATGGGCTACCTGCAATAAATTCAATTATTTTGAGGCTTTGTGCAAGATTTCTAAATTTTAAAGTAACCAAAGGATTATATTCAAAAGGTGTTTAATGGTTTTTCCCTGCACCTGCATCTGTTTTCATTCTGGATATTCTTTCTCATGAATAACAATATTAACTGCTTTAAAGCTTTATTTCAGATACATGAAACATAAAATGTATGGTTGACATCTTTGGATATAAGGCCTTAATTAATTTAATTAATTATTAATAAAGTAGTGGATGGCGGTGTATAAGAATGCCAGACTTGAGTACTGGAAATGGGAAGTACAATGCCTGCACTTTAAAGGAGGGGTTTGGGATATTAGCAGTTTGGAGGGATATGTTATAGTATATCTTTATATATGCTTTTAAACCGTTGTATCTGGGCACCTCTGCAAACACATTATGTATAAGTAAGGTAAAAGTGTTGAATGATGATGAAAGTATTTTCTTTTTGAGGATTTTCTTTCTTTTTGGGTCACCCTGCCTCGGTGGGAGATGGCCGACTTGTTGAAAAAAAAAAGAGGAGACAGAACTTTTTTCCTAACTCTGAAACCTCTGTATTTTAGACTTTTTTAGACTAAAATTGTTATTTTGGCAATGCTGCACTATATCAAGAGTACAGTACTTTCCAAACTACTCTTACTCTTAATAGAAATGCATTTTAGACTTTCTTAGCAAAATTTTCCATTGCGATTATACAGATATTATATTCAGTTTGGTTTTCTAATATTTTAGGTTTGCATGAGGCATGACGAACCAATATCCTGTCTTAAGGTTTTTCTCAAATTAATGGATTACTTGTAAATGTAAGTACGTTCTAACTAGGCTTTGCTGAATGTATCTCAAGCTGTATCAACATCATTTGCTGCAGAAATATCTTAACAGCATCCAGTACATTTTTCCTATTGCAAATTAATAAAGAACAAAAAAAGTTGAAGGGGTGGGGAAAATGTTACATTTCAGCAATTATTATAACTGTGATATGATATCCATGCTCTTCTGGTAAGAAAGCTAGGATATGAGTGATGATGAATGTGTTTTCCTTCTTTGGGTTGCCCTGACTTAAAGGAAAACAGCCACTGTATAAAAAACTGATATCATTTAAGCCCTAATTTTTATCATGTAAAATAATATAATAATTATGGAATCATTTGTGTTGAGACCTTTGACAGACTCCCTCTGACTTTTTGACAGCAACAAATCTATTACACAAACTTTGATGATACAGTGGACCCATGGGTAACGGCGGCATCGGCTAATGCCAAAATTGGATAGCGGCGCGTTTTTGTGTCAAAATATTGGCTCGGCTAACGCCCAAGAATTCGGTTAAGGCATTCATCCCGAACGTGTCCGCCTGTCCATCCGGCCTGAGCGCCTCAGCTGCCCTGCTTTCAGCTAGTGTGCCATTGTTTACAAGCCAGTCTGGACAATTCCACGTGTACATCTGATACATTTTGTATTATTCCAGTGTTTTTAGTGCTTATAACTATTAAATAAGCCACTATGGGCCCAAAGAAACCTTCTAGTGCCAACCCTGTGGTAAAAAAGGTGAGAAATACTATCGAATTAAAGAAAGAGATAATCGCAAAGTACGAAAGTGAGTGTGTCTCTGAGTTGGCCAGGTTATACAACAAACCCCATTCAACCATCACTACTATTTTGGTCAACAAAAAGGCAATCAAGGAAGCTGTTGTTGCAAAAGGTGCAAATATGCTTACAAAACAGAGACTGCAAATACTCGAAGATGTGGAGTGACTGTTGTTGGTGTGGATCAACGAGAAACAATTATCAGGAGATAATGTTTATCAGTCAATAATATGTGAAAAGGCAAGGCAGATGTATGATGATTTAATTAAGAAAATGCCTGAAACTAGTGCTGATCTTAGTGAATTTAAAGCCAGCAAAGGTTGGTTTGAGAGATTTAAGAATTGTAGTTGCATAGACAGTGTGATAAGGCATGATGAGGCTGCCAGTTCTGAGAAAAAAGTGGCTGAAAAATATGTGCAGGACTTTAAGGGGTACACAGAGGCTGAAAAATTAAAACCCCAACAAGTGTTCAATTGTAACGAAACAGGCCTGCTTTGGAAGAAAATACCAAACAGGACCTACATTACTCAGGAGAAAAAGGCACTCCCAGGACACAAGCCTATGAAAGACAGGCTAACTCTCATGTTTTGTAGTAATGCTAGTGGGGATTGCAAAGTGAAGCCTTTACTAGTGTATCACTCTGAAACTCCCAGAGTGTTCAAGAAAAACAATGTTGTCAAGACTAAACTGTGTGATGTGGAGAGCAAACAGTAAGGTATGGGTCACTAGGGATATTTTCCTTGACTGGTTCTTTGATGTTTTTGGCCCCACTGTGCAAAAATACCTCCTGGAAAATAAATTGTCACTCAAGTGCCTCCTGGCAATAGACAATGCTCCTGGTCATCCTCATGACTTGCAAGAGCAAATTGTGGGGGAGTTGAGCTTCATCAAAGTGAAGTTTTTGCCTCCTAATACCACTCCTCTCCTCCAGCCCATGGACCAGCAGGTCATTTCAAACTTCAAAAAACTGTACACCAAAACAGTGTTTCAAAAGTGCTTTGAAGTGACCACAGACACTAAGTTGACCCTAAGAGAGTTCTGGAAGAATCACTTCAATATCTACAGCTCCATAAACCTTAAAGGTAAGGTTTGGGAGGGAGTGACTTGTAGGACTTTGAACTCTGCTTGAAGAAAATTGTGGCCAGAATGTGTACAAGAGAGGAATTTTGAAGGATTTGGGGCTAACCCTGAGGAGCCTATGCCAGTTGTGGAATCTATTGTGGCACTGGGGAAGTCCATGGGGTTAGAGGTTAGTGGCGAGGATGTGGAAGAGTTGGTGGAGGACAACGATGAAGAGCTAACCACTACAGAGCTGCAAGAGCTTCAGATGCAACAGCAACAGATCATAGCTCAGGAATGTGCTTCAGAGGAGGAGGAAGATAGAGTGAGGAAGTTGCCTTCGTTAAAGATTAAGGAGATTTGTATGATGTGGACAAAGCATTTATGGATGAAAATTATCCTGACACAGCTGTTGCAAGCCGTACTGGCAACATGTACAATGACACTCTTGTGTTCCATTTTAGGGAAATCTTAAAGAGACGCCTGAAACAGAGCTCTCTGGACAGATATTTTGTGCGACAGGGGTCCAGTGACTCTCAAGCTGGTCCTAGTGGCATTAAAAAACAAAGAAGGTAGGTAACCCCAGAAAAGGACTTGTTACCTGAAGTCTTCATGGAAGGGTATTCCCCTTCCAAACAATAGTACACCTGCATCCTCTCCCCTCCTCCTGTCTCATCACTCATTAATAAGTCCACAATAAAGGTAAGTGTCATTTCAGTATTGTTTATTGCGCATGTCTCATTGTTTTCTGTGTAGGGAATTGTATATTTCATGTAAAAAAATTATTTTGTTTAATACTTTTGGGTGTCTGGAACAGATTAATTAGATTTCCATTCTTATGGGGAAAATTAATTCGGCTAACGTCCAAATCGGTTAAAGGCGAGCTCACTGGAACGGATTAATGCAGTTACCCAAGGCTCCACTATACTTCTTTTAGCACTCCTCACTGCTCATACTAATTCTACCTCAGTTATACTCTCCACCCTTGCTAGTCTCTAACCAAGCATATTAAACCTTTAGCATGCTCTACCCTGCAGCTCTGTATGAATATCACTGTTGAAATGCAACATTTTTCCTTGTGAGTTTAGCATTTAGTAATAATAATAATAATAATAATAATAGAAGAGAGGGAGACTACTTCCTGGTAAAAGTAGGTCTTAGACAGGGATGTGTAATGTCACCATGGTTGTTTAATATATTTATAGATGGGGTTGTAAAAGAAGTAAATGCTAGGGTGTTCGGGAGAGGGGTGGGATTAAATACAAAATGGGAAGTGACGCAGTTACTTTTTGCTGATGATACTGTGCTTATGGGTGATTTTAAAGAAAAATTGCAAAGGTTAGTGGACGAATTTGGGAATGTGTGTAAAGGTAGAAAGCTGAAAGTGAACATAGAAAAGAGTAAGGTGATGAGAGTATCAAATGATTTAGAAAAAGAAAAATTGGATATCAAATGGGGAGTAGTATGAAAGAAGTGAATGTTTTCAGATAACAAAAAAAGGCACAATACCGTGACTGGAACGATACACAAATAACCCGCACATAGAAGAGAGGAGCTTACGACGTTGTTTTGGTCCGACTTGGACCATTTACAAAGTCACACTAACGAGAAGTAGAAGTGGAGCAGGACGGGTATAGTATAGAAGAGGAGGAGGAGAGGAGGAGGAGGAGGAAGCGGAGGAGGAAGCGGAGGAGGAGGAAGCGGAGGAGGAGGAAGCGGAGGCAGAGGCAGCGGAGGCGGAGGCAGCGGAGGCGGAGGCAGCGGAGGTGGAGGCAGCGGAGGCGGAGGCAGCGGAGGTGGAGGCATCAGAGGCAGCGGAGGCGGAGGCGGCAGCAGCAGCAGCAGCAGCAGCAGCCGCTGACAAATACAAAGAAAGGGGAGCACTGCAAGGGAGCTAGGTGCCCACAGAGGGAGAGCAAGAACACAGAGGTGGGGGGGAGGGGAAGTAATGAAATAAATAAAGAAGGAACAGAAACACAAGACAGAAGAAAGGAAGACAACCCAGAAGAGAAAAGAAAAAGAGAAAGAGGAAAGGGGAAGAGGGAGAAGAAGAAAAAGGAGGAATCAGGTTAAGTCACGGGTGTTCTGAAGTTTGGAGCATTTTACAATGTAGTGGGAGAGGAAGGCATCTACAGAGACGAAGCCAGGACTAAGATTCATACTAGGAAAATTGTGTATTAGAGGATTCAACCAGATGGCGACTGTTAAAGTTGGAAGTAGGGAAGACAGTTTTAGCAGAAGACCAGTCAATAGGATGGCTGTGATCTCTGATGTGACAGAAAAGAGCATTATTAGTGTTGGCAAGCCAAACACTATTTTTGTGCTCCCTAAGTCTGTCAGAAAGAGATTGACCAGTTTCTCCAAAGTATTGAAGAGGACAGGAGGAGCAAGAAATAGAGTAGACACCAGGAACATCTATAGAAGGAGGAGAGGTATGAACGAGATTAGTGTGAAGAGCGTTAGTCTGGCGGAAAGTAAGCTTGATGTCTAAGGGACGGAGAGAATTGTTGAGATTAGAAAGACCAGAAATGTAGGGAAGGCAGAGGACAGAAGAGTTCCCAGGAGTAGAGAGTTTGGAAGAGAAGAAATTACGTTTAGAACGTGAGAAGGCAGAGTCTATGAAATGGGAAGGGTAGCCAAGATGAGTAAACGAATTATGAAGAGTGGAAATTTCTGCTGGAAGGAACTGAGGATCACAGATGCGGAGAGCACGGAGAAAGAGGGAGATAAGAAAACTTTTCTTGACAGGGGAAGCATGATAGGAAAAGTAGTGAATGTACATGCCACTGTGCATAGGTTTGCAGTAAACGGAAAAGGAAAAACTTGTATCTGAGCGGTGGAGATGGACATCAAGGAAAGGATGCAAGGAATTAGATTCCCATTCAGCTTTAAACTTAATGGAAGGGGCAAGATTATTGAGAGCTTCAAGAAAAGGTTGGAAGAGACTGGAGTCATGAGGCCACAGAGCAAAGACGTCATCCACATAGCGGAGCCAGAGTGAAGGTCGCACATCGATGGTAGGAAGAAGAACAGTCTCGAAGTATTCCATTTAAAGATTAGCAAAGACAGGAGAGAGAGGAGAGCCCATAACCACAACGAAGGTTTGAGAACAATATTTCCCTGGAAGGAAAAGGAATTAGAGTCCACACAGAGGCAGATAAGATCAAGAAAGTCATCAGTAGGTATAGGGAGATGAAGAAACCCTTCATGGGCCTTCTCTCGTTAGTGTGACTTTGCAAAGTCGGACTGAAACGTCGCTGTAAGCTCCTCTCTTCTATGTGCGGGTTATTTGTGTAATGTTTTCAGATATTTGGGAGTTGACGTGTCAGCGGATGGATTTATGAAGGATGAGGTTAATCATAGAATTGATGAAGAAAAAAGGTGAGTGGTGCATTGAGGTATATGTGGGGGCAAAAAATGTTATCTATGGAGGCAAAGAAGGGAATGTATGTAAGTATAGTAGTACCAACACTCTTATATGGGTGTGAAGCTTGGGTTGTAAATGCTGCAGCGAGGAGGCGGTTAGAGGCAGTGGAGATGTCCTGTCTAAGAACAATGTGTGGTGTAAATATTATGCAGAAAATTCGGAGTGTGGAAATTAGAAGGTGTGGAGTTAATAAAAGTATTAGTAAGAGGGTTGAAGGGGGTTTGTTAAGGTGGTTTGGTCACTTAGAGAGAATGGATCAAAGTAGAATGACATGGAGAGCGTATAAATCTGTAGGGAAAGGAAGGTGGGGTAGGGGTCGTCCTCGAAAAGGTTGGAGGGAGGGGGTAAAGGAGGTGCTGTGGGCGAAGGGTTTGGACTTCCAGCAAGCGTGCGTGAGCATGTTAGATAGAAGTGAATGGAGACAAATGATATTTGGGACCTGACGATCTGTTGGGGTGTGAGCAGGGTAATATTTAGTGAAGGGATTCAGGGAAACTGGTTATTTTATATAACCGGACTTGAGTCCTGGAAATGGGAGGTACAATGCCTGCACTCTAAAGGAGGGGTTTGGGATATTGGCAGTTTGGAGAAATATATTGTGTATTTTTATACGTATATACTTCTAAACTGTTGTATTCTGGGCACCTCTGCAAAAACAGTGATTATGTGTGAGTGAGGTGAAAGTGTTGAATGATGATGAAAGTATTTTCTTTTTGAGGATTTTCTTTCTCTTTGGGTCACCCTGCCTCGGTGGGAGACGGCCGACTTGTTGAAAAAAAAATATATAATAATAATAATATAATAATAATAATAATAATAATAATAATGATAATAATAATTTGTGCTGAAAGTTAGTATTAGTTTAGCATACCTGGACAGGCGTGGCTGGTGGGGCAGCCTTCACTGGTTGTCCAGCGTCATCAAACAAATTGCGTACTTTGCACCAGGCAGTGCCCGCAACCAACACTGCTCCTTTGCTTAAGGTGCCTCTCTGTATGATACATGTAGCTACCTGCAGTGAATGAATACATATAAATAAATAAATAAAGACGTTTATATATGGAGGTCAAAAGGGGAATGTACCTGAATATAGTGTGAGGCATGGGAGGAGACCAGAGGCAGTAAACATGTCATGCTTGAGAGAAATGTGTGGTGTGATTATGCTGAAAATTCAAAGCATGGAGATAAGAATATTTTCATGTTTTTTTCTTTTAAGTTTTCAAGGAATTTTTGTGAAATTTCATTTTTTCAACTAAAATTGCTCCATTACCAACCCAGGAATGGTTGGAGGGAGGGGCTAGAGTACTACATGCTTCAGCATCCATATACTCCTGTCAACTGCCAAGCCAAATAAAAAAAAAGAAAAGAGAAAAAAAAAAACAGAAACAGACAAGTTGTTAAGGATAAAAGTGAATTTCTGCATCAGGGCCTGATGACCTACTAGGAAGGCAACCACTACACTTCCACACCTCTCTAGACCCTAATAAAAACTATCCCAAAATTTTTAACAAGATTTTATATTTTTTTTTTTTTTTCAACAAGTCGGCCGTCTCCCACGAGCAGGTGACCAAAAGAAAAAAAATTTCTCTTCTTTTAGTAATCTTACAGAAAGGGTTACAGCATTGTTCCGATTGTTGACTTTACAACACGCTGGCTTACGGAGAGAAAGATTCTTATTCCATCTTCCCATGGATATAAGGAAAGTAATAAGCCAAAACCATTAAAACAAAGAACTCAGATATGGAAAATAATGTTACAGTATGTGTATGACCTAATAAGTAAAGTAGCAGACATGCCTGTAACTTGCTATTATAGACAGACAAAGATCAGCAACTACCGTAAACAATAGGCTTCTTACATCACTGCGGACGGTAGACCTCCCTGGAATGTTGGTCTCAATCTACTACAGATTTATCCTCCATTATTCAATGTCAGTCCTACAGTGACAATATCAAGCAGAGAGTGAAGGGTTCACTACTAAAGTGCCTTAACTGGGAACAGTACATCCTCAGTGTGCCCACCAAACATAATAGAGGGAACCTGCGAGGCACTACCATACAGGGATTCTCCAACCAAACTCTAACACAAACACGTATTGCAACATTCAAGTACACAAAAGAGTTATAACAGGTGAGAAGAAGTGAAAGCTGTACTGGGCACAATAATGAATATAAGACTGAAAAAAGTAGTAGGTATGGAATAGGAATGACATTCCAGGGGGGTCACCCAGAGCCCCACAACAGAAAATTATATTACAAATTAAAAATTGAAGACAAGTCATAACAAGCAGAGATCTACTCCTGGAGCTACAACTAGGACCAGTAATTACAAAAAGAAGCTAAGTACATTTTTACAAAAATATGCACTAACCTTTCCTCTTCCTAGATCAAGTCTAGACTCCACAACAACAGCTTCTACTAAACCACGCGGATCAGCACATAGATTCAGTAGTTCTGCTTGAGTAACGATGGCTTCCACAAGTAAGTTGAGATTTTGTCCTTTGAGAGCTGAAATTGGCACAGCTTGAATATCTCCTCCATGATCTTCCAGCTGCAACCCGTGCTGAAGCAACATATCTCGTGTCTGGGCCTACAAATATCTTCACATTATACACACACCAGTACAGTACATGTACTAGTATCAATTTTTTTTTTTAACATATTGGCCGTCTCCCACTGAGGCAGGGTGACCCAAAAAAGAAAACTTTATAGTGTTTCTTCTTCTTTTTGCATTTAGTAATTTATATAAGAAAAGGGATAACTAGCCCCTGCTACCAGCATTTTAGTTGTCTCTTATGACATGCATGGCTTACAGAGGAAAGAGTCAATTTTTTTTTTTTTTAACATGGCTGTTTCCCACCGAGGCAGGGTGACCCAAAAAAAAAAGTTATATAGTTTTTTATGTTTACAACATTTCAATAATATTAATGCATTATTGACATGACTAATAACACTAATATTGACAATGTACTTACAACATTAGCTCCAGGTTTGTCAATCTTATTGATAGCCACAACAATCGATACTAGAAAAGAAAAAACAATTAAGCCTGGTCATGCCTCGGAACATAAATCACAGTACATATACATGTACCTCTATACAATAGTCCCCCCATATCCATGGGGGATACGTTCAAAGGCAAACCGTGGATAGTAGCTAACCCTACATATATATCATTTTTTGTTTATGTATATACCTATGATAAAGTTTAATTATAAATTATGCACAGTAATGAGAATAGCACTTTTTCACAGTATGGGAGCATTCACACTTCTTTAGGTTCGAAAAATGCCAGTATCACTTTCTTGGCACTTTATTAAGGCAATTAAGGGTATTTAGGCCACTGTAAACCATGGATATGAAACTTGGCAGAACTGATTCATAAATAAGGGATCTATGTACTGTTACAGTAAAGCTCAATTCCAAGCAAACCAAATTTTTTAGGAAAAAAAACCTCCCGGCCGGGATTGAATCCCGGTCAATAGAGTCTCAAACTCCGCCGTCGCGTAGCACTAGACAGTAGCCACAATAAGTTCATCAACCAGGATATTTCTAACACATAGGAAAGTTAGACAGGACTCTAGGCTAACGCTACGGGCTGATTTTGAGGACTTATACCGGGGTTCATCCGGCGGGGTATGTTTATTGCAATCGTGTCATTTACGATTTCTTAAGTCATTTTTTGAGTGTGCCAAACTATCAGTATCAGTATCAGGTATTGGCTAATTTTGATGGTATCGGTATCATTATCGGTGGTCACTGACTAATTTTGAGGATACTGGTATTGATCTTAAATTGAGTACTGTCAGCAAAAAAATTGGCATCATCCCATCCCTAAGTTTTATTCAATATATTTTATGGAGTTAACAATGAATGTAAAGTTTCTGAATTCTTTTATTTCTTGGAAACTGAAGGTAAACTTAATGTTATTATAAAGTACAGCCTCTCCTCACTTAGCAACATACTCGTTTACCGACCAGTATGCAAACCTAAGTAGTAATACATATATATTAGAGTTGATTTCCTCTATTCTGTTTATTACAGTATACATTACACTACTGTATTAACATTTAAAAATATACTAAAAATGTTATAAATGGCACAAAGGTGATATTAAAAAAATACCTAAAGATGGACGACACAAATCCACTACCATTACAATGGACCCTTAACCAGCGATGGCATCGATTAACGATAAATCTGACTAGCGATACATTTAAACGCAAAAATTTTGCCTCAACTAGCGCTTAAAAACCCGACCAGCGCTATTCGTTCCATACCATATGCGTCCACTTTGGCCTGAGCGCGCCTCACTTGTCCCTTGGGTGTCAGTGTTTACAAGCCAGCCAGCCACCGCGGTCGCTTCCAAACATACAACAACTGGAACATTTCATATTATCACAGCCTTTGTAGTGATTGCACCTGCAAAATAAGTCACCATGGGCCCCAAGAAAGCTTCTAGTGCCAACCCTACAGCAAAAAGGGTGAGAATTACTATGGAGATGAAGAAAAAGATCATTGCTAAGTATGAAAGTGGAGTGCGTGTCTCTGAGCTGGTCAGGTTGTATAATAAACCCCAATCAACCATCGCTACTATTGTGGGTAAGAAAACGGCAATCAAGGAAGCTGTTCTTGCCAAAGGTGCAGCTGCTGCTGCACCACAGTCAGCTGTTGTTGCTGCTGCACCACCATCAGCTGTATTACTCGAAGATGTGGAGAAAGTGTTGTTGGTGTGGCTTAACGTGAAACAATTACCGAGAAACGATTAACCCCGGAGGGTTAGCCACCCAGGATAACCCAAGAAAGTCAGTGCATCATCGAGGACTGTCTAACTTATTTCCATTGGGGGTCCTTAATCTTGTCCCCCAGGATGCGACCCACAACTGTTGACTAACACCCAGGTGAACAGGAAAAAATGCCTGGAACTAGTGCTCACATTGGTGAGGTTAGTGGGGAGGATGTGGAAGAGTTGGTGGAGGAGGACAATGAAGAACAAACCACTGATGAGCTGCTAGATCATCTTCAACAGTAAGAGGCCACACCTGAGGAAACTGCTTCGGAGGAGGGGAGAGAGAAATTGAAGAAGTTGCCTACTTCAAAGATTAAGGAAATGTGTGCAATGTGGCTTAAAGTGCAAACCTTTTTTGATGAAAATCACCCTCACACAGCTATTGCAAGCCGTGCTGGTGACTATTACACTGACAATGTTGTGAAACACTTTAGGATAAAGGAACGAGAGGTATAGGCCTCTATGGACAGATATGTTGTGCGACAGAAGTCCAGTGACTCTGAAGCTGGTCCTAGTGGCATTAAAAGAACAAGGAAAGTAACCCCAGAAAAAGACTTGCTGCCTCAAGTGCTAATGGAAGGGGATTCCCCTTCTAAACACTAACAAGATCAACGGTCTCCCCTCCTCCCATCCCATCAATCATCACCAGATCTTCAATAAAGGTAAGTGTCATGTAACTGTGCATGTCTTCTTCAGTTTGTGTGTATTAAAATTAATATTTCATGTGGTAAAATTTTTTTTTTCAATACTTTGGGGTGTCTTGCACGGATTAATTTGATTTCCATTATTTCTTATGGGGAAAATTAACTTGACTAACGATTATTTTGATTAACGATGAGGTCTCAAGAACGGATTAATATCGCTGGTTGAGGGTTCACTGTATAGTATTCTCCTCACTTAGCGACGAATTCATTTACCGACATAGTCTAAGGAACGGAACTCTGTCATTAAGTAAGGAGAGACTGTACTAAAAATGTGTGTAAATGGTACAAAAGTGATATTTAAAAAAAATCTAAAGATGGCTGGCACAAATCCACTACCAGTACAGTATGCTCCTCGCTTAACAACCAATTCGCTTACAGACCTACTCTTAGGAATGGAACCCCATCATTAAATGAGGAGACTGTATAATAAAATCTGTTAACCAATAATTGAGAAGATAAAAGCAATTCTTATCTTCGACGTATCTATCTTTACATCTTTGATGCTTCACCTAGTCTGGGAAGTGATCATCTCCGAGGAGGTGACTAACCCTGTGAAGAATCTACCCCAGGCAATTTCTTACCTTGTAGGAGCACAACCTCAACTGTTATTCAAAACACTTCTTCCTGCTTAAAACACTTCTACATGCTCAAAGACTTCTACCAAAGGTTTTACTACTGTAAATGTGAAGAGTTCATCTGTAACTGTCTGGTCAAGAAAGTGGTCAATCCTTAGCAAATGTTTACAGATGAGAAAATAAAATGGAATTACCACACCAGGGTACATAGCTCCAGAAGTATATCTCAATACAGCATAGCTACAATTCCTTGGATCAAGATCTCTATGCCAGCATCAAGACATTCAACTTTGAAGGGTCTAACAACAAAAATGCTGTGCATATTATGGTCACCATAAAATACACATATCAAGCCACTTTTCCTGAATTCTTATTGGATGCACTGTATCACCCTTATCAAGAATATATAAATATTACAGAGTTTAGTTTTACAATACAATATTTATAGTATGAGCATGATTGTTTTTAATGCTTCAGTCTAACTAACCATTGGCTTCTAGAGCATGATGAATGGATTCCTTTGTCTGTTCCATGACACCATCATCAGCTGCCACCACCAGCACCACTATGTCCGTCACTGTTGCTCCCCGTGCACGCATCTCCCTGAAGGCTGCATGCCCAGGTGTATCCAGGAATGTTACTTTCTCACCAGAGTCAAGCCGTACTGAAAATGTTGCATTGATAAAATTTTTTAAATATAACAGGGTAGCCACACTGATGGCAAAAAAATATCTGAAGGACATTTCACAGACATATGAAGAACATGCGAGAATAAACGAAGGAGGCAGACAGTAATGCTTTACTTGGTAAATCACAGACAACCCAAAGTTATTCCTTTAGGTGTACTTAGTGCTAAAACTAGTAATAAAAACATTTGAAACAAATATTAACTAAGTAATGCACAATTTTGATACATTAATTACTTAACCCTTTGACCATTTCGGTCGTATATATACATCTTACGAGGTACCGTGTTTGACGTACAAATATACTCATGAATTCTAGCGGCTTCAAATCAAGCAAGAGAAAGCTGGTAGGCCCACATGTGAGAGAATGGGTCTGTGTGGTCAATGTGCATCATATAAAAAAAATCCTGGAGCACGCAGTGCATAATGAGAAAAAAAAAACTACGACCATTTTTTTTAATTAAAATGCCAACTTTGTGGTCTATTTTCATATAGTATTTATGGCTGTATTCTCGTTTTCTTGGTCTCATTTGATAGAATGGAAAACATATAGAAATAGAGGTGATTTTGACTGGTTTTACTGTAAAAAGAACCTGGAAATGGAGCTCAAAATAGGGGAAATGTTTGATTTTTGCCAATGTTCAAAAGTAAACAAATGATGTCATTGTCCAATAAATGTCCAACTAGCCATTCTAATATGCAGTCATGAATGGGTTGACATTATTTGTACAATTATTACAATATTGCAGTAGTCTGCATAGCAGTAAATCTTCAATTTTTTTGTTTGAATAAAAATTCAAAATAGAAAGCAAGAGTAATATCAGAGGGGCCTGGAGACATGACTGATGAACAAAGAGAATGTTATTTTAGAGCCAGGAATGTTTGCATTGTTCATTCTGGGCTTTATTTTGAAATTGTCATATTTTTTAATTTTCGTGAAATTGGCCAAATTGCAAATTTCTGACCACGTTATTGGGTAGTTGAAATCGGTAAATGGGCAGTTTCTTGTACTCAATCGATAGAAAAAATGGAGTTCTAAAGAAATAGCTATGAGGTTGGTCGACTGGAACAATGGAATTAGCCGAAAATAGGGCTCAAAGTGGGCGAAATCGCCGATTTGTAAATATCGCCGAGGTCCCTAACTTTGCGAGAGCATAATTCCATCAGTTTTCCATCAAATTTCGTTTTTTTGGTGTCATTACAATCAGGAAAAGATTCTCTATCATTTCATAAGAAAAAATAACTTTTTTTTTTTTAAATTTTGCGGCACCAAGAGTGTGAAGGTTTACTCAGCCCTGTAACAACTTCAGACAGTATTACCAAGGCTGGCTCCTCCTCAGGAAAATTAATATATAGAAAAATAATAAAAACTGACAAACATAAACACTTTATTATTTAGAAAATATAAAATATAAAACACTTAAATATGAAATATTAATCCTACATTAACCCCTTCAGGGTCCAAGGCCCAAATCTGAAGTGGTGCCCCAGTGTCCAAGAATTTAAAAAAAAAAATTTGTTATTTTTTATTATGAAATGGTAGAGAATCTTTTTGTGAAGGTAATAAAACAAAAAGTACGAAATTTGATGGAAAATTGACGAAATTATGCTCTCGCGAATTTTGATGTGTCAGCGATATTTACGAATCGGCGATTTTGCCGACTTTGACTCCCATTTTAGGCCAATTACATTATTCCAGTCAACCAAATTCTTAGCTATTTCACTAGTATTACTTCTATTCTATCGATTGATAGAAGAGTGAGTGGTGCACTTAGGAGTCTGTGGAGACAAAGAACTTTGTCCTTGGAGGCAAAGAGGGGAATGTATGAGAGTATAGTTTTACCAATGCTCTTATATGGGTGTGAAGCATGGGTGATGAATGTTGCAGCGAGGAGAAGGCTGGAGGCAGTGGAGATGTCATGTCTGAGGGCAATGTGTGGTGTGAATATAATGCAGAGAATTCGTAGTTTGGAAGTTAGGAGGAGGTGCGGGATTACCAAAACTGTTGTCCAGAGGGCTGAGGAAGGGTTGTTGAGGTGGTTTGGACATGTAGAGAGAATGGAGCGAAACAGAATGACTTCAAGAGTGTATCAGTCTGTAGTGGAGGGAAGGCGGGGTAGGGGTCGGCCTAGGAAAGGTTGGAGAGAGGGGGTAAAGGAGGTTTTGTGTGCGAGGGGCTTGGACTTCCAGCAGGCATGCGTGAGCATGTTTGATAGGAGTGAATGGAGACAAATGGTTTTTAATACTTGACATGCTGTTGGAGTGTGAGCAAAGTAACATTTATGAAGGGGTTCAGGGAAACCGGCAGGCCGGACTTGAGTCCTGGAGATGGGAAGTACAGTGCCTGCACTCTGAAGGAGGGGTGTTAATGTTGCAGTTTAAAAACTGTAGTGTAAAGCACCCTTCTGGCAAGACAGTGATGGAGTGAATGACGGTGAAAGTTTTTCTTTTTCGGGCCACCCTGCTTTGGTGGGAATCGGCCAGTGTGATAATAAAAAAAAATAATATCTATCGATTGAGCACAAGAAATCGCCAGGTCAACTGTTTCAACTACAAATTAAAGTGATCGGAAATTGTTAATTTGGCCAATTTAACACAAAGTTCAAAATATTCCAATTTCAAAATAGGGTCCAGAATAAACAATGTAGGTATTCCTGGAACTAAACTAACATTTCCTCTGTTCATTAGTTATGTTTTGAAGCTTTACAAATAAATTCCATTTTGATTTTTTATTCACATAATGAATTTTTATTCACACCAAAAAATAGAAGATTTACTGTTATGCAATACTGTAATAATTGTATAAATATCATCACCATATTTGTGAATGCATATTAGACCCACCAGCTGGTGTGTATTAGACGTGTGAGGTCGTTTGTTTACTCTTGAATATTGGCAAAAATTTAACATTTCTGCTACTTTGAACTCAGTTTCAAGCCATTTCCAGTGCTAAAACCAATCAAAATCATCTCTATTTCTATAATATATCTTCCATTCTATCAACCGAGACAAAGAAATCGCAAATACAACTATAAAAAACATACGAAAAAACACTGCAAAGTCGCTGTTTTAATCAAAAAATCATTTCATTTTTTTTCTCTCATTATACACAGTGTGCTGCAGGATCTGTTTTATGTGGTGCACACATGCCACATAGATGCATTCTCTCATATCTAGGCCCAAATGTGCCACTCAGAGTTTATCAGAGTGAGCTGAGCTCATGACGTAGATCTACGGTTTGGACCCTGAATGTAAAGCCGTAGATCTACGGGACGGACCCTGAAAGGGTTAAAGAAAATGAAAAATGAAAAATATAAATGATAACTGAATTCAACGCTAATATAAAACTTGGGTGTCTGGTGTTGGTGACACTGCTTGTTGAAATCGTAGCCGTTGCCGATGATGGGGGGGGGGGTCGCAGGTGTTGGTTACAACCCACTGGCTAGTTCTTCACAGTATAGCCTTGAGTATTCTATCCCGATGACAGGAAAGCAGGTTCTTTACCGCTGTAATGATGAGAGGTTACGTCCTGCAATTTCATACAGGTGCACAGGTAATTAAATCCAAAAAGGGGAAGTCTCAGGACGTTAGTCCATCTCCATCAGTTCTACTCGTTGATTGGCAGGTGACCCTCTCTGTCATCCAAGCTGGAAAGATAGACAGGTTACCCACTGCTTAAGAAATCACTCTCCATGATAAGTACAATACCTAAAAGATGTGGTGATTATTACAACAGTCAACTTAGAGCAAGACTGAAAGGACTAAGTTTATTATTGGTCAAAAGTGAAGCTTTCAACCAATAAATCCACTAGAATACAAGGCAGGCATGTACTTACAGTAGTGCTGGGAGCTGTGAGTCTAGTGATTACTGTTTGGACCGGAACCCCACACGTCACCTTTCGGGGGGGGGGAGGAAGAAGGAGGGGAAGGGATAGCGGGAGCTAGACTGACCCTACCTTAACAAGCAGCCGGCAGTCAAACTATCACTTTCGGGGTGGGGAAAAAAAGGCGGGAATAGCGGGAGCTTGACTTACCCTACCTTAACAAGTAGCCAGCAATGAAACTATCACTTTCGGGGAGGGGGAAAAAAGGCGGGAATAGCAGGAGCTTGACTTACCCTACCTTAACAAGTAGCCGGCAATGAAACTATTGTTACTATATACTCCCTCGCTACTCCTATCTATTGAACTTTTCCCTCACAAAGAGACACCTCAGGATTGGGGGGTTGTGACAGTCAAGGGGTTAAAATAGTGCTTTTGCAATTCGTCTATCAGAAAAACATGATGCCTCTAGCACTCGCCACAGCCCTTTCTACCTTTCCCTCTCACTACCCTCTACCCCTGCACTTCCTCCTGCCCTTCTGCACTGCATGACCTTATAATAATCCCTCTCCCTGTTGCTACCCAATACCCCTGCACCCTTCCCTGCCCTGCTGCACTGTATGGCCCTTGTAGGTTTAGCACTTCTTTTTGATTATAATAATAATATCAGAAAAACAAGTAATCTACCACTGAAAGATATGGAAGGAGGTTTAAGACAATAAAAGTGTTTCATAGCACTAAACTGTAGTGACACTAGGGATCACATGACTACTTAATATGTTACCAGAAGTCATTATGAACTAAAGTGCACATACAACCCCTTCTGTATAAATTACTTAATATAAGATTTTTTTTTATAAAGTTGGGATGCTTGAATGTGAATGGATGTAGTGCAGATGATAAAAAAGAGATGATTGTCAATGTTATGAATGAAAAGAAGCTGGATGTCCTGGCACTATGCAAAACAAAGTTGAAGGGTGTAGGGAAGAGAGAGTCAGCGGGGAGAAATAAATGGAATTAGGTCAGAGGTATCAGAGAGAATCAGAGCTAAGGAAGGAGTAGTAATAATGTTGAAGGATCAGTTATGGCAGGAAAAGAGGAATATAAATGTATAAATTCAAGGATTATGCAGATTAAAATATGGGTCGGATGCAAAAAGTGGGGTCTGGATAGTTGCAGTTTGGAGGGGCATCTGAACTGTAGTATTGGCACACTTCTGGCAAGACAGTGATACAGTGAATAATGGTGAAAGTGTTTCTTCTTTTTTCAGGTCACCGTATCTTGGTGGAAGATAGCCAGTGTGTCAAAAAAAAAAATGCAATGATTTTATTTAAATACTGTACTACCAAAGAGAAAATATACTACTGTACATTGTTTCCTAGCTTACCAGAAAATGCTCCAATATGTTGTGTTATTCCTCCAAACTCTGTGTCAACAATGGCAGAATGTCTCAGAGCATCCAGCAAAGTAGTCTTGCCATGATCGACATGTCCCATTATAGTTACAACAGGAGGTCGACGAACAAGTTCACTTTCATCAGGTGGAGGTCTGCAATAAATGTAAATGAATCAAATTTGAGATGTTACCAACAAGGTATTGTATTTTGCACATGTAATGAAATTTATGTAAACTATACCTATGAAGCCTTCATTAGTTCATTCTCTGCCCACATCTGTAACAATCCATTTTTATTTCTTTGGGAAAAAATTTTTTGTTTTTGTCTTGTTTTGTTTGTGGCAGCAGAGACAAGCACACTGGTAAACTACATATCAGTGCTAGGGACATAAGTTAAAGCTACACTGCTTATCCTTGTGTTGGCCAAGACCAGCATGTCGAGGAACTGATCAGGTAAGTTTATCTACATTTGTCTTGAATTTGTGGCTTTCAGATGATGGCGCCCTAGGCGACTGCGTAGTTTGCCTAATGCGTGGCACCGGCCCTGACTTGGCCTACACATTCTTCTTCCATCACTTTGTCTTCCAATTACTCTTTTGATAACAATTCTGCCTGATATAATATTCTCAAAAAATACTTAGTTCTCTGTCATCCTTAGACTGAACTATCTTTCATCATCTTTTTCCTTATACAAAAGACATATGTAAGCTTCCTGCCAATACTCTGAATTAATACTTGTATTATAATTAATATATAGGTGTTAATGGACATACAAAAGCAAATTCAGAAATCCTTGGCAGCTGAATTCATACCTTCTAAAAGCATCTTTACTCTCCTTTGTCATTTCTATCTTGTCTGGTGGGCTAGCAAGCCTGAATCGCAGACCAGCTCTTTTAACAGCATTCTGTATCACCTTCAGGTTGTCTATTGCTGCATCGGGCCTGTCATACTCCTCACTATCCTCCACATAAATAAAGATTTCAAATAATGTATCTGTAAAACAAAAATAACAGTGTTATGCAGGAAATTGACAATATTTACATATACAAAAATTATTTTTTATATATGTACCGCTCTTTAGTTATCAACCTTACTTTATTTAGCTGACTTTGTTTACCAGGCAGCATTAGTGTGGTTGCCAAGCTAATACACCGAGTTTTATTTTTGCTTAAATGTATTTAGAGTACACTAGTGAATGCATATTCTTTTATACACTTGGCACTGTAGTTTTTCCTTGAAAAGTGTCAACTCAAAAACAATATGTCATGTACATATAAACACATCATAGACATGACTCTTCACATGTTTCCTCTTAGGACCCTGAAGATGTGCAAGATGATACAGACACTATATCATGGGCAGAGACATAGATAAATGTGCCAAATGTTTCTTCTCAAGAACCTGAGAATAAATCTATCATTTCATGGACAAGAGGGCAAATGAATAGTTCAAGATGAGAAGGGAAGCAAAGAGTCAGAGTGAAATGAAAGGCTAAAGAGAAAAATTTAGTTTTTCCTTACAGATGAAAAAAAAAATACATTTTTGTATAAACAACAGAAGTGTATGTATGAGAAGTTTACTTGAAGAAAGACATAACCATGACTTTCAGGAGAGTTTAAAAGAAAGAGAAATGCTAAAAAAGTTGTTCATTATGTCTGACCAAATCTGGAATATGCAACAGTGGTATGGTGTCCAAACTTAAATAATATAGCAATAAGATAAAAAAAAATTCAGTTAGAAAATGGCTACCAGAACCAATATAATTGAGTTATGAAGATAGGCAGAAGGCTTTAAACAATAGCTGATAGAAGAATAAGAGTCATCATAATCACTACAAGATTATCGAAGGAGATGAAAGAATATAAAAGGAAAGTTTAATAATACCATCAACAGGGAGAAAAAGAGGTCATTATTACAGTATATGATAAGAAAGATGTGTTAAAGTGATCTAGTGTTCTTCATAAAGAGATTGGTAGAATATTGGAATGATTAATAAAAAGAAGCAATAAGTGCTACAATTACTAGACACTATTGGGTTAGCATTGTTTACATAGCTACAAATAAGTAATCACTCTTTCCCAATCAGTCTCACCAAAATTTCTTTACTTCCACAAGGTCGTGTGATCAAATGGAGTAATGTTTTGCTTAATGACATGACCTTCCCACTCATGAAGTTTAGATATGCCATGCAGGAAGAAACTGTTAATAATCACTCATTAAATTCACTTTCCTGTGTAACTTGTTAACGGTTCAAGTTGGGCTGAAACATTGTTGTAAATTTCTTTCTCCTATGTGTGGGTTGTGCATTAGGCTACATTCATGGGGAAATGCTAAACCTATAGGGGCCATACAGCACCTGGGATAATCTTTTGGCTGTATGAATAAACACTTATGATGGCACTGATGAATCTCAAATGTAAGTTACACCATAATTAGTCTGAATCTGTGTATAAAATCTATCCGGAGAAATCTTACAAACAGCAGTGCCAAGATATCTGGCCATGCACTTAAGGTATTATACTATATTCTTTATAAGATACATACTGTACTATCTTGTCTCTCAATCTATACTGCTGATCTAGTAAAACAAACTGAAGTTTCCTGCTCTCTACCCATGGTATCTCTCCCTGCACTCAAAACTTTTGCTACCAGATTTGTTCAATTCAAATGGAAGGAGGGAGGAAGAAGCAAATTGGTGTTGAAATGAACAGAAATCAGTTGACTGTCAGAAAAGTTTCCTTGGTGTGAGAAGGATGCTTGGAGCGTCAATCAACATGAAACTAGGAAACTGAAGCATCAAGACCAACCTAAATCTCTCTTAATTGCATCAGCCAGCTCCTGGACAGTCATGTTCTTCCAGATATTGACAACATGACTTTTCTCCTTGATGCCCTTTGGATTCACCATCACAGCTTTCTGAAACAGGCCATAAAGCATATGTGTACAATATAACAGTACTTCTACACTGCATCACTTGCCTTAAATTGTAAATGTTTACAATTAAAATTTCAGATACTAAAATACTCATGGTTAAAATCTCTAGAAACTTTAAGATATTTTATGTCCTATATGATGTAAAGCTTAGTACTCCCTGTCTAACACATGTCTTTGACTTTTTGACAGCAATAGATTTATTACACAAACTTTGATGGTACTTCCTTTAGCACTCCTCACAGACCTACCTCTGTTATCCTATCCACCCTCAAGCACGTACATCCTGCCCTGCAGTGCTGTATGACCCTTGTGGGTTTAGTGCTTGGTTTTGATTATAATAATAATGTCTAACAACACATGTATGACTGATGTACTAGCAATGTGCTATGTCTATCACTGCTGTCCTTATCAGTGACATGTAGATCTATATAGCCAGTACCACCTCTTTTTTTTTTTCTTGAATCCATTATGTGCCTCTGTAATCTTTTGACAACTGCACACAGGATGGGTATGGGGTGCATAATAAAAGATATTAACTAACTTATGTTGACAAGGATACTGAGGTATTTCCTATCATTTAGTTTTTTGAGGTGCAATATAGCTTTGGTAAATGCCACATTTGCAAGTAGTAGCAAGGTCAGTATCTCTACCAGTTTTTTGACAATGAAGTAAAATTACTTGCTTTAAGCATGCAACAATGTTGTCCTGGCTTTCCAGTAGTTATGTACAATCCATGAAATGATGACTGAAAATATGGATGCCTTTCTTTCATGTGCTCTATTATCATAGTGGTTCAGGTCATGTACAATACTATCCTACACCCAAGTGTTCCTCTTTCAATTCTCCCTCCTTAAGGAACTTCTCATCCAAAGTGCTCCGATCCTATTCTTTGATCTTTTCAGAGCTACCATCCACATAACATCTAAAAGATCTTGCCTGAAACTGGTTAGCTAGGATAATGATTTGTGGAACTATTAGCAGATATGTTATTCTTAAAAAATTAACAACCTCCTTTGTCAATTCTGCCTCTTTTTCTACAACTTCATTGTTAAGCAGCTTCAGTTCCACATTTCACTCCCAAAATTCTCAGTCTTATTCATAAGAGTGATTTTCATCATGTAACAAAATGGGAGGTCCCAGCCTGTCCTGGATCTAAAAGACTTGAGCCTACATATGTCCATGAAGACCTTCAAAATAAAATCAATTTCTAGGGTTCATTATCTCCCATTCATCCTAATTTGGCTACCTCTATGAACCTGTACATAGCTTCTGATAATATTACAATACACCAGGAATTTCACATATTCTTCACATTCCACTTAGTAACGTGGATGAGCGCTAAACTACCAGTTATTGTCCTTCAGTCTCAAGATGGCACTGGGGATCTTCAAGTGCATCTGTCAGCCACTCATCACTAGTCTTCATTATTATTATTATTATAATCAAGGGGGAAGCACTAAACCCGTAGGATTATACAGCGCCTATGGGGGGATGGAAGGCATTCAGGCTTAATTCAGGGAACTGGAGCACAGATCCAATTCACTAGATCAAGAGCCCCTCACCAGCGTCAAGGAGCCTTCCTTGAGGGGACACTAGTCTTCAAACACAGGGTTTGTGTATATTTATCTAGCTCAGCAACACTCTGATGGCGGCCTCACCATTTTATGTTCACAGATCTCCAGAAGATGATCAGAGCATTGAAGGTGGTGGGTCTGACTCTCATCTCAACACAGTCATTGATGTGCTTATTGGTGGTGTTTCCATTAATGAATATTTTCCTACAGTCTGCTTTAATACAGAATGATATTCAAGTATTATTTCTGAAATATCCTTGTCAAAATGTGATAGTTCCAAAATTATTATTGTTTTTTTTATTAACACATTGGCCATTTCCTACCAAGATAGGGTGGCCTGAAAAAGAAACTTTCACCATCACATAATCCATCACTGTCTTGCCAGAGGCGTGCTTACACTACAGATATAAAACTGCAACATTAACACCCCTCCTTCAGAGTGCAGGCACTGTATTTCCTGTCTCCAGGACTCAAGTCTGGCCTGCCGGTTTCCCTGAATCCCTTCATAAATATTACCCTGCTCACACTCCAACAACACGTCAAGTCCTAAAAACCATTTGTCTCCATTCGCTCCTATCTAACACGCTTATGCATGCTTGCAGGAAGTCCAAGCCCCTCGCACACAAAACCTCCTTTACCCCCTCCCTCCAACCTTTCTTAGGCCGACCCCAATGGAAATAAGTCACTCTGTCTGACTTTTTTGGGTTATCCTAGGTTCTCTACACATATGCTGCTATGTATGATAATTCTATGTAACTGTATTGTGTATACCTGAATAAATTTACTTACTTACTTACTTACTTACCCCGTCTTCCCTCCACTACAGATTTATACACTCTCAAAGTCATTCTATTTTGTTCCATCCTTTCTACATGTTTGAACCATCTCAACAACCCCTCCTCAGCCCTCTGGATAATAGTTTTGGTAATCCCGCACCTTTTTCTCTTTAGTATTTTCTACAGAAGGGGTTACTAGCCCATTGCTCCCGGCATTTTAGTCACCCCATACGACATGCATGGCTTACAGAGGAAAGATTCTTTTCCACTTCACTATTAAGAAAAAGAAGAAAACCCTAGATGTGTGTATGTATATACATGTATGTATATGTATATGCATGCCTGTGTAGTGTGACCTAAGTGTAAGTAGAAGTAGCAGGATATACCTGTTATCCAGCATGTTTATGAGACAGAAAAAAGACACCAGCAATCCTACCATCGTGTAAAACAGTTACGGGTTTCTGTTTTGCATTCGCTTGGCAGGACAGTAGTATCTCCCTGGGTGGTTGCTGTCTACCAACCTACTGCCTACACTTGAGTCCTGGAGATGGGAAGTAGAGTGTCTGCTCTCTAAAGGAGGGGTGTTAATGTTGCAGTTTCATAACTGTAGTGTAAGCATACCTCTGGCAAGACAGTGATGGAGTGAATGATGATGATGAAAGCTTTTCTTTTTTGGGCCACCCTGCCTTGGTAGAAGAAAGCCAATGTGTTAATAAAAAAAATCCTGCGCCTCCTCCTAATTTCCAAACTATGAATTCTCTGCATTATATTCACACCACACATTGCCCTCAGACATGACATCTCCACTGCCTCCAGCCTTCTCCTTGTTGCAACATTCACCACTCATGCTTCACACCCATATAAGAGCGTTGGTATAACTATACTCTCATACATTCCCCTCTTTGCTTCCATGGACAAGGTTCTTTGTCGCACAGACTCCTCAGTGCACCACTCACCTTTTTCTCCCTTGTCAATTTTAAATGTTTTTTTATTTTATAAAGTTCAATCTTACATTTACTTCTCAGATGGACAAGAAAAGGTATGTCTCGAAAGACAGGCTTTCTTTCCACTATACCTTACATGTTGTACTGAAGACCTAAGGATTCATATGCTTCCAAGCGGAAAGACCTAAAACACACATTGCCTTCTGGTTAATAATATAATTCAGCAACTACTAGGAAGCTCCAGCCTCTGCTTAGTGGAGGCATTACGAGAATACTTGTCAGAAAGATGACCTTCAGCTCAGTAAATCCACCTTCATCCATCACTATGCTTGGGAGGTACTGTGCATGGCTATACATACAGGGTTTGCATTTTGGGGAGTGCTGTGCCATATTTATAGGTGGGCTTTGAAACAAGCTGAAGTATGATTAAAAAAACTTCCATATAAAGATATGCTTATACGAAAACAAAACTAAATGCAAGTGCTCAGCACATTCTGTACTTATACATAATCTCTCCTTATTCTCATCAACACTCAGTAGATGATCACCCTAAGTTTAACAGTCAACTCTTAACACCTTACCCTTTATACAGTAAGTCAATCAATTTATGCATACAGTATTTAACTTCACTCTGCAGCTTGACAAATACAAATACCATTGTTAATCATCAAACATTCTACTCAACATTTTTAAGTAGTTTCATGATTATTGTTATTATTCTTACTCTATCTTTACAGGAAAGTGCTAAACCAGAATATACCATAAATCACCAATTACTTAGTTGAACTTATTATATTTAGGGTAAAGCACTAAACCCTTGTGGGTCATACAGTAGGAGGCAATCAGGTTTGATCCAAGGAAGGGGAAGACAGGGCCAATTCCTTGGATTAAGAACCCCTCACCAGTATCAAGGAACCTCCCTTCAGGGCTATTAACATGAAAACAAATTAAAATAATTGCCAAATGAAATACTTTTTCATCTTTTCCTTTTCGCTTCTTATACAGGACTGATGCAACATGTAAAAATGATGGTTGGGTGTATCCACACAGCTGGCAAGGCACCACACTACCCTGAGAAACACCTCGAGGCATCAACTGTGACACTCTGGAAAATCCCACCGATGATATGTGTTGAATACTGCTCTTCTGAAGCCATCTTCGTAAAACCCAACCTCTGTAAGTAAAAAATATAGGCGAACATGTTAACAGATTAACATCTTCCATCATACTTACACATTTTTTTATATCAGAATACAGTGGACCCCCGGTTTACGATATTATTTCATTCCAGAAGTATGTTCAGGTGCCAGTACTGAACGAATTTGTTCCCATAAGGAATATTGTGAATTAGATTAGTCCATTTCAGACCCCCAAACATACACGTACAAACGCACTTACATAAATACACTTATATAATTGGTCGCATTGGGAGCTGATCGTAAAGCGGGGGTCCACTGTATACCCAAAAAATTAAAAATTAATATTATTATTGTTTTTGAAGCTTTCCTTCACTTTTAAAATAATATGGTGAACCCATTAAACTACTATATGAAACAATTGTTAAAATTTAATCTTGTATATCAGACCTAAATAAAAATTGATTTACTTCAAGGAATAGTAGGGTAACCTTAATTTAGTGGATCCAGAATCACAGCACTTTTCACTTGAAGGATCTCACCGCACAGGGCCAGTGCCACACTCAACATGGCAGCTACAAGTGTATATAGGAGGGGGTCTCACTTTACAACACTTCACTTCACAGTATTTCGCTAATACAACGGTTTTCAATTAAACCCATTCTTCATTTATTCAAACTTACTACAATAAATATATTCACCTCTCACTATAAGCTAAGGATGAAAATATTTCAAGGCAAGCAATGTGTGAACTGTACATGGATTTTTTAGGCCTAGCTACATTGCTCACTTAATATGTATATAATATTGTAAACATATTATCAGGCTTTTGGAATAAACCTTGGTAATAAATACCGACAAGTTGGTTTAGAAAGACACGTAAGCAAACACTATAACATATTAATTAGAAAACGTTTCGGTCCTGGGACCTTGATCACTTCAAGGTCCCAGGACCGAAACGTTTTCTAATTAATGTGTTATAGTGTTTGCTTACGTGTCTTTCTAAACCAATCAGGCTTTTGTATGCCTTTGAAAGTGAAAATAAGGCTATGATTCACTTTACAGCAGTAGCCCAGAACCTAACCTGCTGTATAAGCGGGGCCTGCCTGTATGTTTTAGATACACTATTTTTTATCTGTTAAGTGTTTCTAAGGATTATCTTCCTCAGGGCTCAGTCTCAGATCAGGCCTCTTAATTTGAAAAGGAAATATTACAGGATTAAGAACTATTAAAAAGTGTGTATAGTGAATTTAATTAGCTTGTAAGATTTACCTGTCATCTTACTTGTTCAAGATTACAGTAAGATTTACCTGCCCAAAATGCTCTAAATGCTAGTGGCTTTTTTGTGCTTAAAAAATGTTTTATTACATGTAAAACTACATTTTCTATATTGCAGAAAGAAATTAAGTTTGTTTACTTACTATTTTATGTGCTCACGAGACAAACAATAAAGATCAGCAATCCTGCCAGTGCAAAATGCTTAACTTTAGATAGGATAGTACAGTAGTACATCCTTGCTCACAGTGTAAAAGTGAAGGGTTCTTCATTCAAGAAACTGGATCACTCCTGCTAACCAAACATTACCTAACTTTACCAAACCTAACATAACATAACCTAACTTAACCTTAACTAAATATAACCTAACCAAACCTAACCTAACCTTGCTCTGACTTCACACATTGAGTGTCTGTGGTTCGACCCTTGGCATGGGTGGAAACACTGGGTGTGTTACCTTACACCTGTTGTCCCATTCACCTAGCAAGTAGGTACCTGGGCATTAGTCGACTGGTGTGGGTCACATCCTGGGGATCAAGATTGAAG
Organism: Cherax quadricarinatus; assembly: GCF_026875155.1. NCBI lineage: Eukaryota > Metazoa > Arthropoda > Malacostraca > Decapoda > Parastacidae > Cherax > Cherax quadricarinatus. Next base: position 5,981,179 of record NC_069429.1, on the reverse strand, counting down.
GACCACAATGGAAATAGGTTAGATAGTCCTCAATGACACACTGACTTTCTTGGGTTATGCTGGGTGGCTAACCCTCTGGGATTAAAAATCCAAACAAAATCTTATTTATCTTAACCTAACATAACCTAACTTTAACTAAATGCAACATAACTTAACCTAACCTTAATTAAATACAACAATCTAATATAACCTAACATAACATAACCAAACCTATTTTTGTTAATATCTCCCCGACTAAAAATTTGGCCCAAAAATACTTATAAATAAATAAGTTTATTCAGGTACAGTTACACATAAATAAAGTTACATAAATTATCATACATAGAAGCATATGTGTAGATTACCTAGGATAACCCAGAAAAGTCAGACAAAGTGACTTATTTCCATTGGGGTCCCATGAAGTATGTATATTTTATGTGTTGAAAAGTGTATTGCATTGTAAAATAATGACAGATTTCTACAGAGTAGATGTCGGTTATAACCTTGGTTTATCTTATTATACTAACCCTCCAGGTTAATAATACAAACAAAATCTTCATATCATAAGAGCGGCATCATGGTGCCCTCAATAAGTAATTTTATTCAGGTATACACAAATACATTATTATTATAATTATGGGGAGCGCTAAACCCGTAGGATTATACAGCACATGTGGGGGGGATGGTAACCGGAGCACAGATCCAATTCCCTAGATCAAGAGCCCCTCACCAGCATCAAGGAACCTCCCTTGAGGGGATACACAAATACAGTTACATAGATTATCATACATAGCAGCAAATGTGTAGAGAAACCAGGATAACCCAAAAAAGTCAGTGACTTATTTCCACTGGGGTCCTTTAATATACAGTATAATTATTTAAATGTGCTTTTACCTAAGCATAACGACGAGATCTTCTTCTTCTGTAGCGATTAAAATTATTATTAAATTCTTGTAGTGAGCTGAAAACTTGTTTGTGTTGGTAATTTATATGTATGACAATAGTAATTTTCTCTGTGTTGTTGTGTATTCAGGCCACCAATGACGCTTTTTTGAGCCCTATTTCAGGGAGTCGAAAAAAAAAAAGACATTGCTCAAACTGGGTGGAAATGAAAAGAACAAATTCTCGAAAGAAAAAAACGAGAACATTTAATTCCCACTCAGATCAGGTGGCCCCAGCCGAAACACTGGCAAACCAGCGTCATACTCCCTGAGAAAACATGCCAGTGGTTAAAACAAAAAGGCACAATACGTGACTGGAACGATACTCAAATAACGCACATAAAAGACGAAGCTTACGACACTTTCGCCCGGGACTTGGACCATGACAAAGTACATAACAGAGGAGGAGAGGACAGCTATATTAGGCAGAAGAGTGAGGTAGTAGTAGTGGTATAGTTGGTAGTAGTTTAGACAGATGGTATATAATACGACAGATGAATGACCACGCACAAACACGCCGGCACTAAAATCTGGATTTAAGTTTTCTTGTTGGGGGTTTATAGGGCAAGTGTCAGCGTACGCCGTAGCGAACCCTGCCTCTAGTGTCCGGGGAAGTAGACTGGTCTAATAAATTAGACACTTGGGTATCTTTATTGTGGAAATGTTTCACTAACTAATGGCTTTCTCAGTCCAATGCAGAGAAGGATGATTGAAGATCAAATGTTGTTTGAGGTAATCAGTCCCTCAGCCTGGAGCCGCTCCAAGCTGAGAGACTGATTACATCAAAACTACTGTCATCAACCATTCTTCTCTGTTAGGTAAGACACATATGCAACAGTTAGGTATCTTTATTTCGAAACGTTTCGAAATAAAGATACCTAACTGTTGCATATGTGTCTTACCTAACAATCTGTCGGTATTTTATACCATTTTAATGTTCATTCTTCTCTGTATTGGACTGAGGAAGCCACTGGTCAGCGAAACGTTTCCACATACATATACCAGTGTTGCACAAGTGTCTTAATTCATCAACCTATCGGCTCTCTGAACCATTTATTTACATACTGGTCCAAATTTGAAGCAACATGTTGCGGGGAAGCGTTCATGTCTTCAACGTGTCCTGAGACCCACAGAAATACGCAAGTGTGGGTCAGGATTTCCTGACTATTTGTAGGATCGAACCTTTCCACACAGAGTAGGAATGATGAGATTAAAGACTGCAAAGCAGCAGCAGCTGCTAGTAGAAGTAATAGCAGTAACTGTAGTACTATTAAGTTTATTTAGATACAGTTACACATAAGTACAGTTACACAAATATAGTTGAGTATAATTATCATACATAGTAACATTTCTGTAAATTACCTAGGATAACCCATAAACAGTCAGTCGATAAGATAAGATTTCGTTCGGATTTTTAACCCCGGAGGGTTAGCCACCCAGGATAACCTAAGAAAGTCAGTGCGTCACCGAGGACTGTCTAACTTATTTCCATTGGGGTCCTTAATCTTGTCCCCCAGGATGCGACCCACACCAGTCGACTAACACCCAGGTACCTATTTGCTGCTAGGTGAACAGGACAACAGGTGTAAGGAAACGTGTCGGAATGTTTCCACCCGCCGGGAATCGAACCCGGGCCCTCCGTGTGTGAAGCGGGAGCTTTAGCCACCAGGCCACGGTGAATCATTGCAACAGCAGCAGGAGCGGCAATAGTAGTAATAGCAGTAGTAGTTCGAATATTAAAAACTTTGTATGCAGGAACTATAATTATTTTTATATAAATATTCTGACTATCAACTCTAGCCGCGCGCCACACATACGAACACATCCCATAATCTCAACACATATAACTTTGACAGATAAAGTTCTATTAAAAATAGATAAGCATAAAATCATGTGTAAAATATTGCCGTTAAAGCGCCGGTATGAAGTACAAGAGTAAAATAAGAGATGAGGTGAGGGTTGAGAGCCATCATGGCCGCCAGTTACAACTGACAGTCTCACCAGGGAAGGTGTCAGCAGCAGTATGTGCTTTTTTTTTTTTTTTTTTTTTTTTTTTTTTTTTTTTTTTTTTTTGACGTTATATTTATTTAGCTTTTCTATTAATCAGATTGGCTATCATACAAAAGGTTTTTACCAAACTTTTAAAATTTTATTTTATTTCAAAATTCGGGCAAGGTTATGTGTCTTAACCCAAAAAATACGGCATTTGGGACTTTTTTTTATGGGTTATCTTAGGTAATTTACACCTGAAACAAATTTTAAAATTTTTTTCTTGTGTGTCTGTACCTCATAGACTTACTTGCAATCTTGGAAAAATTAAAAGTCTTTTCCTGGGAATAATTTTTATTTTGGGTGATATTCCCCCTTAAAGGGGGTTTCCCTTTGCCCCGGGTGGGGGGCCTTGTCTGGGTATTGGATTGTGCCCCAAAGTCCCTAAATTAACTGAAATATTTTTCCTTTCCCCCCCCCCCCCCACAGGTGCTCTATAATCCCGACGGGTTTAGGGTTCCCCATAGTAGGGGGAGATACTGTAAAAACCATTTTTATAAATAAATTTGTAAAGGGGAAAAAAAAAATTTAAAATATTAGTGCCCATCCCCATCCGGGGGGCGGTGGTCAAAAGTTTACGAGGTACAAAATTAAAATTCAAATTCAAAGTTTATTTCATAAGGATTACAAGCTGAGTTTACAGAATTTGGTTTTTGTTGGTTTACTTTTTGTAAAAAAATTACAGGGTTTACCATGAAAACCAGCATGGTAGGCTTTCGGGCAGACTTAAGGGGGCCCAGGAACGGGACCCCAAAATTATGATAGCGAGCAAGTTACAAAGGGAAAAAGACCAGACCGTCGCTTAGGGTTTGGGGTTTTGTGACTCTGATGCGGGTTCTAACCCCACCCTTGGGGGTTTTTTTTTTGTCTATGTTCACCCCTCATAAAAAAGGTATGGGGGTTAGTGGACTGGTGTGGGGGCCCTCCTGGGACATGACCTAATTTGCCCGACAGCGGAGATAAAAAGGGGGTTTTTAAAAGTAGTATGTCATTGTTTTACTAGGACTGTATACCTTGTACATTATTGTAGTAAATAAAGATATTTTTATTAAATTTTTTATTTTTATTATTATTTTTATATTTTTTTAAAGAACCATCTTCACTCCATCATGGTTACAATCATGAACAAATTACAAAGTAAAGGCCACGGGAAGTCCCAAACCTACAATTGTAACGATTATAAAAACAAATATTAAGTGGGGGCATACACCCCACGAGGCATGCGCCCTGACAACAGGGAGGACCATGCACACAAGCATCAAAAATTTTTTAAAACCCGGAGCCAAATCTCAACCCCTACAAACACAATTAGGTGAGTATACACAAACGTGGTAATGCTTTATTTACAGTGAGCAAAGTCAGGGTATTTCTCCAGAATGATCTGTAATATACCACTGTGGGTAAAATATTTTGCCATTTCTTGAACATTTGAGTGAGTTCTCAAAATTCATTAATTTATTGCACTCCAGTACATAATGACGCCAGGTGTGACAATAGTCCATCTGGCAGAGTTTACATTTCATTTGGTCTACATCTGGTGGTGGTGATTTTAACCTGCCAAAGATACTTGTAACCCAGCCGGAGCCGGGCGGTAGTGACATCCAAGAGTCTGCTTATTTTGATGGATGCACCATAGCAGGTACCATATCTACCGCAGCCAGAGCAAGTTAAGATTTTTTTGCATTTTTATCCTGGGGAGGGTAAGCCGCCCAGGATAACCTGGGGGAGGGTTAACTGCCCAGGATAACCCAGGGGGAGAGGTAGCCACCCAGGATAACTTGGGGGGGAGGGTTAGCTGCCCAGGATAACTTGGGGGAGAATTAGCCACCCAGGATAACCCGGGGGGAGGGTTAGCTGCCCAGGATAACTCGGGGGAGGGTTAGCCACTCAGGATAACCCAGAGGGTGGTTCACCATCCAGAATAACTTAGGGTTAGTCACCCAGGATAACCCGGGGGAGGGTTAGCTGCCCAGGATAACCCGGTGGAGGGTTAGCTGCCCAGGATAACCCAGGGGAGGGTTAGCCACCCAGCATAACCCAGGGGGGAGGGTTAGCTGCCCAGGATAACCCGGTGGAGGGTTTACTGCCCAGGATAACCCAGGGGAGGGTTAGCCACCCAGGATAACTCGGTGGGTGGGTTAGCAACCCAGGATAACCCGGGGGGAGGGTTAGCCACCCAGGATAACCCGGTGAGAGGGTTAGCCACCCAAGATAACCCGGGGGTGGGTTAGCCACCCAAGATAACCCGGGGGTGGGTTAGCCACCCAGGATAACCCGAAGAAGGGTTAGCCACCCAAGATAACCTGGTGGGAGGGTTAGCCACCCAAGATAACCCGGGGGTGGGTTAGCCTCCCAAGATAACCCGGGGAAGGGTTAGCCACAAGGATAACCCGGGAAGGGTTAGCACACCAAGATAACCTGGGGGTGGGTTAGCCACCCAAGATAACCCGGGGGTGGGTTAGCCACCCAAGATAACCCGGGGGTGGGTTAGCCACCCAAGATAACCCGGGGGAGGGTTAGCCACCCAGGATAACCCGAGGGAGGGTTAGCCTCTCAAGATAACCCAAGAAAATCAGTTCGTCATCAAGGACTATCAGTCTTATTTCCACTGTGATCCTTTAATCTTGTCTCCTAGGATTCCATCCACACCAGTTGAATAACACCCATGTACCTACTTACTGCTAGGTGAACAGGGACAGCAGGTACAAGGAAACATGCTCAATGTTTCAACCCTGCTAGGAATTGACCCACAGACACAGTATTTGAACTGAGGTATTTTAGGTTGGATTATTTTAGATTTTTGGTAGACTACATTTCTTACCATTTTAAAAAAATTAGAGGTAAAATTATACGACTACTACTCATTGATTTTGGTCATCAATTATATATAGCCTCGATGGTACAATATTAAGTTCATTAATTTGTGCGATATGTATTGCTTATTAATTTTTGTAATTATGATTCTATATACATTTTTATAGGTTTATGGAAACAAATCTGTCATTTTAATTGATAAAAGTAACATTAATTGATAATGGTGGTGACTATATGAATAGTAGACCGGTCCAAAAATACGTACATGTTAATTTTAAAACTTCAAAGGAAATGCATTCCACAATAATTTTTATTCCACTATATGAGCCTGTACTGTGTGCCAAAATTTGGACCATTTCATGCATATTTAAAGGTTGCGCAAAACTTCACCTTTGGTTTCTCTCTATCGCAGATGGCATCCTCAGCACAGAGTACACAAAGTGCATCGGAATGGTGGTTAATAGGGTGTCCTCTTGAGTTTTTCTCAACTGCCCGGCTTCCGACGCGAGGTGACATACTTCGCGTGTCACAATTCTTTCACCTGAAGCAGAATCTACCTTTCCCAAAAAGCTTCAAGAAATCCTGCGAAGCCTGCTGTGCCATCTGGATGAGGGCAAGGATCCCTACCCAGCGGTTAGATTCCTGCGTGCGGAAGTTGGAGAAGTTAATGCGTGAATACCAGAACCTCAAGAAGAGTCGAAAGCGAGGTGATACGCAAGCGAGGATTTTCCAGGACTCCCTCGGTGACCTCTTTGACATCGGAGCCAGTGATGCCCTGGCGCAGATGACTGTTGAAGAGGATCGCGTGTTTTACCAAATGCAACGCGAGGATGTCACCTCATGCATTATGTCTGGCCCTGATCCCATGACAACGGGAAGGGAGAGTCGGAAGCGACTTTGGGAAGGACAAGAGAAGGCGAGAAGGGCGAAGGCAGAGGCCGAGGCAGCTTCATTCTTGGTGGCAGCACCTCGGCTGTCTTCCACGTCCTCCTCCAGCCTTGAGTCCAAGGGCAACGAAGACTTTGCTTCTACTATCAGTTGTTCGACAGCGCTTACGGTGCCTCCCAAGCGACTGAAGAACGTCTTTGCCTCCCCTGCTGTTGCATCAGCCGTCAACCAACTCAACCTCCCGGAAACAGTACCTTCTTCTCCTTGTGGCAGATCACCGTTGCCGCTTCCCTGCTCCGACCAAGGAGAGACTAACAAAGAAGGGTGATTGCTGAATTTTAGAGGGACAGATTAAAGTCCCACCTTATTTCATTGTTCAAGTAGGCACAAGGAAGCATTATTACGAGTGAGCGAGTGGAGCGACATTTTACTGGCAGTTGGTGTGACAAATGAGTGACCTGACACGACCAGATGCTTTTGAGAGGCTAATAACTTTTTCCCTATGTAAGTTAGACCTAATTCCTTTTGAATCTGATAGTCTCATGAAATAAATTCTTATTAACAGTTTTTTTTTTTTTTTTTTTTTTTTCTTCTTCTTCTTCTGAAATTCCATGGTAACCCCCCAGAAAACCATGGTACTTGAGGGGATGTTTGGCCAAATTTTGACGTTTGTTCAACTTGAGAAGTGAATTGCATGAGATTTTCTGTTGTGACACTATTTTCTTGACTGAATTTGAAAGAGAAAAGATGGGAGAATGCAATTAAGAATGTTAACATTTTTTTTTTTTCAACTTTTAGTGGGAGAAATAAGCTGGACAAACTCCTGTTTTAGTAATTTTTCAGTTGAATACATAGTCCAGTAGTTGGTGAAGGTCAATCAAAACCAACGATTTTTCATCCAAGAATTCATGACTTAACACGTACTTTATTTAAATTGAGTGGTACCGCCTCTTCAATGCACATTTAATCACTCGCTTGTTTTGTGCTCAACAAAGTGCTAAAAACTATTTATTGATTCATTCTGCTTTCAGAGAAAATTGGAGCTATGCTTTGCAAAAGAGGAACAAACATTAAAATTTCTTCAGTTTCTCTTCTGTCGGCAAGAGAAGCCTTTTTGTGCGACCTCTAAAATTTCCTGAAAATTGGTCTGAATGTTACTTAGGAACAGTGTAACAAAATAGAACTTGTAGAGCGAACAATTTCACAACTTTATTTTTTTGGACCGGTCTAATGTAAAGTCAATTAATGTTACTTTAACCCTTAAACTGTTCAAACGTAGATCTACATTTGCACCGCTAGCACTCCGAATGTAGATCTATTTTTTTTTTTTACAATTGAAAGCGTGTAAAAAAAACGTAGACCTACGTTCGAAGCGCTAGTGGTGCAAATGTAGATCTACGTTTGGACAGTTTAAGGGTTAATACAAGAGGTTCCCACTTATATGGCAGGTTTAGGTTCTGGGCTACTGCTGTAGAACAAAATTGCTTTAAAGTGAAACAGCATTTTTTCACTTTCAAATGCACATAAAAGCCTGATAACATGATTACACTATCATGTATTAAGTGAGCAATAAACCTAGGCCTGAAAAATGCATATGCAGTACAGGTCTCCCTCAACATTCTCGTTTTCAACTTTCGCGGGCTTCACACATTCGCGAATTTCCAACCGCCAAATTCCCAGCTGCCAAATCATATTTAAGTTTACCGCCACAAGTCCCTACTACCCTCCCTCCGACCCCTGCAACTGGCAGCCAGCCCTCCCACCACTGTGTGGTGAGTGTTTTGTTTGTTCATTATTTGCTATTAAACTACAGTATAAATAATGTCAACCCATTTATGACTGCATATTAGAATGGCTATTCAAACAGGTATTGGAAGGTGACATCATGTGTTTACTCTTGAACACAGCAAAGAATCAAACATTTCTGCTACTGCTAATAATAATATTAATATAATAATAATAATAATAAATACGATAGAATTGAAGAAGGAAATTGTAAAAAATACGAGGGCTGAAGCAGTGGTGGAGGAAGTGGTTGACGCATCGTCAGTGTGGCTTTGTTTATGCTGGAGTGAGTATTAGTCTCCGTGCTCATCCAAACATTTCACAATAATTCATTGTATTTGGTGCTTGTAGTTTGAGTGTGACTGGAATGGTTGAGGCAGTGGTAGAGGCAGTGGGTGAGGCAGCAGTTGAGGCAGTGGTAGAGGCAGTGGGTGAGGCAGTGGTAGAGGCAGTGGGTGAGGCAGCAGTTGAGGCAGTGGGTGAGGCAGCAGTTGAGGCAGTGGTAGAGGCAGTGGGCGAGACAGTGGGCGAGACAGTGGTAGAGGCAGTGATATTTACTAACATGTTATAAATAATAATAGTACATTATGAATAACATTTATTATTATTATTATTATTATTATTATTATTATAAATGTTATTAATATTAACATGTTCTATTATTATTTATAACATATATGTTAGTAAATACCACTGCCTCACCCACTGCCTCTACCACTGCCTCTACCACTGCCTCTACCACTGCCTCTACCACTGCCTCTATAACTGCCTCTACCACTGCCTCAACCATTCCAGTCACACTCAAACTACAAGCACCAAATACAATGAATTATTGTGAAATGTTTGGAAGAGCACGGAGACTAATACTCACTCCAGCATAAACAAAGCCACACTGACGCTGCGTCAACCACTTCCTCCACCACTGCTTCAACCCTCGTATTTTTGTACAATTTCCTTCTTCAATTCTATCGAAGTACAGTGCCCACTCTGAAGGAGGGGTGTTAATGTTGCAGTTTAAAAACTGTAGTGTAAAGCACCCTTCTGGCAAGACAGTGATGGAGTGAATGATGGTGAAAGTTTTTCTTTTTCGGGCCACCCTGCCTTGGTGGGAATCGGCCAGTGTGATAAAAAAAAAATATAAAAATAATTATTATTACTATTATTATTATTATTATTATTATTGTATTATTATTTTTATTATATTATTATTATCATTATTATTATTATTATTATTATTATTAGCAGTAGCAAAAATGTTTGATTCTTTGCTGTGTTCAAGAGTAAACACATGATGTCACCTCCCAATACCTGTCCGAATAGCCATTCCAATATGCAGTCATAAATGGGTTGACATTATTTATACTGTAGTTTAATAGCAAATAATGAACAAACAAAAGACTCACCACACAGTGGTGGGAGGGCTGGCTGCCAGTTGTGGGGGGTCGGAGGGAGGGTAGTAGGGACTTGTAGTGGTGGAGGCAGTGGTATTTAATAACATACATGTTGTTAAGGCATAACGTATGTATTTAGTACAATTTACGACGTTTTCATGTATTTTATGATTGTTCATGGTTCAACAAGTTAAGGAAGCAGTATTGTATTATATTTCCCTACAATATATTGGGGCACCAAACATTCACGGTTTTTCAACATTCGCGAGGCTCTTGATCCCCTAACCCTCGTGAATGTTGAGGGAGACCTGTACATTCATTGCGTACCTTAAAATATATTCGTACTCGGCTTATAGTGAGTGGTGAATATATTTATTGTAATCCCGCCTGTATATGTTTACTTAGTACTTATTGTAAATTATGTATCATGTTATTGTGTATTTTTCGACCAAGCATATTTTCAAGAATCATCTTTTAGCTTTTTATTTGTAAAAATCAGTGTCATAATAGCCTAGCTCTTGTGAATCATGTATTTTGCTGTTATGTATTTCTTTTCGTTCATTATTACTAACACACTTCATTTTACTTCTTAACCAATCTGCAAATTCCACAGAAATTACTTTAACAAGCTTACATTGTGGCTTGATTACCTTAGTTCACTATTGAACTAAGGTAATCCTGGTATACTTAATAGGCAAATTATCTGCAAGTCTGAAATATAGAAGCTGTTCTATTTGGAACACAGTGTAAACTGAAGAGTAAGTAATTTTAAGATATTTTATAATGAGGCACTAATCTCTCTCAATAGTAACTACAGTACATGTATTTACATTGAAATATCTAGGAATTTCTTCCGATTCATTCCTGTCAGATGAATTAATATTTAACAGCATAAAACAGGTTAAAGCTGAAGCTCACCTTCCAACTAGCAGTGCTTAACTGCTCTGGCATGGAAGATCCTACGACTGGCTCAACTGCTCTGGCATGGAAGATCCTATGACTGGCTCAACTGCTCTGGCATGGAAGATCCTATGACTGGCTCAATTGCTCAGGCATGGAAGATCCTATGACTGGCTCAACTGCTCAGGCATGGAAGATCCTATGACTGGCTCAACTGCTCAGGCATGGAAGATCCTATGACTGGCTCAACTGCTCAGGCATGGAAGATCCTATGACTGGCTCAACTGCTCTGGCATGGAAGATCCTATGACTGGCTCAACTGCTCAGGCATGGAAGATCCTATGACTGGCTCAACTGCTCTGGCATGGAAGATCCTATGACTGGCTCAACTGCTCAGGCATGGAAGAACCTATGACTGACTCAACTGCTCAGGCATGGAAGATCCTATGACTGACTCAACTGCTCAGGCATGGAAGATCCTATGACTGACTCAGCTGCTCAGGCGTGGAAGATCCTATGACTGACTCAACTGCTCAGGCATGGAAGATCCTATGACTGACTCAACTGCTCAGGCGTGGAAGATCCTATGACTGACTCAACTGCTCAGGCATGGAAGATCCTATGACTGGCTCAACTGCTCAGGCATGGAAGATCCTATGACTGACCCAACTGCTCAGGCATGGAAGATCCTATGACTGACTCAACTGCTCAGGCATGGAAGATCCTATGACTGGCTCAACTGCTCAGGCGTGGAAGATCCTATGACTGACTCAACTGCTCAGGTGTGGAAGATCCTATGACTGACTCAACTGCTCAGGCATGGAAGATCCTATGACTGACTCAACTGCTCAGGCATGGAAGATCCTATGACTGACTCAACTGCTCAGGCGTGGAAGATCCTATGACTCAACTGCTCAGGCATGGAAGATCCTATGACTGACTCAACTGCTCAGGCGTGGAAGATCCTATGACTCAACTGCTCAGGCATGGAAGATCCTATGACTGACTCAACTGCTCAGGCGTGGAAGATCCGATGACTGACTCAACTGCTCAGGCATGGAAGATCCTATGACTGACTCAACTGCTCAGGCGTGGAAGATCCTATGACTCAACTTCTCAGGCGTGGAAGATCCTATGACTGACTCAACTGCTCAGGCGTGGAAGATCCTATGACTGGCTCAACTGCTCAGGCATGGAAGATCCTATGGCTGGCTCAACTGCTCAGGCATGGAAGATCCTATGACTAGCTCTTACATATTGTTCTACAGTTAAGAATTCTTTATCCAAAATGCTTAGGACTGGAAGTGTTTTGGATTTTGGAATATTTGTATACAGTAGGGCCCCACTTATACGGCGGGTTAGGTTCCAGGCTGTCGCTGGAAAGCAGACATCGCCGGAAGGCAGAACGCCATTTTTTTCTATTTATAAATGCATATAAATGCCAGACAACAAGTTTACACTAAATTATATTAAGTTAGTAATAGAACTAGGCATTAAAAACACACAAAGTAAAATACATTCACAATAAATTCATTACTTATCTTAAAGTATTTGTAATCTTAATGTAGGGAGAGAGGTGAGTAGTACTTATTTGTAGGAAGTCAGGTGTAGGTAGCCCTGGCTCCCCGTCTCGTACTTAATATACGATATTTAAAACATCCCAGAGATATGTGTAGTCTTGATATAGGAAGAGAGGCGAGTAGTATTTATTTGTAGAAAGTCAGTGTAGGTAGCCGGTAGGTGTAGCCCGTACACCTACCGGCTACCTACACTGTGGCCCAGAGCCATATTATTAACATCGACATGCCTTGTTCACTGAATTTAATCATTTCTAACAACTACCTTTAGATGCCATCATAAACGAAGGTAGAAGTAATGAATAATTCATGCCGAAAATTGTAAACAAAAGCGGAGTGAGGGAGTGGCTGGGCCAAACGCAGATTCATAAACGTTTGCTCTGATGGCTGAGCAGAGAAAACGTAATGTCCCTCCACCCGGCTACCACACAAGTCCACAAGTATTATTATCAGAGCACACATAAAATATGCAATAAATGCCAGACAACAAGTTTACACTAACTTATATTAAGTCAGCAATATAAATAGGCATTAAAAACACAATAAAAGGTATGATACACACAGAGTACACTTATTACTTACCTTAAAATATTAATATTAATGTGTGAGAGGTGAGTGTCAGGGTGTTCATTGAATAAAATCAGAATGGCACACCATCATCCTCTAACTTGGCACTTAAAGCAAGAGGCTTACGACTACTATTTTTATTACAGCTAACCTTAGACGCCATCGTCAATGAGAGCCAACTAGTTAACGAAAGAGTAAACGAGAGAGAGAACGAGATACAGAATTGAGACAATGTAAGAACACAAACTGAACAGGTAGTGGACGATCACTTGGTCAGGCGAAATAAATGCGTATTAATGTGTGTCTACTTTTAGTTCATTCACGTCCATTTGTAAGAGTTTGTAAAACATTTGCCTCAATGTTTTTTTATTTTAATAATAATTACCTCACAATACAAATACTCTTACATTGTGTACAAGTTGTACAAGTTAGTTCAGAATAAACAAACAGCAACACACCATTTTTAGAGTGAATGAAGGTAATAATAATATTATTATTACATATTATTATTTTTATTATTATTAATAAAAAGCACTAAACCCACAAGGGTCGTGAATTGCTATATATAGAGTAAAGGCATACAAAAAGAATATTTTTCTACAGTTACCCCCCAGTGTTTGACTAGAGAAAACGTAATTCTTCCAACACTACCTACACAGCTGCTTGGTAAACAAGTCTCATATTTACATCAATTTTTATTCTGTGAGTGTATGTATCATGTTTATATGCTATGTAATGGGTTTCATATATAATTTTGAGGAAAATATCATAGATGGATTAATGAAAATGCCTATAGTGATGTAAAATAAGACAGTGTGCCCAAGAGTGATTATTATTAAGTAGTATTGGCGTCATGAGTAGAGAGAGAGTTAGCGATTTTAATGTGTACATGCACACCAGCACAGTGTGCAAGTATATTTAGGTACAGGTACACTTAAGTATAATTACGTGTATCAGAGTACATATAAAATATGCAGTAACTTTAAAACACTTGAAATTTTGGAAAGTTTCCTTACATAATAGATGTCACGGAAAATGTAAACAAACTGGGTGGGGGGGCGCCATATTTGAAAGACCGCTTGCCGTATAGCAAATTTTGGTCATAATTTGACATCGCCGTATTAGCGGAACGCCGTAAGGCGAAACGCCGTAAAGCGGGGCCTTACTGTATTTGCATCTATGAAATGGGATAGCTTGGGGATGGGACCCCAAGTCAAAATATGGTACTGTACAGTACCAAAAAAACATGATCACTGCTTACAAAAAGAAGAAAAATTCAGGCCCAGACTACACTGTTAGATTTTCATCAGCTACAATCTTTGCAAACACATCACTGAATTTCTCTGCTGCTTCATGATCAGCAGATGCTTTATCACCACTAATCTTTAAATATTTAATGCCATGTCTTTTCTTAAATTTTTGTAGCCAGCCTGCTAAATATTCAGCATTCCATTAAGCAGTATGTGCTCACTTTGACGCTGACGAATCCACTCCATCAGCATTTGCTCTTTTTTTTTTTCGTTGTTACCCATATGCTTTTTTATATTTTCAACAATATCTTCACACCACAAAGCACAAAACATGCAGTATCAGTGAGTAGTTGCTACTGACAACAAACTGGTGCTAGTACAGATGTAAAGCTCATCTGTCTCAGCTCAACAGATGGATCAAGCTTCCTGTGTCTTGCGCTAAATAATTCGTTTGTGGTGCATCATGTCAACACTCAAAAATCTTCCTGATTTTGGGTCTTGGAATTTCAGATAAAGGATTCTGTACTGAATAGATTTTTACTTTTTGTCATGTTCTCCAATTTATCTTGGATGTGGGTGTAAGGATGTGGGTCAGGATGAATTATAAAAAATGGGAATTTGTATAAGTGGTAGATAAAACAGAAAGAATGGTGATTTGTTATATGCAGAGTATTAATAAAATTATGGACAGTAATGCCCCCATATCCATGGATTTGGTATTCGTGGCTTCAGTTATCCAGGGTTTACTGTGACCCAAAAATAACCCTTAATTTTGATCAATAATGGCCCAAAACCACAAAAGTAGTGAAATTAAGAGGTATTTTTGGGCCACAGTAAACTGTGGATAACTGAAACCGTAGATATTGAATCAGTGGATATGGGGGTTCTACTGTACCTAAATAATGAAACAATAAGGACCCCAGTGGGAAAAGTCATAGTTTGACTTTGTTTGGTTATTGTAGACTAAGTTTACATAATTTTTCACCACTTCATGCCAACATATTATTTATGTGCTTTGTGAATCATTGTACGAATTTGTACTGTCTGTAAAATCATTATTGGGTTTCTTGAATAACTCCTTTTGGATCTTATGAAAATTCATCTGAGTCACCTGCTTAGTGTTAGCTTGATTTTTATTAGACGTTAGTTATAGTATTTACAACTGAAGATTTACAAATGCACTGGCTAATGGAAGCTGCCTGTATGTTGCAGAACTCTTCATGTGTATTGTTTATATTGATTTATTGTAATACCCTGTAGATAAATGGTTTAGAGAACCGACAAACTGATAAATTAGACACTCGGAACACTTGGGTATCTTTACTGAGGAAACGTTTTGCCACACACTGGCTTCGTCAATCCTATACAAAAATACCCAAGTGTTGCACATGTGTCTAATTTATCAACTTGTTGGCTCTCTGGACCATTTATCTACATTCCTATCGGACACAGCAACATGTTGGGGTCTTGATACAGGGAATTCTTCACTTGCCTAACCTATAGGCATGACCTGCTTCCACCTGTGGATTTGTCCAATGTGATACTGCCTATGACTTCTTCAATTTACCTGTCTACAGTATATAAGCCACTTCTTCACTCATATGTTGTATTCTTTTCAAGATTGATGAACTGATTACATCAACTACAGGCTGAGGGACTGATAAATCAAACTCCTCCTGAGCTTCACCAATATAATACCTTATTCACTTTATTTTCAGTATTATTTTAGATCAATATTTACTTTCCAAATTTATAATTTTGCATTTTTCTTTTTTTTTTTTTAAGTGACTGCATGTGATTTCAAGGACTCTTCCACAGCCCATCATGATTCCAGGCTTCCCTTGTAACTATTTGATCAACCAGGCTGTTCATGCTAGCACCCTGCAGGCTTCATAATCATCATAATCATCTGGCTCTTGTAGAAGGAAGGTATCCAGTTACTTCTTGAAAACTTGTGTAATCACTCAGGCCATATTTCTGTCTGCTGGTACAGGTTGATCATCACTACACTGGCATCATCAGAACCTGTAGGGTGTCAGATTACTGATTTTACCAGATTATAGAGTGGTTAGGTTAGAATGCACTTAACCCAACAGCAGTATTTATGCATCAGCGATTTCACCCAATTTATGCCCTATTTTTGGCCCATTCCATTGTTCCAGTCTACCAAACTCATAGCTATTACGCTAGTACATACTGTATTCCTTTTATTCTGTCAATTGAGTACAAGAAACTGCCCATTCACCTATTTCAACCACCCAATAAAGTGGTCTGAAATTGGTAATTTGGCCAATTTCACACAAATTTCAGAAGATGCCAGTTTCAAAACAGGGTCCAAAATAAATAATGCAGACATTCCTAGCACTAAAATTACATTTTCTCTGTTCATTAGTCACATCTCTAGACCTCTTATATTATGCTTGCTTTCCATTTTGAATTTTTATTCACACAAAAAATAGATTTACTGTTATGCAGACTACTGCATTTTTGTAATAATTGTATAAATAATGTCGACCCATTTGTGACTGCATATTAGACCGGGCAGTTGGACACGTATTGGACAGTGATGTCATTTGTTTACTTGTGAACAGCAAATATCGAACATTTCCGCTACTTTGAGCCCAATTTTAAGGTACTTTCCAGCATGAAACCAATCAAAATTACATCTTTTTCTGTAATAGTACATCTTTCGTTCTATCAAATGAGACCGAAAAAAAACGAGAATACAACCATATGAAAATACACTGCAAAGTCGGGTTTACACCATAATCACATTCACAGTGTTTTTCTCATGCACTGCGTGCTGCAGGATTTTTTTTATATAGTGCACACTTACCACACAGACCTATTCTCTCATATGTAGGCCCAAATTTACCGGTCACAGCTTATCTGAGAGAGCTGAGCTCATGGCAACCAACACTGGCTTCAAAGCCACCTTATCTTTTATGGACAATGTATGGTGTATGTGCTTTACACAACGAGAAGCATTTCTTTTATTAATTGGAACCATGGCTAGGGCTAAAAGTGACCAGGTTATAACAATAAATGGAGAAAAAGAAATTGGAATGACTTACGCAGCAAGTAGCGCCACCAAACAGTAGTAGCAGGTTGGTGTGGTGACCCTGGAAATTTGAAGTTATGCTGGCCGAAATTAGTGCCAGATTACTGGTGGAACTGGATTACTAATTGCCAGATTAGTGATGGCCAACCTGTACAGTAGTATATTGAAAAGTCTTGGGCCATGGATATTATACCTTTGATATATATACCTTTGATGAGTTCCAAGAATTTTGCTACTCCCAGAGCCCAGCCTTGGGCCTGTTTATCTATTGTAACCTCTCATACATATATAAAGTATTTCTTAGTGCAGTATTATAAATTTTTTAATAACTGATGTGTGTACATGCACATATACAGCCTCTCCTCACTTAATGACGGAGTTCTGTTCTTAAGACCAAGTCGTTAAACGAATTCGTCACTAAGTTAGGAGCTTACTATAATGGTAGTGGTTTGTGTCATCCATCTTTGATATTGTTTTAATGTCACCTTCACACCATTTATAACATTTCTGGTATATTTTTAAATGTTTATACAGTAGTTTACTGTACGTATATTGAAATAAATAGAATAGAGGAAATCAGGTCTAATATACATTATTTAGGTATAAATACTGGTCAGAGTGCCCGTCGTAAGTCTGAGGCATCGGTAAACGAGTGTGTCGCTAAGTGAGGAGAGGCTGTATATATATGTGCATACATACTTATTTCTGTATATGGTTTGTTCATTAGGTTTAGTATTGCCTTGTGAAGTACTTCACTTGTATATACAGTACAATATTATGTTTATTAATATTTTCTTTGGCTTTATCAAATGCATTTATTTTTGGTGTACAGTGGAACCTCAAAAATCGAACGTATCACATACCGAACGTTTCGAAAATAAGACCATTTTTTTGGACAAACTGTGTCCCTATTATCGAACGCACCCCTATTTTTGGACTGCCGGGTACGGGACCTGTCCGCTGGCCCGATCTGTCCGCGTCCCCGCGCAGGCGCCGTGAGCAGTCTAGCTTTGTTTATGCTTGAGTGAACACTAACCTGCGATCTCATTCACACATTTTACGATTATTTAATTGTGTTTAGTGCTTGTGGGGGTGTGAAATAAGCTGCCATGGGCCCAAAGAAACTTGCTAGCGGTACCCCTGTGGTAAAGAAAGTGAGAAACACCATAGATGTGAAGAAGGAAATAATACAGAAGCATGAGATTGGAGTGAGACTTGTTGAGCTTGCCAGGATGTACAGAGGACTGTGGACAGTTATTTTGAGAGACAGAAACAGACGGCTGTGGAGAGTTATTTTGTGAGACAGAAACAGACGACTGTGGACAGTTACACAAATAACCCGCACATAAAAGAGAGAAGCTTACGACGACGTTTCGGTCTGACTTGGACCATTGACAAAGTCACAGTGTGACTTTGTCAATGGTCCAAGTCGGACCGAAACATCGTTGTAAGCTTCTCTCTTTTATGTGCGGGTTATTTGTGTATCGTTCCAGTCATGGTATTGTGCCTTTTTTTGTTATTTATGACTGTGGACAGTTATTTTGTAAGACAGAAACAGACGACTGTGGACAGTTATTTTGTGAGACAAACAGACGACTGTGGAGTTATTTTGTGAGACAGAAACAGAGGACTGTAGACAGTTATTTTGTGAGACTGGGGTCCAATGACTCTCAAGCTGGTCCTAGTGGCATTAAAATACAGAGAAGGGAAGCAACCCCAGAGAGGGCTTTGATACCGGAAGTCCTCATGGAGGGGGATTCTCCTTCCAAACAATAACCCCAACTCCCTCTCTCCTCCTCCCTATCTTCCAGATGCCATCACCAATCTTCAATAAAGGTAAGTAAAAATGTTATTTTATATTACTATACATAATTAAAGACTATAGCATTTGTTGTGTGTATGTAAAACTGTAATTAATCTCTATAAAATGTATTTTTTTTTTGTGAATATTTTTGGGTTTCTGGAACGGATTAATTGTATTTCCATTATTTCTTATGGGAAATATTGCTTCGAATTTCAGACTTTTCGAATTTAGAACTAGCTCCTGGAACAGATTAAGTTCGAAATTTGAGGTTCCACTGTATGTTCATTTGAAATAAGTGTGGCAAGTTCCTGTACATTTGTTACAATTTGGCAAGACATGTGGCTTTTATTTTTGCATTGTTGACATGTACAGCCAGCTGATAAACTTTGAAGCATCCAACTTGGCCTGGCAAACTCTCATGAACCTTCCCACACTCTTCAAATGCTTTCAGTAATGATTAATAAAGTGAAAACTAAAATTAAATAGTAATTTTTACTTACTAGTAATTTTCATTTGTCAGATTTGGTGGTGTCTGTAATGCAACCTTATTTTTCCCACAATGCCTGGACATGCATTGAAACCAAGATATGAGGGACCTTTGGAAGTCATTAAAAATCTAAGTGAAGTGAATTACCTGGTTCATATGCCCGGGATAAAGAAACCGGACCATACATAACATGTTAACCAGTTGAAGAGATATGGAGGGTTAGCCCCGACCACTGCCACTCCTAGAGTCCCAGGAAGAAGCAGAGGATTTGGAGGACTGCTCCAAAGGGATAGAAATCCATCTTAGAAATACTCAAATTCTATGATCCCTGGACGATTTTTTGCAATTTCTGACCAACGACTGGGCCAAAGAAGTGAAAAGTATGATATTGAAATACCCATCCTTGTTTGGTGATATACCTAAGCACTGCACGTTGGCAATACACGACGTGGATGTCCAAGGAGCTGCGCCCATCAAACAATCCCCTTATCGTTTAACCCTTTGACTGTCGCCAGCCCTTTTCTGAAACTGCCATTCTATGTCGCAAATTTTTGAAAAAAAAAAAAAAATTTTCTTATGAAATGATAGAGAATCTTTTTCCAATGGTAATGACACCAAAAGTATGAAATTTGGTTGAAAACTCACAGAATTACGCTCCCGCAAAGTTAGCCGTCTCGGTGACATGTACGCATCAGTGATTTCACAGATTTGAGCCCTGTTTTTGACCAGTTCCGTTGTTCCAGTTGACCAAACTTGTAGCTATTTCTTTAGAACTCCATTTTTTTCTATCAGTTGAGTAGAAGAAACCGCCCATTTACCGATTTGAACTACCCAATAAAGTGGTCAGAAATTGGCAATTTGGCCAATTTTGCACAAAATAAAAAAGATGCCAATTTCAAAATAGGGTCCAGAATAAACAATGTATAGACATTCTTGGTACTAAAATAACATATCCTCTGTTCATTAGTCATGTCTCTGGGTCCCTCTTATACAGTGGTCCTTCATTTATCGCTGTTAATCCTTTCCTGGAAGTGCGACGATTATCAAAAAAGACGATTTTCGAATCAATTTTCCCCGTAAGAAATAATGTAAATGCAATTAATCCATTCCTGACACCCAGAAGTATTAAAACAAAAATTTTTTACATGAAATATAGATGTAGTACATAAACAATACAATGGGACATGATGAATGAAACATTAACAGCATAACACTTACCTTTATTGGCGATTCTTCTTAGTGTATGGAAGACTGGAGAAGGAGAGACATTGAATTACTGTTTGGAAGGGGAATGCCCTTCCATCAACACCTCAGGTACCAAGTGCTTTTCTGGGGTTACTTCTCTTCTCTGTTTCTTAATGCCACTAGGACCAGCTTGAGAGTCACTGGAGTCCTGTGTCACAAAAAAAAGTGTCCAGTGAGCTCTGTTTCTGGCATCTCTTTAAAACTTCCCTAAAATGGGCCAAGACTCTGTCACTGTACAAGTTGCCGATATGGCTTGCAACATCCTTCTCAGGGTGATGTTTCTCCATAAATCTTTCCATCCTACCCCACATTTCGCCATGCCTTATCACACTGTGTATGCCACTACGCTTCTTAAATCTCTCAAACCAACCTTTGCTGGCCTTAAATTCACAATTATCAGTACTCGTTGCAGGCAATTTCTTTACCAGATCGTCATGCAACTGCCTAGCCTTTTCACAAATAATCGACATAAGAGTATCTCCTGCTAGATGTTTCTTGTTTATCCACACCAATAATAACTTCTCAACCTCTTCGAGTACTGGTGATCTCATTTTTGTCAGCATATTTACCCCCTTTGCAACAACAGCTTCCTTGATTACCTTTTTCTTAGCCACGATGGAAGATATGGTTGTACGGGTTTTGTTATACATCCTGGTCAGTTCGGCCACACGTACGCCACTTTCATATTGTTCAATGATGTTTTTCTTCAATCCAATTGTATTTCTCACTTTCTTTATGAAAGGCTTGGCACTAGGAGCTTTCTTTGGAGCCATGGTAGCTTATTTAGCACTTGCAAGCACTAAAATGAATGGAATATTATGAAATATTTCGTATGAACAAGTGAGGGAACCGTCGCTCACTGGTAAACAATGGCACACTGGCTGGGAAGGGAGGCCGAGGCGGCTCAGAGCGTGAGTACGCATCCTGGACGAAGGACGATTAGTGAGTAAACCGACCATTTGCGAGCCAGTGTTTGGACGAGAATAACGCGACAATTTCCAAAAAGGACGAAATATCGAGCGGACATTATTGAAGAACCACCGTATTACTATTGCTTTCTATTTTGATTTTTTATTCGTACAAAAAATACAAAATTTACTGTTATGCAGACTACTGCATTATTGTAAAAATGGTATAAATAATATCAGTACACTAGTGAAAGAATATTAGACTCCCCAGTTGACATGTATTGGATGTGTGGTGTGATTTGCTTACTCTTGAACATTGGTAAAAATCGAACATTTCCGCTACTTTGAGCTCAATTTCAAGGTCGTTTTCATCAAGAAAGTAATCAAAATCATCTCTATTTCTGTAATTTTTTTTTTTATTATTATTAACACACTGGCCGATTCCCACCAAGGCAGGGTGGCCCGAAAAAGAAAAACTTTCACCATCATTCACTCCATCACTGTCTTGCCAGAAGGGTGCTTTACACTACAGTTTTTAAACTGCAACATTAACACCCCTCCTTCAGAGTGCAGGCACTGTACTTCCCATCTCCAGGACTCAAGTCCGGCCTGCCGGTTTTCCTGAATCCCTTCATAAATGTTACTTTGCTCACACTCCAACAGCACGTCAAGTATTAAAAATCATTTGTCTCCATTCACTCCTATCAAACACGCTCGTGCATGCCTGCTGGAAGTCCAAGCCCCTCGCACACAAAACCCCCTTTACCCCCTCCCTCCAACCTTTCCTAGGCTGACCCCTACACCGCCTTCCTTCCACTACAGACTGATACACTCTTGAAAGTCATTGTTTCGCTCCATTTCTTCTACAGGGTCTGAACCACCTCAACAACACTTCCTCGCCCTCTGGACAACAGTTTTTGGTAATCCCGCACCTCCTCCTAACTTCCAAACTACGAATTCTCTGCATTATATTCACACCACACATTGCCCCCAGACATGGACATCTCCACTGCCTCCCGCCTTCTCCTCGCTGCAACATTCGTCCCCCCATGTTCACCCATATAAGGGGCGTTGGTAAAACTATACTCTCATACATTCCCCTCTTTGCCTCCAAGGACAAAGTTATTTGTCTCCACAGACTCCTAAGTGCACTGCTCACCCTTTCCCCCATCAATTCTATGATTTACCTCATTTTCATAGACCATCCGCTGACACGTCCACTCCCAAATATCTGAATACATTCACCTCCTCCATACTCTCTCCCTCCAATCTGATATCCAATCAATTCATCACCTTACTCTTTCCTGTATTCACTTTTAATTTTCTTCTTTTGCATACCCTACCAAATTCATCCACCAATTTCTGCAACTTCTCTTCAGAATCTCCCAAGAGCACAGTGTCATCAGCAAAGAGCAACTGTGACAACTCCCACTTTGTGTTTTTCTTAATCTTTTAACTCCACGCCTCTTGCCAAGACCCTCGCATTTACTTCTCTTACAACCATATCTATAAATATATTAAACAACCACGGTGACATCACACATCCTTGTCTAAGGCCTACTTTTATTGGGAAATAACCTCCCTCTTTCCTACATACTCTACTTGAGCCTCACTATCCTCATAAAACCTCTTCACTGCTTTCAGTAACCTACCTCCTACACCATGCACCTGCAACATCTGCCACATTGCCCCCCTATCCACCCTGTCATACGCCTTTTCCAAATCCATAAATGCCACAAAACCCTCTTTAGCCTTATCTAAATACTGTTCAATTATATGTTTCACTGTAAACACCTGGTCCACACACCCCCTTCCTTTCCTAAAGCCTCCTTGTTCATCTGCTATCCTATTCTCTGTCTTACTCTTAATTCTTTCAATAATAACTCTACCATACACTTTACCAGGTATACTCAACAGACTTATCCCCCTATAATTTTTGCACTCTCTTTTGTCCCCTTTGCCTTTATACAAAGGAACTATGCATGCTCTCTGCCAATCCCTAGGTACCTTACCCTCTTCCATACATTTATTAAATAATTGCACCAACCACTCCAAAACTATATCCCCACCTGCTTTTAACATTTCTATCTTTATCCCATCAATCCCGGCTGCTTTACCCCCTTTCATTTTACCTACTGCCTCACGAACTTCCCCCACACTCACAACTGGCTCTTCCTCACTCCTACAAGATGTTATTCCTCCTTGCCCTATATATGAAATCACAGCTTCCCTATCTTCATCAACTTTTAACAATTCCTCAAAATATTCCTCCCATCTTCCCAATACCTCTAACTCTCCATTTAATAACTCTCTCCTATTTTTAACTGACAAATCCATTTGTTCTCTAGGCTTCCTTAACTTGTTAATCTCACTCCAAAACTTTTTCTTATTTTCAACAAAATTTGTTGATAACATCTCACCCACTCTCTCATTTACTCTCTTTTTACATTGCTTCACCACTCTCTTAACCTCTCTCTTTTTCTCCATATACTCTTCCCTCCTTGCATCACTTCTACTTTGTAAAAACTTCTCATATGCTAAATTTTTCTCCCTTACTACTCTCTCTACATCATCATTCCACCAATCACTCCTCTTCCCTCCCGCACCCACTTTCTTGTAACCACAAACTTCTGCTGAACACACTAACACTACGTTTTTAAACCTACCCCATACCTCTTCGACCCCATTGCCTATGCTCTCAGTAGCCCATCTATCCTCCAATAGCTGTTTATATCTTACCCTAACTGCCTCCTCTTTTAGTTTATAAACCTTCACCTCTCTCTTCCCTGATGCTTCTATTCTCCTTGTATCCCATCTACCTTTTACTCTGTGTAGCTACAACTAAAAAGTGATCTGATATATCTGTGGCCCCTCTATAAACATGTACATCCTGAATTCTACTCAACAGTCTTTTATCTACCAATACATAATCCAACAAACTACATATCTTGTATACTTATCCTCTTTTTCTTAAAATATGTATTACCTATAACTAAACCCCTTTCTGTACAAAGTTCAATCAAAGGGCTCCCATTATCATTTACACCTGGCACCCCAAATTTACCTACCACACCCTCTCTAAAAGTTTCTCCTACTTTAGCATTCAGGTCCCCTACCACAATTACTCTCTCACTTGGCTCAAAGGTTCCTATGCATTCACTTAACATCTCCCAAAATCTCTCTCCTCTACATTCCTCTCTTCTCCAGGTGCGTATACGCTTATTATGACCCACTTTTCGCATCCAACCTTTACTTTAATCCACATAATCCTTGAATTTACACATTCATATTCTCTTTTCTCCTTCCGTACTGATCCTTCAACATTACTGCTACCCCTTCCTTGGCTCTAACTCTCAGATACTCCAGATTTAATCCCATTTAATTCCCCCCACCGAAACTCCCCTACCTCCTTCAGCTTTGTTTCACTTAGGGCCAGGACATCCAACTTCTTTTCATTCATAACATCAGCAATCATCTGTTTCTTATCATCCGCACTACATCCACGCACATTCAAGCATCCCATTTTATAAAGTTTTTCTTCTCTTTTTAGAAAAATGTCTACAGGAGAAGGGGTTACTGCCCACCGCTCCCGCATTTTAGTCGCCTCATACGACACGCATGGCTTACGGAGGAAAGATTTTTTTCCACTTCCCCATGGATAATAGAAGAAATAAATTAGAACAAGAGCTATTTAGAAAAAGGAGAAAAACCTAGATGTATGTATATATATACAGTGGACCCCCGCATAACGATGGCATCACATAGCGATTATTTCGCATACCGCTTACTTTAATCGCAAAATTTTTGCCGCCCCAATCCCGATTAAAAAACCCGCTCACCGTTTTTCCCGTCCGAGACGCGTCCAATGTGCGCCCTCACCCAGCCTCACATGTGCCGCCCTTTGCCATTGTTTACCAGGCAGCCTCCGCGCTAACATCCAAGCATACACTGGGAATATTTCGTATTATTACAGTGTTTTCGGTGGTGTTTCGGGAAAATAAGTGACCATGGGCCCAAGAAAGCTTCTAGTCCCAAACCGTACACCAATAAGGGTAAGGATACCCATTGAAATGAAGAAAGAGATCATTGATAAGTATGAAAGTGGAGTGCGTTATTGCCGACCTAGTCAAGTTGTACAAGAAACCCCCAATCAACCATCGCTACTATTGTGGGCACCAAAAAGACAATCAAGGAAGCTGTTCTTGCCAAAGGTTTAACTGTTTTTTTCGAAACAAAGATCGCAAGTGATGGAAGATGTTGAGAGACTCTTATTGTGGTGGATAAATGAAAAACAGCTAGCAGGAGATAGCGTCTCTCAAGCGATCATATGTGAAAAGGCTAGGAAGTTGCATGAGGATTTAATTAAAAAAAGGCCTGCAACTAGTGATGATGTGAGTGAATTTTAAGGGCCCAGAAAAGGGTTTGGTTTGAGAGATTTAAGAAGCGTAGTGGCATCCATGTGTGATAAGGCATGGGTGAGGCTGCCAGTTCGGACCACAAAGCAGCTAAAAAATATGTGCAGGAATTCAAGGAGTATATAGAAACTGGGGAAAACCTGAAACCTGAACAAGGTTTTAATTGTGATGAAACGGGCCTGTTCTGGAAGAAAATGCCAAGCAGGACCTACATTACTCAGGAGGAAAAGGCACCCCCAGGACATAAGCCTATGAAAGACAGGCCTTACTTTGTTGATGTGTGCCAATGCTAGTGGTGATTTGCAAGTGAAGCCTTTATTAGTGTATCACTCTGAAACTCCCAGAGCGTTCAGGCAAAAGAATGTCCTCAAGGATAATTTGTGTGTGCTGTGGAGGGCAAACAGTAAGGCATGGGTCACTAGGAATTTTTCTATAACTGGTTACACCATGCATTTGCCCCAATTTGAAAGATTACCTAACTGAAAAGAAATTAGAACTTAAGTGCCTCCTGGTGTTAGACAATGCCCCTGGTCATCCTACAGACGTGGCAGAGCGACTTTATGGGACATGAAATTCATTAACATCAAGTTTTTGCCTCCTAATACCACTCCTCTCCTGCAGCCCATGGACACAGGTTATTTCCAACTTCAAGAAATTTGTACACAAAAGCTCTGTTTGAAAGGTGCTTGTAATGACCTCAAACTCAACTGACTCTAAGAGAGTTTTGGAGAGATCCACTTTAATATCCTCAATTGTGTAAACCTTATAGGTAAGCTTGGAGGAAGTGACTAAGAGGACCTTGAACTCTGCTTGGAAGAAACTGGGGCCCCAAAATGTGTAGACAAAAGGGATTTTTGAAGGTTTGAGGCTAACCCTGAAAGGATTTTGCCATTTGAGGAATCCATTGTGGCATTGGAAAGTCCTTGGGTTGAGGTTAGTGGGGAGGATGTGGAAAGAGTTTGGTGGAGGTAGGACAATGAAGAACTAACCACTGTATGAGCTGATAGATCAACTTCAAGAGCAAGAGGCCAGACCTGGGAAACTGGTTTCAGAGGAGGGGAGAGAGAAATTGAAGAAGTTGCCTACTACAAAGATAAAGGAAATCTGTGCAAAGTGGCTTGAAGTGAAAAACCTTCATGGATGAAAATCCCCTCACACAGCTATGGCAAGCCGTGCTGGTGACTATTACATGACAATGTGTGAAACACTTTAGGGAAGTGATAAGGAACGTGAGGTACAGGCCACTATGGACAGATATCTTGTGCGAAAGAAGCCCAGTGACTCTGAAGCTGGCCCAAAGTGGCATTAAAAAAAGAAGGGAATAACCCCAGAAAAGGACTTACTACCTCAAGTCCTAATGGAAGGGGATTCCCCTTCTAAACACTAACTCACTCTCTTCCCCTCCTCCCATCCATCAATCATCACCAGTTCTTCAATAAAGTAGTGTCTTTAAAGTGTGCATGCCTTTTTCATTTGTGTGTATTAAATTAATATTCATGTGTTAAAAAAATTTTTTTTTCTACTTTTGGGTTCTTCCCACGGATTAATTTTATTTCCATTATTTCTTATGGGAAAATTCATTCCACATAACGATTATTTCGCATAACAATTACCCCTCTTGCACGGATTAAAAATCGTTAACCGGGGGTCACACTGTATATCATGTGCGAGTGTCTGTGAAATGTGACCAAAGTGTAAGTAGGAGTAGCACGATATCCCTGTTATCTTACGTGTTTATGAGACAGAAAAAGACGCCAGCAATCCTACCATCATGCCAAACAGTTACAGGTTTCTGTTTCACAGTCATCTGGCAGGATGGTAGTACTTCCCTGGGTTGGTGCTGTCTACCAACCTACTACCTGTAATATGTTTTCCATTTTATCACACGAGACCATGAAAACAAGAATACAACGATAGATACTATACGAAAATACACCCCAAAATCAGCGTTTTAATCCAAAAAAAGAGTCGGGTTTTTTTTCTTGTTATGCACTGCGTGCTGCAGGATTTTTTTTTTATATGTGGAGCACACTGACCCCACACACCCATTCTCTCACATGTGGGCCTACCAGCTTTCTCCTGCTTGATTCGAAGCCGCTAGAATTTGTGTGTTTAAATACGTCTGAAACAGTGGCGTGTAAGG
The DNA here is from genome assembly GCF_026875155.1 of Cherax quadricarinatus. Classification (NCBI taxonomy): domain Eukaryota; kingdom Metazoa; phylum Arthropoda; class Malacostraca; order Decapoda; family Parastacidae; genus Cherax; species Cherax quadricarinatus. The sequence continues at coordinate 5,952,975 of NC_069429.1, read as the reverse complement.
CGTATATATACAACCGAAACAGTCAAAGGGTTAAGCCCCATAAAACGCCAAGCTCTAAGGGAAGAGATTGACTTTTTACTGACCCATGGACTGATTGAAAGGAGCAAAAGCCTGTGGACCTCTCCTTGTGTATTGGTCCCAAAATCAGAAGGTACCTGTCGTATGTGCACGGATTATAGAAAGGTGAATTCCGTTAGTTCCTGATGGTTACCCTTTGCTGAGGGTAGATTTAATCGACAGGGTTGCCAGAGCCAAGTGTGTGAGCTGGCTGGACTTACTGCGAGTCTACTATCAAGTACCCACGACAGACCGCTCTTAGGACACATCTGCATTTACAGTGCATGGGGGCTTGTTCAACTACTACTTGGTTACACCATTTGGGTTGTGCAATGCAGCATCCACGTTCCAGCAGCCCATGAATGACCTTACTTATAACCTTGAGGGGGTAGAAGCCTACCTCGACGACCTAGTAGTCTTTAGTGATGAATGGAGTTCACATTTAATCTGTCTGGAGGCTCTTTTTAACCCGACTGAAAAGGAGCAGTGCATGACCAATTAATTCAGGCAGTATTAATGACTTTTCCCCTTTTTCTTCTAGCCATTCACTAAAGAAATGTATTGTCCAAAAAATGGGGTCAGTTGTATGGACTTGCTTGACTTCCAGGTGAAGTCTCTTGGTCCAAGGAACTGGAATTCTCCCTTTACTTGAACCTGAATACCTCACTTTGCCTAGGTTCTGTATGACCTCTAATTAACCTTTAAACTGCATTTAACACATGCCACATGTCTGGTTACACAGGTGTGTATGACAAACACTTAATTTTTTCTGCTTTCAGCTGTCATCCTAGGCCAAGGGAAGTTTGCTCATGTTCTGTTTGATACCAAGGAAACAAGAAATCTGTGGCCACTTGGTGAGTCCCTGGGCATTATTAGTAACACAGCTTCAGTAACAGTTTTGAAACTATGGCAAGGAGACATCATAAGAACATATGAGAGAAGGAACACTGTAGTAGGCCTGTTGGCCCATACTAGGCAGGTCCTGCACAAACCCAACCCACTAACAATAAATGCTACCCAAGCAATAAGCTTTGACAGTTCTGTAAGACACACATGCAACAGTTAGGTATCTTTATTTTGAAATGTTTTGCCTACACAGTAGGCTTCTTCAGTCGAGTACAGAAAAGTTGATAGAAGAGACGTGAAGATGATGTAATCAGTCCACTGGCAATTTTGCCAATTTCACACAAATTTCAAAAGATGCCAATTTCCAAACAGGGTCCAGAATAAACAAGACAGACATTCCTGGCACTAAAATAACATTTCCTCTGTTCACTAGTCACGTCCCCATGCCCCTCTTACATTTCTTTTGCTTTTCACTTTGAATTTTTCTCACAAAAAATAGAAGATTTACTGTTATGCAGACTACTGCATTAACCCCTTCAGGATCCAAGGCCCAAATCTGAAGTGGTGCCCCAGTGTCCAAGAATTTAAAAAAAAAAAATTTGTTATTTTTCTTATGAAATGGTAGAGAATCTTTTTGTGAAGGTAATAAAACAAAAAGTACGAAATTTGATGGAAAATTGACGAAATTATGCTCTCGCGAATTTTGATGTGTCAGCAATATTTACGAATTGGCGATTTTGCCGACTTTGACTCCCATTTTAGGCCAATTACGTTATTCCAGTCAACCAAATTCTTAGCTATTTCACTAGTATTACTTCTATTCTATCGATTGAGCACAAGAAATTGCCAAGTCAACTGTTTCAACTACAAAATTTAAAATGATCTGAAATTGTTAATTTTTGGCCAATTTAACACAAAGTTCAAAATATTCCAATTTTTAAAATAGGGTCCAGAATAAACAATGCAGGTATTCCTGGAACTAAACTAACATTTCCTCTGTTCATTAGTTATGTTTTGAGGCTTTACAAATAAATTCCATTTTGATTTTTTATTCACATAATGAATTTTTATTCACACCAAAAAATAGAAGATTTACTGTTATGCAATACTGTAATAATTGTATAAATATCATCACCATATTTGTGAATGTATATTAGACCCACCAGCTGGCATGTATTAGACGTGTGAGGTAGTTTGTTTACTCTTGAATATCGGCAAAAATTTAACATTTCTGCTACTTTGAGTTCAGATTCAAGCCATTTCCAGTGATAAAACCAATGAAAATCATCTCTATTTCTGTAATATGTCTTCCATTCTATCAAATGAGACCAAGAAATAGCAAATAGAACTATAAAAAACATACGAAAAAACACTGCAAAGTCGCTGTTTTAATCGAAAAATCATGATTTCAGTTTTTTCTCTCGTTATACACAGCGTGCTGCAGGATCTGTTTTATGTGGTGCACACATACCACATAGATGTATTCTCTCATATCTAGGCCCAAATGTACCACTCACAGTTTATCAGAGTGAGCTGAGCTCATGACGTAGATCTACAGTTTGGACCCTGAACATAAAGCCGTAGATCTATGGGACGGACCCTCAAAGGGTTAATGTAGAAATGGTATAAATAATATCAGCGCACTTGTGAAAGAATATTAGACTCACCAGCTGACATGTATTGGACGTGTGGCATGATTTGTTTACTTTTGAACTTTGGCAAAAATCGAAGATTTCTGCTACTTTGAGCTCAATTTCAAGGTACTTTTCATTGTGAAACCAATCAAAATCATCTCTGTAATATGTCTTCCATTCTATAAAATGAGACCAGGAAAACTAGAGTACAGCCATAAATACCATACGAAAATACAGTGCAAAGTTACTGTTTTAAACCAAAAACACGGTCAAAGATTTTTTTATTTCTCATTACGCACTTTGTGCTGCAGGATTTTTTTTATACTGTGCACACTGACCACATAGACCCATTCTTACATATGTAGGCCTACCAGCTTTCTCTCACTAGATTTGAAGGCGCTAGAATTTATGTGTACTAGTACGTCAATAACCCTGAAAGGGTTAAGTGCTAGTAAGGCAAATTATTCACCAATAAAGTGTAAACCCATCCTTTGTCAAGCAAGGTCTAGTAGTATGTTGTATACACATTATTCTATGGTGATACTAGAAATGCTGGCGATGTGGGAGAAATTAGTAAAAGTGATTCTGCTGATGTTGGTCTTAGTAATATTGCAGCAGGAGTTATGCCACCAGCTGCTTTGTTACAAACACTGCATGTGGCACCACAAGGGAATGACACAAGCTTCTGTACCACAAACACAAGAAGTGGTACCACAAGCTGTGATACCAAATATAAAACCACCAACAAGCAGGGTGTGGAACTGGCACCTTAAGGTGTTGATGACGGTGGAATTCAGTCGAACTGTCAGGTAACTGATAATTCCAGTAAATTTGATCATTTCAAAGTATTCTTTGATGATACACATATGAATGTAACTGTGTCTCGGTTATTCCCAGTACACAATGGCCAATACATACATTTCAGTGAAATCTCAGTTTCACAAGTGGAAAGATACCACTGTTGCAGAGATATACTTGTTCTTTGCAACACTCATGCTCAGGTCATGTGTTCATAAAAGGAATATATTGAAGTATTTTTAGAATAGATACTTATATCAATGCCAACTTTCAGTGAACTAATGGAAGTTGATTGCTTCTTGCTGCTACTGCATATGTTGCATTTCTGTCAAATTTCGTCCCCAGAGAGATGATTTGTCCTACAAAATAAGGAAAGTGAATTCTTTTATCTCATCAAGAAGATTGTTATTGATGAGTCTCTGATATTATTCAAAGACAGGCTTTCCTTCAAGCAGTATATAACCAACATAAAACATTGCTTTGGCATCAAACCGTTGTGCGTGATTGTGAAACTGGTGTAGTTAGATATTGTGTACACAGGCAAGAAACCCTTAATAATAATATCTGTATTTGCTACAAGTACATGTACATGGTATACAGGCCTAGCTGATATCACTGACATACTACTATACAGAAAGCCGCTTGTTATGTAGAGCGTTTCAGGCATATTAGGCCCTTGTTCCAAGATGCGACCCACACCAGTCGACTAACTCCTAGGTATCCATTTTACTGATGGGTGAACATAGAGAACCGATGTAAAGAAATGCGCCCAATGTTTCTACCCGTGCTGGGAATCGAACACAGACCCTCGCCATGTGAAGCGAGAGCTTTAGCCACCAGGCCACGGGGCACCATAAAAACACCAGAGTCCTTTTAATAAGTAAGTAGGTTTTGGTGATTTTTTTTTTTACAATGGTCTTGACGGTACACACATTGTGGGCACGTGAAAAATGTATAATGCAAATTTAAGTTTGAATAGCCTATTTAAGTCAAAAATATTGTAAACCCATTTGAGTAAACCTCACTACATCCAACTATGCCAGTTGGGGGTAACATGAACTTTCCACACATTTCCAGGTCGACAAGAGGAAACAACATCCACAATGTAAATTGTCAAAAATATTTATTAATATTGACAGTTTAAGAGCTGAAAAAAATAAACGGCCATTTTTGAGGTGTCACGGCACATCCAATTTTTCGCACAAGTTGTTCACCTTACCCATCGTATTTTCATGGATAGCTCCATTTTTCACATGAATGGTGGTTAGTCTACTGTAATTTGTCATTGGTGGACAGTGTTTATTCTAAATATTTTGACTTATGTTTTGTATTTCATGTAGCTCTTTTTCCCAGTTTATATTACCTAGGGCTAAGATTTAAGTTTCTTATTGAAACATCACTGTGTAGTCTAAATTTGATAGTGTGATGAATGGTTTTGAAAACCGACAAGTTGAAGAATTGGGACACTTATGCAACGTATGAGAATCTTTACTAAAGAAACGTTTCGCCACACAGTGGCTTCATCAGTCCAGTACAAAGTAGAAATGGGTAAGGAGAGGCTATTTAGGTAATCAGTCCCTCAGCCTGGAATCGATGTGTTCAGTCCATCACTCTTGTAGGAAGTACAGCATAGGGCCAGAGAGGTGGCTTATATACTGCAGTCAGGCGAGTTGAAGCAGGTGGTGATGGAATCACAGTGAGACCTTCCACTAGTGTAAGTAGGTCGTCATCCAGAGGTTGGACAAGCGTTGAAAAAGTCTTTGTACCAAGATCCCATGATGTTGCAATGTCTGACAGTTGTGATGAATGGTTTTGAAAACTGACAAGTTGAAGAGTGATGGACTGAACACATCGATTCCAGGCTGAGGGACTGATTACCTCAATCTCCTCCTCCTTACCCATTTCTACTTTGTATTGGACTGATGAAGCCACTGTGTGGCAAAACGTTTCTTCAGTAAAGATTCCCATATGTTGCATAAGTGTTTCAGTTCTTCAACTTGTCAGTTTTCAAAACCATTCATCATGTAACACCATTTTTAGAAGAAATGATGCTCTGAGTGAAGGCATACGAAAGGAATAATTTTCTACAGTTATCCCCAGTAACACATTTTCTCTGATGTTGTACTAGAGAAAACATTATTCTTGCCATCACTCGTACAAGTCGTCTGGTACCACATCTCATATTTATGTTAATTTGTTCTATTGTGGGGTGTGTTTATCATCTTTATATGTTACTTACCATGTTTATAATTTTGAAAAAATATCGTAGATGTATTAATGAAAATATGTATACATGTATTAACGTAATATACGACATTGAATGAGACTCGGTGATTATTATCGAGTGTTGTTATCATTATTAATATGGCATCTCGAGACATAAGACACACTGACTTTAATGTGTACCTGCACGCGAGCACAGTAAGTTTATTTAGGTACAGGTATGTACTGTACATAAGTATATAATTATCAGAGTACATACAGTGGTACCCCGAGTTTCGTACAGCTCCCAACTTGAACAATTATGTAAGTGTCTTATTGTAAGCACTTTTGTAAGTGTATTTCTAGGGTTCTGAAACAGACTAATCTAATTTACATTATTCCTTATGGGAACAAATTTGCTTGGTAACGGCACTCGAACAGCCTTCTGGAACGAATTAAGGCCGAAACTCTGGGTACCACTGTACGTATACATGTACAGCAGGGCCCCACTTTACGGCGTTCCGCTAATACGGTCATTTCAAATTATGACCAAAACTCACTATACGGCTCCCCCCACCTGACCTTTATAATACGGTCACCGCGCCCCACCTTGTTTGTTTACATTCTTCGTGAGCTCAGTAAGCACTAAGTCTCTCCATTTTGTTTGGAAACTCCAAAATTTCAAATGTTTTTAAAAGTTATTTCATATTTTATATATACTCTGATAATTATACTTATGTATACCTGTACTTAAATAAACTTACATACTGTGCTGGCGTGCAGGTACACATTAAAATCAGTAAGAGTGTCTTTTGTCTCCAGACGTCATATTAGTAATAATAATAATCCTCGAGTCTCATTTAAATGTCGTATATTACGTTAATATACACATTTTCATTAATCCATCTATGATATTTTTTCAAAATTACATAATAAACACGATGCATAACATATAAATAAGATAAATACACCCCACTGTAGAATAAATAAACATAAATATGAGATGTGGTAGCAGACGACTTGCACAAGTGACGCCATATTAGAAATAATAATAATCACCGAGTCTCATTAAATGTCGTATATTACATTAATATACACATTTTCATTAATCCATCCATGATATTTTTTTCAAAATTATATAATAAACACGATACATAACATAAAAAGATGATAAATACACCCCACAATAGAATAAATAAACATAAATATGAGATGTGGTAGCCAGATAACTTGTACAAGTGACGGCAAGAATAACATTTTCTCTAATCTAACATAAGAGAAAATGTGTTACTGTGGGTAACTGTAGAAAATTATTCCTTTCGTATGTAAGTTTATTCAGGTATACACAAATACAGTTACATATACATAGATTATCATACATAACAACATATGTGTAGAGAACCTAGGATAACCCAAAAAAGTCAGAGTGACTTATTTCCATTACCTTCACTCAGAGCATCATTTCTTCTCAAAATAATGTTACATGAGAATGGGAGTGTTCTTCTTTATTTATTCTACGTATCAATGTAGAGACAACCTGTACACAATGTAACTTGTACACAAACCAGACGTGTACACTTCGTTTACAAAACTTACCTTCGCCTGGTTTGTTTACATAACTCTGCGCCTGTCCTCTCTCATGCACTCATTCTTTCTCTCTCTCATTTATTCGTTTTATCTCATTTACTTACTCCTGACCCTACATTAAGACTACAAATATTTTAAGGTAAGTAATGAGTGAACTGTATATACATTTTATTGCTCTGGGATGCTTAAATATCATAGAATAGTATGTGTGGGTGGGTTGGCCTGGTATGGTAGCCCGGCTGACTACCATACATACCACACTTGATTTTTTACAATAAATACTACTCATCTCACCCTATACAGTGGACCCCCGCATAGCGACCTTAATCCGTGCAAGAGGGCTGATTGTTATGCGAAATGTTCGGTATGCGAATGAATTTTCCCCATAAGAAATAATGGAAATCAAATTAATCCGTGCAAGACACCCAAAAGTATGAAAAAAAAAATTTACCACATGAAATATACATTTTCCTACACACAAAGAGAAGGATACATGCACAATAGTAGAGTAGTACATGCACAATATATATTGTGCATGTACTACTCTACTAAATGAAGAATAAATGACACTCACCTTTATTGAAGATGCAGCAATGACTGATGAGACACTGTGTCCTGGGAGTGCCTTTTCCTCCTGAGTACTGTAGGTCCTGTTTGGCATTTTCTTCCAGAACAGGCCTTATCACACTGTGTATGCCACTACGATTCTTAAATCTCTCAAACCAACCTTTGCTGGCTTTAAATTCACCAATATGAGCACTAGTTCCAGGCATTTTTCCCTGTTCACCTGGGTGTTAGTCGACTAGTGTGGGTTGCATCCTGGGAGACAAGATTAAGGACCCCAATGGAAATAAGTTAGACAGTCTTCGATGACACTGACTTTTTTGGGTTATCCTGGGTGGCAAATCCTCTGGGGTTAATTGTTTCTTGGTATTCTCAATAAGCCACACCAACAACGGTGCTACAGCAGCAGCAGCAGCTGACGGTGGTACAGCAGCAGCAGCGATGACGGTGGTACAGCAGCAACAGACGATGCTACAGCAGCAACAGACGATGCTACAGCAGCAGCAGACGATGCTACAGCAGCAACAGACGATGCTACAGCAGCAGCAGACGATGCTACAGCAGCAGCAGACGATGCTACAGCAGCAGCAGACGATGCTACAGCAGCGCAATGCACGCAGCAGCAGCTGACGGTGGTACAACAGCAGCAGCAGCTGACGGTGTACAACACGCAGCAGCTGAAGGCAGCAGCGTGACATACCACAATAGTAGTGATGGTTGATTGGGGTTTATTATACAACCTGGCCAGCTCGGAGACACGCACTCCACTTTCATACTTATCAATGATCTTTTTCTTCATCTCTATAGTAATTCTCACCCTTATTGCTGTAGGGTTGGCACTAGAAGCTTTCTTGGGGCCCATGGTCACTTATTTTCCAGAAAAAATCACCAAAAACACTTAATAATACAAATGTTTCCGATTGTATGCTTGGATGTTACCGCGGAGGCTGGCTGGTAAACAATGCCACCGGCGGAACATGTGAGCGTGGCTCAGGCCGCACATTGGACGCGTCTCGGACGAAGGGCGGTGAGCGGGTTTTTGGGCGGTATGCGAGGCAAAATTTTTGCGAAAAAAGCGAGCGGTATGCGGATTGTACGGTATGCGATGCGTGCGGTATGCGGGGGTCCACTGTATTTTAAGGTAAGTAATGAGTGAACTGTATATACATTTTATCGCTCTGGGATGCCTAAATATCATAGAATTAGTATGTGTGGGTGGGGTGGCCTGGTATGGTAGCCTGGCTGACTACCATACATACCACACTTGATTTCTTACAATAAATACTACTTGTCTCACCCTAGATTAAGACTATAAATATTTTAAGGTAAGTAATGAGTGCACTATGTGTGTATTGTACTTTTTTATTGATTTTTGATGCCTGGTTCTATTGCTAACTTAATATATGTTAGTGTAAACTTGTTATCTAGTGTTTGTATGCATTTATAAGTGGAAAAAAAGGGTGTTCCACTTTACGGCGGTTTCCACTTTATGGCGGTAGCCTGGAACCTAACCTGCCGTATAAGTGGGGCCCTGCTGTATATATAATATGAAATAACTTTTAAAAACACTTGAAATTTTGGAGTTTCCATACTGTGTATCATGTAACTATGTATCGTGTCCAAATAATAAATAAAATAATGGAGAGATGTACTTACGGAGTTCACGGAGAATGTAAACAAACCGGGTGGGGCACGGTGACCTTATTAGAAAGTCAGGTGGGGAGAGGAGCAGTATAGCGAGTTTTGGTCATAATTTCAAATGTTCATATTAGCGGAACACCGTTAAGCGAAACACCGTAAAGCAGGGCCCTAGTGTAGTAATATTATGTCTTTATTTCTACAAGTACATGTACAAGGTATACAGACCATAGCTGACATCAGTGATATACTACTGTATAGAAAACCCCTTGTTATGCAGAGCATTTTGGGCAAATTACGTCAGTTTTGTCCCAGGATGTGATCCACACCAGTCGACTAACACACGGGTACCCATTTTACTGATGGGGAACATGGACAGCTAGTGTAAAGAAACATGCCCAATGTTTCTACCCTCGCTGGGAATTGAACCCAGACCCTCACCATGTGAAGTGAGAGCTTTAGCCACGAGGCCATGGGGCACCAATACTTTTACGTGGGTGCAAGGCATGTGTTTGAATATTACACGTAGGAGGATTCAAATTCATGGGGAGGGGGTGTCGAGTTCTAAACCCTTAGGAGTCATACAGTGTCTTGGGGAAATTTGCACTCTGTTCCAAAGAATGGAGCAAAGATCAAATTTCTTAGATCAGGAGTCCCTCACCAGCATCACTGAACCTCCCTTGGAGAAGGGGAAGGGCAGCAAGGGAAATAGTGGAGATGTGTTTGAGAGCAATGTGTATATGTATATCTTTGGTTAGACCTCATTTAGATTATGCTTTGCAGTTTTGGTCACCTTATTACAGAATGGATATAAATGCACTGGAAAACGTACAAGGGAGGATGAAGTTGACCCCACGTATCAGAAATCTTCCCTATGAGGATAGACTGAGGGCCCTGAATCTGCACTCTCTAGAAAGGTATAGAATTAGAGGGGATATGATTGAGGTGTATCAATGGAAAACAGGAATTAGTAAAGGGGATGTAAATAGCGTCCTAAAAATATCTAGCATAGACAGGACTCTCAGCAGTGGTTTGAAATTGGAAAAATTCAGATTCAGGAAGGATATAGGAAAGCACTGTTTTGGTAATAGAGTTGTGGATGAGTGGAACAAACTCCCAAGTACCATCATAGAAGCTAAGACGTTGTGTAGTTTTAAAAATAGGTTGGATAAATACATGAGTGGGTGTGAGTTGGACCTGACTAGCTTGTGCTACTAGTTTGGATGCCATGCTCCTCCCTTAAGTGAATATAACTGACCTGACTAGGTCAAGGCATTGGTGTAAGCCGGTGGGAGAATTGGACCTGCCTCGCATGGGCCAGTAGGCCGTATGCAGTGTTCTTTCTTAAGTTTTTATGGTGTGAATATTATGCAGAGGAGTCAGCATAGGAATTAATAGGCGATGTGGGGTCACCAAGGGTATAATTCCGAGGGCTGAAGAGGGTTTAAGGTGGTTTTTGGCATGTAGAAAGGACCATTGGATGCTGGAATGCCACTGAGCCTGGGGAAAGGTCTCTTCAAGGGGGGCTCCTTGCTGTGGCAGAGTCTATTGGTCTGAGGAATTTGGTCTTATTCCTCCGACCACACCTAATTACCTTCCCAATCCTTCCCTTTCGTATCCCATTCCTCCTCTTCCCATCCCTTCCCTTTCCCTTTCCTGTTTTCAGACTTAGGGGGTTCTTTCCTCAGGCATTCTAGTTCCTAGGTTGGGGAAGGGTACCATGGTCCATCCTATTTCGTTGAGCTCCTTGATGGTTATGTAGTTTTCCATGGAATCCAGATTGTCTGGAGATCCTAATCCCCCTCTGGTCTACCAGGGGAGGCTTCAGGTGTATTTCAGGTAATGAGTTTATCTGGAGGCTGCCTGTCTGATTCCAGGAAGTATGCTTTGTGGTGCGTATCCAGACACCCTCTCTTTTGTCTGCCGAGGTGGCTCAGACGAGAGGTTGCTCTCCCAGATTGTTAGTTTACTGGCATGAAGGGTAGAATATGGCATGGGTTCCATGTTGCATCTGCACTACTGGCTCCATGAGGTCCTCTTGGGTGCAGAGGGAGATTTATGGCCCTTTCATTCCTCCAAGGAGCTACCCCTCCACTTCCCCCTCTTTTTTTTTTTAACCCTTTCACTGTTGAGACCCCTGCTTACAAACTTGCTCTGTGTCAAAGAATTTAAAAAAAAAATCTTAGGAAATGATAGAGAATCTTTTCCCGATGGTAATGACACCAAAAGTATGAAATTTGGTGGAAAACTTATGGAATTACACTCACACGAAGTTAGCAGTCTGAGTGATATTTATGAATCGGTGATTTTGCCCACTTTGAACCCTTTTTTCGGCCAGTTCTATTGTTCCAGTCGACCAAACTCATAGCTATTTTGCTAGACTACTACATTATTGTAAAAATGGTGTAAATAATAGCGCATTTGTGAAAGCATGTTAGACCCACCAGTTGACGTGTATTGGACGCGTTGCGTGATTTGTTTACTCTTGAACATCGACAAAAATTGAACATTTCACTACGTTGAGCTCAATTTCAAGGTACGTTTAGTCTGTAAACCATTCAAAGTCATCTCTAGTTCTGTAATATATCTTCTATTAAAGTGAGACCAAGAAAACGAGAATACAACCATAAATACCATATGAAAATACACCTCGAAGTCTGCGTTTTAAACCAAAAACATGGCATTTTTTTTTTCTCGTGCACTGCGTGCTGCAGGATTTGTTTTATACTGCGCACACTGACCACTTGGACCCTTTCTCTCATATGTAGGCCTACCAGCTTTCTTCTGCAAGATTGGAAGCCGCTAGAATTTTGGCATAACATTATGGCACCAACACTGGCTTGCAAGCCAGTGTTGGTGCTGTGAAAGGGTTAAAAAAAAGGAGAGACCTAACCATGGAGCCCCAGATCCATGAATCCACTACTCCTGGGGCCCCTTTCTGTAGCAGCACCCTCTCACGACTGCCTTGTTACCGGACCATCCTTCTGACCTTTCTAATGCCCCTGTATCTTCTGTGGGCGACATTTTGTCGCACACTCTTGATCCCGAGACTCGACCTAACTCCTCTGACACATTGGACCTCTGCACATCTTTGGCCATGCTTCCGGCTTCTCCCCATACAGTGCAACAATTTTCATATCGCCCGCCCACCTCAGAATGGACCATTTCTGGTCCTGCATCTAAACGACCACAACCTTTCTCTGATGACACTGCTTTGAATGTCCCTCTACTCAAAAGATCAGTGTGACAATCGCTCCCTTTACATACTACGTATACACAGTGGACTAAGTTTTTCACTCTGCAGCTGACATCTTCCTCTGATAATTAGTATCAGCAAGGCACCATTTTGGTTAAAATATTTCGTTTCATGCTCTCAAGAGTGACGCACGCATTGTCACTACAAAATGCTAGCCAAACTCTCAATCTTTCTTACCACCATAGACACTATTCCTGTAACAGTTCAGAAACACCATTCTCTCAATTCTTGTAGTGGTACCTTCGTTCTACCTCATTGTTCAGCGTAATTTCTAGATATGACAACGTTCTGGAACAGCCTGAACTCCAAGATCTCCCAATTCTCAAAGTAGAGACGTTACCCTTGCAATGTAGCTCTCTTAACTTTTGACTGCCTTGAGCTTCCCTCCTAGGTTTATATCGTGGGACACCATTTACAAGTCCAAAAGTTGATCCCTACACAACAGTGTAGAAATTGGTGGCGTTTGGTTATCCAGTGAAATATTGCAGGTCCGTGGCAGAATTCCCAGTCTGTGGTGCCAATGACCATACCAATGCATCTTGTAGTCTACCTCCCTCTTGCCTTAATTGTAATGAAGCTCGCCCATCTTATTCTCGTCTCAGAGACAGAAGGCTTTACTTATGCCACGGCAGTCTCTCTCCCATGTCTTCAGGGGAGACTTTCCCGTATTTCTTATTCTAGAGTTACTAAGAGGCCCCGCAACCTCTGGGGTCCCAACTCTGCAGTCTCCCCTGTGGTCACGCCTTCCACAGTCACCTCTATATAACTCTTGCAGTCCTGGACTCTGAGGTACCTACATCGTCACCTAATACAGCCTTTCCCCACTTAACGATGGAATTCCGTTCCTGAGACCACGTCGTTAAACAAATTCGTCACTAAGTGAGAAGCATATTAAAATGGTAGTTTGCACCATTTATAACATTTTTGATATATTTTTTAAATGTTTATACTGTAGTGTACTGTGTATTGAAATAAACAGAATAGAGGAAATCAGCTCTAATATACATTATTTAGGTATGAGTACTGGTCAGAGAGCCCATCATAAGTCTGAGGCATTGGTAGACGAGTATGTTGCTAGGTGAGGAGAGGCTGTACTGTTCTCAAGTTTTCATCTTCTCGCTCACAAGTTTGTCTACAAGACCTCGCACAACAGCTCCTCCCCTTCACCCCCTCTACCTCTCCAAAGTGTAAATCTCCTTTAACCTGTCCTTCATTTATCCTTCCCGGACATTTTTCCTTTCCAGTCTCTGTACCTGTTTCTTTACCTCTGACTAGCTCTGTTACAAGTGTGGAGGTTCGTCCTCCCCATCATACAGTTCCTTCCTCTCCTGTCTCCTTCCAAGCTTGTGCGGTATGTTTGAAATGTGCTGCATGGGGCAGATATCGTTACTATAGACCCACAGAGCGACTCCTTGATTTTAAGTGGACGAGAGTGGTCACCCGCCGTGTCATCCATAAAGCTAGGTGCACTTGGTGGTGGGATTGTTTCTATCGTCACTTTGGCAGCTTCTATGGGTGCAGTCTGGAAAAAAGTACAGAAACTGAGTGGCAAATACTCTCCAGAACCAGCTCCCATTCTTCGGGTTGCTGGTATCACTATAGCAAACCCTCTTGAACTTGCCACCGAAATTGGTAATCTTATCTATCTCTCAGGCTCCATCTATGCCCTTCATTTCTTTCCTTCAAGTCTGCCTTAGACTTTTCTTCTAGCAAAGAAGAATCTTGTATGCCTTTTACACTTCTGGAACTAGATCAACACTTTCCACTTACCGATCATTGGCAGCTGGCCCTGATGACATTCATATTGGTATGCTCTAGCATTTACATTTGTCAGCCCTTGCTGTCCTCTTATGTCTAATCTTATTTAATCACAAGGACTTCTTCCTCGGCTGTGGAAATCTGCCATTGTTCTACCTTTTCATAAACCAGGTACTTTGGGACATGATTCCTCCCACTATCGTCCCATTGCACTTACCAATGCAGTTTGCAAAGTGTTGGAACATCAGGTAAATAGACCTTTCATGTGGTATTTAGAAACACACAATTGTCTCTCCACTAGTTAATATGGCTTTCGTACGGGCCGTTCTATTGACCCCTTACTCCATTTAGATACGTGTTCGTAATGCCTTTGCCAATAACCACACAGTTAATCGATGTCTTTTTTGATCTTCAGAAGGCGTATGACACAACTTGGAGATATAACATCTTGGCCCAAGTTCACTCGTTTAGGACTCCGAGAGATTTCTGTGTTCAGGTTAATTTGCTTTCCCCGGACTTTGTCCAGGCTGAAGGTTTTCCCCAGGGATGTGGCCTTAGCACCACACTTTTTCTTCTTGCTATAAATGATTTGGCATCTGTTCTTCCATCTAATATTTGGTCATCACTGTTGATGACTTTGCTATAGCTTGTGTAGGCACTATCACCTTATTGCAGTTTCTCTCCAGACTGCTGTCAACCATGTTTTCATTTGAGCCACTACTCATGGGTTTAAATTTTCTGGTACTAAAACACCAAATTACTTTCACCAGACATTCTATCGTCCCTGATACTCCATTGTACCTGCATTGCTCTCATATCTCTGAATGTGATAATCAAGTTTCTTGGCCTTCTGTTTGACCATCGGTAATCCTAGAAACCTCGCGTCACCTACTTAAAGGTAACTTGTCATAGCTGCTGAACCTCCTTAAAACCCCCTCTAATCTTTCATGGGCTGATGGTCAAACTCTCCTTTGACTGCATTCAGCCCTAATTTTATCGAAACTAGGTTATAGTGAACAGATGTATTCAGCCTCTCCTGCAACTCTTTCTAAACTTGATCCCATCCATCACCAGGGATTACGCTTATGCCTAGGTGCTTTTCGCTCTTCACCTGTTGAGAGCCTATATGCAGAGGCTTGAATGATCGCTGTGATGCTCATTGCCTCCGGTACTTTGTTCATTCTCGTGATCTTTGTAATCCACCCCTATTTTCTATCCCTTTTCCTCTACACTCGTCCCCTTTATATGTTCATGTAGCATTTAACTTTTCCTCTCCCCCTTGGGAGTTTCCGACAGTTTCTGTTCTTCCCCGCTGTCGTGGGCGGAAGCCCAGATACCTACAGTTGTTTCTCTCGCACTTTTTCTTAATCACTTCCGGTCTCGTTTCCATGCTGTTGCAGTGTACACTGATGGTTCTAAATCCTCTGACATTGTCAGGTTTGCAGCAGTGTTTCTGGACAGTGTAGTGCAAGGGCAATTAGACTCGGCTAGCAGTTTTATTATAATCAAAAGCGCTAAGCCACAAGGGCTATACAGCACTGCGGCTAGCATTTTTACAGCTGAATTGTAGGCAATTCTCACAGCAATTATCCGTATTGCATGTGTCGCTATTTGTGGTAATAGACTCTGTGCTTTGCAAGCTATAAAAAAAATTTTGATTCACCTCGCCCTCTGGTTCTACGTATACAACTTTGGTTACGCTGCATCTCTAGCAAAAGAGATGTTTTCTGTTGGATCCTCAGTCATGTTGACGTTCAGGGCAGTGAACAGGCAGACACTGCTGCACGGTCAGCAGTAGGTGACCTCCCAGTTTCATATAGATTTGTTCCATTCACAGACTATTTTGCTGTGATTTCTAGCAAATGATGGCAACATTGGTCTGATTTGTTACATAAATTACGTTCTGTCAAACCAAGTTTAGGTTTCTGGCTATCTTGTCATCGATGCTGAGGTAAGGACATGATCTTCCGTCTTCGCATTGGACACACTTCTTACTCATGGGTATCTCAGGGAGAGGTACCCTGTTCCACTCTGAGAATTGTCAGGTTCCAGTTTTGGTTAGCCATATTCTGTTGGATTATCCAGTCTATCAAGTACACAAAATTTACCTTAGACGTCTTCACTGCTCTAACGCCCTGTATCTTCCCTCCTTGCTGACAAACCCACCTTTGAGATTACCTTATTGATTTTTTGACAGCAACTGATTTACTACACAAACTTTGAAGATACTTGAGCACTTGCAGCCCTTTCTAACTCTCCCTGCAGCGCTGTATAGCCCTTGTGGCTTAGCGCTTCTTTTTGATTATAATAATAATCTAACTCTCCCTCTGTTCTCTCCACCCTTGCTACTCTGATCCTGTACTGTGAGACCCTTGTGGGTTTAGTGCTTTTTGATAATTGCTATCATGACCTGAGCCAAACCTGTAAGGGTGCACTCACGAAATGCAAAAAAAAGTACACCCTTATAGGTTTGGCCTAAAAAAGCAAGTGCTAGTTTTGTATGTATTATCAAATAGTGCTAAAAGTTTTGTATGTAAAAGGGGGGAAGGTGTAGAAAGGCAAGAAGTAGCCCTGGTGCACTTTCATGGTCACTAAAGTAGCTCCCCAGTATACTATTTCTGCGAGGCCATGAAAGTTGTACAAACTCTTTAAATGTTTTAAGTTAGTCTCTTGACACTTTTTGTGTCCACATTAGTGCAGAGCAATATTTTTCCATAAACTAGGGGCTGATTGTTTCGGATATGCAACTGTGCACCATTTTGCTACTTTCATGAGGGCATAAAAGTAGCACGCTTTTGTGTCTTCATGAACGTAGCGGTCTGTGGTTAATTTCCCCCAGACCTATAAGGGTGCACCATTTTGCTACTTTTCTGAGGGCACAAAAGTAGTGTGCTGCTGTGTCCACGGAAGTAGCATTTGTGGGATTCAGACTTGCTACAATATTTTGCTACTTTCGTGTCCTTGCAAAAGCAGCACGTTTTTGTGTCCTCGTGAAAGTAGCATCTGTCAGATTTTTCAGACATGTAAGGAAGCAACGTTATGCTACTTTCATGAGGGCTCAAAAGTAGCATGCTTTTTGTCCTCACGAAAGTAGCATTTGTCTGATTTTTTTTCAGACGTGCAAGGCTGCAGCATTTTGCTACTTTCACGGCCTCCCGAAAGTAGCACGCTTTCGCCTCACGAAAGTAGCATTGTCTTTTTTCAGATATGTAAGGGTGCAATGTTTTACTACTTTCGTGAGGGCACGAAAGTAGCATTTTTTTAAGATCAAGGGAGCAGCATTTTGCTACTTTCGTGCCCTCACGAAAGTATCATTTTCTTTTTTCAGATATGTAAGGGCGCAATGTTTTGCTACTTTCGTGAGGGCACGAAAGTAGCACGCTTTTTGCCTCACGAAAGTAGCATTTTTTAAGATCAAGGGTGCAGCATTTTGCTACTTTCGTGCCCTCACGAAAGTAGCACTTTTTGTGTCCTCACGAAAGTAGCATTATGTCTTTCATATATGTGAGGGCGCAATGTTTTGCTACTTTCGTGAGGGCACGAAAGTAGCACGCTTTTTGCCTCACGAAAGTAGCATTTTTTAAGATCAAGGTTGCAGCATTTTGCTACTTTCGTGCCCTCACGAAAGTAGCACACTTTTTGTGTCCTCACGAAAGTAGCATTGTCTTTTTTCAGATATGTAAGGGCGCAATGTTTTGCTACTTTCGTGAGGGCACGCTTTTTGCCTCACGAAAGTAGCATTTTTTTTTTAAGATCAAGGCTGCAGCATTTTGCTACTTTCGTGCCCTCACGAAAGTAACATTTTCTTTTTCAGATATGTAAGGGCGCAATGTTTTGCTACTTTCGTGAGGGCACGAAAGTAGCACGCTTTTTGCCTCACGAAAGTAGCATTTTTTTTAAGATCAAGGGTGCATCATTTTGCTACTTTCGTGCCCTCACGAAAGTAGCATTTTCTTTTTTCAGATATGTAAGGGCGCAATGTTTTGCTACTTTCGTGAGGGCACGAAAGTAGCACGCTTTTTGCCTCACGAAAGTAGCATTTTTATTAAGATCAAGGGTGCAGCATTTTGCTACTTTCGTGCCCTCACGAAAGTAGCACTTTTTGTGTCCTCACGAAAGTAGCATTGTGTCTTTCATATATGTGAGGGCGCAATGTTTTGCTACTTTCGTGAGGGCACGAAAGTAGCACGCTTTTTGCCTCACGAAAGTAGCATTTTAAGATCAAGGGTGCAGCATTTTGCTACTTTCGTGCCCTCACGAAAGTAGCACACTTTTTGTGTCCTCACGAAAGTAGCATTGTCTTTTTTCAGATATGTAAGGGCGCAATGTTTTGCTACTTTCGTGAGGGCACGAAAGTAGCACGCTTTTTGCCTCACGAAAGTAGCATTTTTTTTTTTTAAGATCAAGGCTGCAGCATTTTGCTACTTTCGTGCCCTCACGAAAGTAGCATTTTCTTTTTTCAGATATGTAAGGGCGCAATGTTTTGCTACTTTCGTGAGGGCACGAAAGTAGCATTTTTTTTAAGATCAAGGGTGCAGCATTTTGCTACTTTCGTGCCCTCACGAAAGTAGCACACTTTGTCCTCACGAAAGTAGCATTTTCTTTTTTCAGATATGTAAGGGCGCAATGTTTTGCTACTTTCGTGAGGGCACGAAAGTAGCACGCTTTTTGACTCACGAAAGTAGCATTTTTTTTTTTAAGATCAAGGCTGCAGCATTTTGCTACTTTCGTGCCCTCACGAAAGTAGCATTATGTCTTTTCAGATATGTAAGGGCGCAACATTTTGCTACTTTCGTGAGGGCACGAAAGTAGCACGCTTGTTGGCCTCACGAAAGTAGCATTTTTTTTTAAAGATCAAGGGTGCAGCATTTTGCTACTTTCGTGCCCTCACGAAAGTAGCACACTTTGTCCTCACGAAAGTAGCATTTTCTTTTTTCAGATATGTAAGGGCGCAATGTTTTGCTACTTTCGTGAGGGCACGAAAGTAGCACGCTTTTTGCCTCACGAAAGTAGCATTTTTTTTTTTTAAGATCAAGGCTGCAGCATTTTGCTACTTTCGTGCCCTCACGAAAGTAGCATTATGTCTTTTCAGATATGTAAGGGCGCAACATTTTGCTACTTTCGTGAGGGCACGAAAGTAGCACGCTTGTTGGCCTCACGAAAGTAGCATTTTTTTTAAAGATCAAGGGTGCAGCATTTTGCTACTTTCGTGCCCTCACGAAAGTAGCACACTTCCATGTCCTCACAAAAGTGGCATTGTGGCTTATTCCCCCTTCTGGGTTACACCATTTTACTGCTTTCATGAGGGCACAAAAATGGCATTCCAGGTTTTTTTTTCCTCCCACTTATAAGAACATAAGAACGAAGGAACACTGCAGAAGGCCTACTGGCCCATGCGAGGCAGGTCCAAGTCTCCTACCGGCTTAAGCCAATGCACCCAACCTAGTCAGGTCAGGTCACATTGACTTAAGGGAGGAACACGGCAACCGACCTGGTAGCACAAGCTATCAGGTCTAACTCACACCCACCCACATCCACTCATGTATTTATCCAACCTATTTTTAAAGCTACACAACGTTCTGGCCTCTATAACGGTACTTGGGAGTTTGTTCCACTCATCCACAACTCTATTACCAAACCAGTACTTTCCTATATCCTTCCTGAATCTGAATTTTTCCAACTTAAAACCATTGCTGCGAGTCCTGTCTAGGTTAGGGTATTTCAGCACACTATTTACATCCCCTTTATTTATTCCTGTCTTCCATTTATACACCTCAATCATATCCCCCCTAATTCTACGTCTTTCTAGAGAGTGCAGATTCAGGGCCCTTAGTCTATCCTCATAGGGAAGGGTTTCTGATACATGGGGTCAACTTTGTCATCCTCCTTTGTACATTTTCCAGAGAATTTATATCCATTCTGTAATAAGGTGACCAAAACTGTGCAGCATAATCTAAATGAGGCCTAACCAAGGATGTATAGAGTTGAAGAACAACCTGAGGACTCCTAATTATTTATGCTTCTTGATATGAAGCCAAGATTCTAAATTAGCTTTATTGCGAACACTTATGCACTGTTGTCTTGGTTTCAGATTACTGCTAACCAGAACTCCTAAATCTTTTTCGCAATCCGTAATATTAAGATCTACATTATTTAGTTTATATGTGGCATGTTATTGTCCTGTCCAAATTTAGAACTTTGCATTTGTCTATATTAAACTGCATCTGCCACTTCTCCGACCACTGCATCAGTCTATTCAAATCTTCCTGGAGTGCTCGAATGTCCTCGTCAGAATGAATTCGACGGCCTATTTTGGTGTCATCGGCAAACTTGCCGATGTCGCTCTTTATGCCCTCATCTATGTCGTTTATGTAGATTGTGAACAGCAGGGGGCCCAACACTGACCCCTGTGGAACACCGCTCGTGACACTTCCCCACTCTGATATCTCCCCATTTATGCAAACTCTCTGCTGCCTATTTGTCAACCATGCCTCTATCCAGGAAAAAATTTCTCCTCCTATTCCATGTGCTTTAATTTTCCTCAATAGTCTCTGATGTGGGACCCTGTCAAAAGCCTTACTGAAGTCCATATACACAATATCATATTCATTACCATGATCTACCTCCTCAAATACCTAGGGTGTACCAATTGTTACTTACATGGTCCTCATGTATGGAATTTTTTTTTTTCCCCACTATTACAATCAAAAACCACCAAGCTTCCCACTTTCAGTACCAATACTCTTGCTACTTTCATGGTCTTACCAAAGTAACACTATGCCAACTTTTGTCCTCATATTTTGCAATACATTTGTTGGTAAACATTTTATTCAGTGAGGCGCTAAACCAATAAGGGTCTTGCAGCGCAGTCATTTACATAAGGCAGTCGGTCATTATTCTGTACTTTGATACTAAGCTATACTTGCATATATACATTCAGACTATTATTTCAAATTGCATACTGTTCAGTGAAATACTGAACTGAATCCAAAATCACCAGGATTAGAAAACTAACCACTGAAAAATACAAGATCTTATGGGACGTTTTGGAGATGAATTATAATCAAAAACAGGCAATAAACCTACAAGGGTCATTCAACTTTGAAGACAGTTTATAAACACAACCAAACACTAAACCCATAAGGGTCATACAGTGGTGTGCTGGAGATAGATTTCATTGTGTGTATAGCCATAACTTGATTGTAATAATATTTGAACTTCAATCAAAACTCAGCACTTTACCCATAAGGGTTATACAGTGCTGCAGGGCAGGATGTGCTAAACTTGAAATGTGCAAAGATCAGATTATTAATCATGGGGGAGCACTAATTATAATTACAAAAACAGAAGCACTAAACTGCAAGGGTTATAAGCACAGCACCTCTTCAAGGGGGGCTCCTTGGCGTGGTGAAGAGGCTCTTGGTCTGAGGAATTAGACCTGTCGGTCTTCTTCCTCAGACTGAACCTAATTACCCCCCCAATCTCCCATCCTCCCCTTTTTCCTTTCCTCCTCCTCCCCACCCCTCCCTTTTGGCCTTTGGGATTTCTCCCACAGGCGCGCTAGTTCCTAGGTAGGGGAAAGGATACCGGGGTCCATCCCATTCCGTTGAGGTTCTTGGCGGTGGTGTAGTTTGCCGTGGAATCTGGATCGCCTGGGGATGTCCCGATCCCTCTCCGGTATCCCGGAGTAGCTTTGGGTGTCTTTCGGGCGACGGGTGTATCTCTGGAAGCCTCCTTTCGGATTCCGGGGGTGGTGGCCGAAGGAGGTATGCTTTGTGGCGGATATCCGGCCGCCCTCTCTTTTGTCCACCGAGGTAGCTTGGCAGATGTGAGGTTGCTATCCCGGATTGCTGGTTTACTGGCATGAAGGGTAGGGTATGGCACGGGTTCCATGCTGCATCTGCGCTACTAGCGGTGCTGAGGTCCTCTTGGGCGCAGAGGGAGATTTCCGGCCCTTTCATTCCTCCTGGGAACTATTCCTCCCTGCTCCCCCATTTTTATTTTTTTATTTTTATTTTTTTTTTCTTAAAAACAAAAAGCAAAGGAGTAACCTAACCATGGAGAACCCAATCCATAAACCCACTACCCCTGGGCCCCTTCTTGATACCGCACCCTATTCTGACTCTGCCTTGTTTTTAGACCACTCTTCGGACACTCCTGATGCCCCTGTACCTCTTGCTGGTGCTGTTTCCTCACCTGCTTCAGGTACCGGGGCTTCAACTGACTCCTTCGATTTGTCTGAACTCCGCTCTCCTTTGACTATGCTTGCTTCCGGCCTCTTCCTCTACGGTACGGCAATTTTCGAGTCGCCAGCCCGTTTCACGATGGGCCAACTCCGGTCCTACTCCTAAACGCCAACGACAATCTCCTGATGATGTCCCTTTGTTACCTTCCCATTCTACTAGGAAAAGACCGACACGTCATGCACTTCCTCTCCACGCTCAGTTTCGGATCACACAATGGACTAAATTCTTTACTTTAAGACCGACTTCTTCTGCCTATCTTTCTGACCATAGTATTGGCAAAGCGCTCCTGCGCCATGTAGGTAGAGATATTTCATTTCATGCTCTCAAGAGCGGTACGCGCATCCTCACTGTCCAGAATGCTACCCAAGCTCATGATCTTTCTCTCCTTTCGCATATCGATACTACTCCTATCACTATTGAAAAGCTCTTTCTCTCAATTCTTGTTGTGGTACTGTATTCTGCCCCATACCATAGTCCAGCAGAATTTCCGTCATGTGGCAATGACATTTTTGAACAGCTGGAACTCCAGGATCTCCCAATCCTCAAAGTAGACACTTACGTCCTTCCTGCCCGTGGGCGGAGACATTACCCTTGCAATGTGGCTCGATTAACTTTCAACAGCTGTGAACCCCCGCCCTCTGTTTATGTCGCGGGTCATCGGTTACAAGTTCGAAAGGTGATCCCTACACCGCAACAGTGTAGAACTTGCTGGCGTTTTGGTCCCCCAGCAAAATTATTGCAGATCTATGGCCGAATGCCCAGTCTGTGGCGCCGACGACCATTCTAATACATCTTGCAGTCAACCTCCATCTTGCCTTAATTGTAATGAGGCTCATCCTTCGTACTCTCGCCGTTGCCAGGTCTACTTGAATGAGCGTGAAATCCGTTGCCTCAAAGAAGCAGAAGGTCTCCCTTATGCTATGGCAGTCACTCATCTCCGCCTCCAAGGAAGACTACCCCGTGTTTCTTATTCTCGTGTTTCAAAACGTCCCCCCACTTCTGGAGTCCCATCTTCTGCAGCCTCCTCTGTTGTTACCTCTCCCATAGCCACTCTGGCATCTAATCCTTTTGCTGTCCTTGGCTCTGACATCCCAACTACAACTCAGTCTGTTCTCACATCTTCACGTCCTTCCTCACAAGACCCCGTACGACATCTACCAATCGCCCCTCTACATCTCAGAAGTCCAAAAAAACCCCAGTGCTCAAATCTTCGTTGCCCCTTCCTTCCCTTCTTCCACCTCCGCACTTTACCTTTCCAGTCTCTGTACCTAGTTCTTCCCCTCTATCTGGCTCTATTACAAGTGTGGAGGTTCACCCTCCTCCTCGTACTCTGCCTTCCACCCCCGTCCCCTCCCAAGTTTCTGCCTCTTCTGTCCCCTGCCACACTTCTTCTCCAGTCCCCTACACTCTTTCGTCCCCCCCACTTTGGTACAGTCCATTACTGTCCCAATCTTTACTCACTCTCCTCCTCCCTCCAATATTGTCTCCCATACATCTTTGAATTCAGAAACACTTGAAGCCATTTCAGAATATATTGCAGAGACTAAACCTTCAATGGACACTGATCCACCTCCTGTTCCTTCTCTTCCCTCTCCTCCATCTCCACAACTCCACTCTTCACAACGCTCCGTTCCTTCGCTACTTGAACGCCTTCCAATGCCACCACACGTTGACTTTTCTAACCCCTCTAGTCCGTAGGTGCCCTTCCCGACGGATTCCTGGTATGTATTTTCTTCATTGCCAATCATGGCCTATTTACAGTGGAATATCCGCGGCCTCAGGGGTAATCGGGGTGAGCTTCAGCTGTTGCTTTCCAGGTTTTCCCCTGTTGGTGCTTGCTTACAAGAACCAAAATTACACTCAGCTGTTTTCCAACCTCTCTCAGGCTATAATTTGTATTCTTCGGATCCTTTCTCAGATGGGACCTTTAATGAAAGTGCTCTTCTACGCAATATTCCGTACTGTCAACTATTTGTCCATACCTCGCTGCATTACACTGCAGCCCGTATCCACTTGAATAAGTGGTATACAATATGTTCTTTATATCTCTCTCCTTCTCGAGCATTTTCTATCCCAGATTTTGCTTTTCTAGTTTCATCCTTACCACCGCCACTTGTTACTTGATTTCAACGCCCACCATTTCCTCTGGGGGTGGTCTCATTGTGGCTCACGTGGCATCCAGTTGGAGGCTTTTCTTGCCTCTCAGCCCCTCCATGTTTTAAATACGGGTACTCCCACCCATTTTGATCCTCGTACTCGTACTCTCTCTTGCATCGATCTATCAGTCTGCTCTTCCTCCACTTCACTAGACTTCACCTGGTCTGTTCTACCAGACTTACATGACAGCGATCATTTTCCTATCATTCTTACTTCACCTTCCTATTCACCACCTTTCCGTAGCCCTCGCTGGCAATTTGATCGGGCAAATTGGGACCTTTACTCGAAACTCACTGCTTTTAGTGAGGTTCCTTCTTCATCCTCCATTTATGAGCTCCTACACCTCTTCTCGACGTCAGTTTATGCTGCAGCTTCTCATTCTATACCCCAAACCTCAGGTAGGCGTTCTCAGAAGTGCGTGCCTTGGTCTCCTGCTTGTGCTCATGCAGTACGTTTGAAATGCACTGCATGGGGCAGGTACCAGTACAGTAGAACCAATGAGAGACTTCTCGATTTTAAGCAGAAGCGTGCGGTCGCTCGCCGTGTCATCCGTGATGCTAAATGCACTTACCGAGACTATGTTTCCACCATCACCTCTGCTTCCTCTGAGTGCAGTCTGGAAAAAAGTGAGGAAATTGAGTGGTAAATACTCTCCTGACCCGGCTCCTGTTCTATGGGTCGCTGGCGTTGATGTAGCAAACCCTCTTGACGTTGCCATTGAAATTGGCACTCATCTGGTCCGTATTTCCCGGGAGCTCCATCTATGCCCCTCGTTTCTTTCCTCAAAGTCTGCCAGAGAGTTAGTACCCTTGGACTTTTCTTCTCTCAAAGAGCAGTATAATGTACATTTTACACTTCAGGAACTGGAGGTCTACCATAGACCCCTTACTACGCTTGGATACATATGTTCGTAATGCCTTTGCGAATAATCACTCGGTTATTGCCATATTTTTTGACCTTGAGAAGGCATATGACAACTTGGAGGTATAATATTTTGGCCCAGGCCCACTCCTTAGGCCTCCGAGGCAATCTCCCATCCTTCCTTAAGACCTTTTTAACTGACAGACATTTCGTGTTCGAGTCAATAATGTGCTTTCCCAGGACTTCATCCAAGCTGAAGGAGTCCCTCAGGGATGTTCTGAGCACAACGCTTTTTCTCCTTGCTATAAATGATTTGGCCTCTGTTCTTCCACCCAATATTTGGTCATCACTCTATGTTGATGACTTCGCTATTGCTTGTGCAGGTGCTGACTATCATCTTATTGCCGTTTCTCTCCAGCATGCGGTCGACCGTGTTGCCACATGGGCCACAACGCATGGGTTTAAATTTTCCAGTACCAAAACTCACCAGATTACTTTTACTAGACGCTCTGTTATCTCCGATCATCCTTTGTATCTCTATGGCTCCCGTATCCCCGAACGTGATACAGTCAGGTTTCTAGGCCTTCTCTTTGACCGTCGGTTATCCTGAAAACCTCACATTACCTCTCGGAAGGCAACTTGTCACAGCCGGCTAAACCTTCTTAAAACCCTTGCTCATCTTTCCTGGGGAGCTGATCATCGAACTCTGCTTCGCCTACATTCAGCCCTCATTTTATCGAAACTATTATGGTGACCAGATTTATTCAGCTGCCTCTCCTGCTACTCTCTCTAGCCTTAACCCCATCCATCACCACGGATTACGTTTATGCCTTGGTGCTTTTCGCTCTTCCCCTCTTGAGAGCCTCTATACAGAAGCGAATGTTCCATCCTTGTCTGATCGCCGTGATGCCCATTGCCTTCGCTACTATGTACGCTCTCACGATCTCCACAATCCTTCCATTTATAGAATGGTCACCGATATTAGTAGACATTCTTTATTTGTTCGCCGCCCCTGTTTGCTCCGTCCCTTTTCTCTTCGCCTACATTCGTTCTTGTCTTCCCTTTAGTTACCACCTTTATATGTTCATGTAGCATCTCACTTTTCCCTACCCCCCTGGGAAGTTCCAGCTGTTCGGGTCTGTTCTTTCTCACTCCCTTGCTCGAAAGCCCAACTGCCTATGGTGGCTTCCCGCTCTCTTTTTCTTGATCACTTCCACTCTCATTCTCATGCCATCGCTGTGTACACAGATGGCTCTAAGTCTTCAGACGGCGTCGGATTCGCAGCAGTGTTTCCGTACAGCGTCGTGCGGGGGCATTTACTATCTTCGGCTAGCATTTTTACTGCTGAATTGTATGCCATTCTTACAGCACTTATTCGTATCGCATCTATGCCTGTGGCATCTTTTGTGGTAGTCTCAGACTCCCTTAGTGCTCTACAGGCTATATGAAAATTTGATACATCTCACCCCCTAGTTCTCCGTATCCAACTTTGGCTGCGCCGTATCTCTACCAAAGATATTGTTTTTTGTTGGGTCCCTGGTCATGTCGACGTACAGGGCAATGAACAGGCGGACACTGCTGTGCGGTCAGCAGTACATGACCTACCACTTTCCTATAGAGGCGTTCCATTTCTGGACTATTTTGCTGCAATAGCTACCCACCTTCATACCCGTTGGCAACAACGTTGGTCAACTCTGCTCGGTAACAAACTTCATTCTATTAAACCGAGCATAGGTTACTGGCCGTCTTCTTGTCATCAGTGCCGAGGTTGGGAGACCACTCTCTCCCGCCTTCGCATTGGCCACACTCATCTTACCCATGGGTATCTCATGGAGAGGCACCCTGTTCCTCTCTGTGAGCAGTGTCAAGTTCCCGTATCAATTAGCCACATTCTGTTAGACTGCCCCCTCTATCAACGAGCACGCAGAATTTACCTCCATCGTCGTCTCCACTCTACTACTCTCTCTTTACCTTCCCTTCTTGCTGATGGACCCTCCTTTAATCCTGACTCTCTCATTGACTTCTTGACAACGACTGATTTACTCCACAAACTCTGATGATGATACCTTTCGCACTCCCCTCAGCCCTTTCTAACTCAGTCTCTTGCTGCCCTTTACCCTTTCACCATCCACTGCCCCGCTGTTCTCCGTAACCTATTACTCATCCATCTCCCTTTTACCACCTGATACCCTCGCTTCCTTCCTGCCCTGCAGCGCTGTATAGCCCTTGTGGCTTAGCGCTTCTTTTTGATTATAATAATAAGCACAGCAGGGCAAGGGAAATGGGTGGAGGGAGAGGGATGATTATTAGGGTATGGAGTGCAGCGGGGCAGTGAATAGTGCAGGGGGGTAGAGGGTAGCTAGAGATTAAGGTAGAAAGGATGGAGGAGTGCTAGAGGCATCAGAGTTTGTGTAGTAAATCAGTTGCTGTCAAAAAGTCAGCGAGTGTGTTTGGATTAAAGGAGGGTCCATCGGCAAGAAGGGAAGGTAAAGGGCAGCGGAGTGGAGACAATGGAGGTAAACTCTGTGTGCTCATTGATAGTGGAGACAGTCCAACAGAATGTGGCTGACAGATACTGGAACTTGACAATTCTCAGAGAGGAACAGGGCACCTCCACGAGATACCCATGAATAAGACGAGTGTGGCCGCTGTGAAGACGAGAGTAGTCTCCCAACCTTGACATTGATGACAACAGCCAGAATCCCATACTCGGTTTAATAGAAGGAAGTTTGTTATGAAGCAGATCAGACCAACGTTGTTGCCAACGATGTGAAGGTGGGTAGCAATTTCGGCAAAATAGTCTGTGAATGGAACACCTATTTGAAACTGGGAGGTCATGTACTGCTGACCGCGCAGCAGTGTCTGCCTGTTCATTGCCCTGTACGTCAAAATGACCAGGGACCCAGCAAAAAAAAACTGTGTTTGCTAGAGATGCAGCATAACCAAAGTTGGATACAAAGAACAAGGGGGCGAGGTGTATCAAATTTTCGTATAGCCTGTAAAGCACTAAGGGAGTCACGCCCAAAAATGGTGATACAGGCATAGATGCTATACAGATAATTGCTACAAGAATGGCATACAATTCAGCCGTAAAAATGCTAGACAAGGATAATAAATGTCCTCACGACACTATCTGGAGCCACTGCTGTGAATCTGGCGCCATCAGAAGACTTAGAACCATTGGTGTACACTGCGATGGCAGGAGAATGAGAGCACAAGGGGTCAAGAAAAGAGTGGGAAGCCACTGGAGGTAGTTGGGTTTTCGTGCACGGCAGTGGGAAAGGACATGAACAGCTGGAACTTCCCAAGGGGGCAGGGAAAAGTGAGATGCTACATGCACATAGAAAGGTGGTAACTGAAGAGAAGACAAGCAAATGGAGGTGGAGTAAGCAGGGGTGACGAACAAATAAAAAATGTCTACTAACGTCAGTGACCATCCTGTATATGGAAGGATTGTGGTCACGAGATCGAACACAGTAGCAAAAGCAACGAGTATCACAGCGATCAGACAAGGATGGAATATTCACTTCTGCACCAAGGCACAGATGGAGACCTTGGTGATGAATGGGATCTAACTTAATTAAGAGTTGTGGGAGAGGCTGCAGAATAGATTTGGTCACCATAATCCAGCTTAGACAAGACTAGGGTGGAATGCAAACCGAGGAGAGTGCGACGATCTACTCCCCATGAACGATGTGCAAGAACTTTAAGGAGATTTAGCCAACGATGGCAAGTTGTCTTTAAAGAATAAATGTGTGGTCTCCACGTCAGCCGGCAATAAAAGAGCAGGCCCAGAAACTTGACCATATCACATGCTGGAATACATAAACCGTGTAAGTACAAGGGAGTACATGTATCTGGAATAAGAGGACGCCTAGTGAAGGTAATGAACCGAGTTTTCGTACTAGAAAATTTAAAACTGAGAAGTGGTCCAATGGGAGACTCGGTCTATCACAACCTGAGGGGAGGCTGCTACTAATCGATAGTCAGCGCCCGAGTAAGCTCTAGCGAAGTCATCAACAGAGTGACGACCAAATATGCAAAGGAAGAACGGAAAGTAGGTCATTTATAGCCAAGAGAAAAAAAAATAGTTCTGAGGACACAACCTTGTGGAACTCCCTCGGCTTGTACAAAGTCCAAGGAAAGAGAAGCACCAATACGGACCCAAAAATGTCTATCGGACAAGAAAGCAGTGATGAAGTTTGGCAGATTACTGCGGAGGCCTAAAGAATGGGCTTGGGATAGGATGTTATACCTCCCAGTGGTGTCACATGCCTCCTCTAGATCAAAAAAGACCACTAGGACAGAGTGGTTGTTAGCAAAGGCATTTCAAATATATACATATGTAAGCGGAGCAAGGGGTCTATGGTAGAGCAGCCTTTGCAAAAGCCATATTGGCAAGGGGAAAGGCTATTGTGTCTAAGAACCCCATCAGACATCTATTCACCAATTGCTCCATCACCTTACAGACCACACTGATCAGGGCAATGGGATGATAGTGAGAGGTGTGAAGTCCCGAGGCGCCCGGTTTGCGGAATGGTAGTACAATAGCCGATTTCCAGTGTTGAGGGAGAACCCCTCGCGTTCAAATTAGATTGAAAAGACGTAAAAGAACAGGAAGGGCCATAGAATGGAGATGTTGAAGCATACTGACATGGACATCATCAGGTCCTGGTGCCGATGGCCGACAAATGGAAAGCGTGGACTCCAGTTCTTGAAGCTTAAAAGGTACATTATACAGCTCCAGCCCATCAGAGGAGAAATCTAAGGGTAATTGCTCTTTGGTAGGTTTAGACTTAAGAAATGAGGGACAGAGGTGAAGCCCTTGGGAGATGCAGACAAGATCGTTCCCGATTGCTGTGGCAACTTCTAAGGGTTCCGTGACATCAACTCCAGCAACCTGCAAAACGGGAGCTGGGTCCGGAGTGTACTTGCCACACAATTTCTGCACCTTTTTCCAAATCGCACACATAGGGAAAGACAAGTTAATGGTAGACGTAGTCTCGCCAACAGGTGTGTTTAGCATCGCGGATGATGCGACGAGTAACTGCCCTTGCCTGCTTGAGATTCAACAGAAGCTCCACGGTACGATTATATCAATAACGGTCCCATGCAGCACATTTTAAACGCACTGCATGGGCACATGTAGGAGACCAGGGTACCACACAACAGGCTCGAGCAAATTGCCAACGAGGGCTACAAAATGGTCAGGCATACGTAGAAGAAGGATGGGAAAGTGATCACTATCATGTAAATTTGGAAGAACAGACCACGCAAAATCAAGTGCAGTGGGCAAGGAACAGACAGAAAGATCAATGCAGGAGAGAGACTGAGTACGAGAGTCAAAAGGGTAGGAGCACCCGTGTTTAAAACATGAAGAGGATGAGATGCGAGAAGAGTCTACAACTGATCACCACGATAGTCGCAGTGGGCCCCTCCCCACAGGTGATGGCAAGGGTTGAAATAACCCAACAACATGGGTGGCGATAGAGACGAAATTAAAAATGCAATATCAGTGATACAGAAGCATGGGAGAGAGCAAACTAAACCATCAGTGTAAATAAATACAAGCTGCAGTACAATGCAGCAGGGAACAAATAAAAACTTGTTGATATGGTATATCAACGCGTACAAGAAGCGTGCTTTCATTAAATTATTTGTCAGGTAAAGGATCAGAAGAATGTATCAGCAAGTAACCTGAAACGGGGTGAATGACAGCACAACGAATTCTGGGCTCTTGCAACCCATCACATACTGGGGACAACTGGGAGAGCAACAATTGGAGTTCTCCTTGATTGCCCCTAAGGCCACAAATATTCCATTGTAAAAAAGACATTATGTACAGAAATAAAAATGACAATAAGAAACGATAAAACCTATGGGCTTTTAGGATCAGTAAAGTTAATGTGTGGGGGCAACGGTAAGCAAGGAAGAATTAGAAGGAATAGATTGTTGCATGGGTCGTGAAACAGAGGGGGTAGGAGGAGGCGCATTGGTGTCCATCAGGGGTGTAGTTTCCACTATAGCTGGAGATAGTGTCTAAGGTCTCAATTGATAAGGAAGCCAACGATGCCACAATGTCAGAGACAGGAAAGGCATTGCAAGTAAAGTTCAGAGTAACTATGGAGGCAACCAAAGAGGTCTGAAGACAGGGAGTATGAGCCTGGAGAGATGCGTTGGCTGGGGGAGAAGAATCCTGCAGTGTAACAGAGAGGAAGGAGGTTGGAGGGCAACTATGGAAGAAGATGGGGGGGACTACACTGGGAGGGGGGGGGTGAACCTCCACCTTTATGTGAGAGCTGGAAAGGGGAGCAAGAACTAATCTCTGAAGTAGAAGATAAATTCTGTACAGGAGATGGATGTGAAGAAAGTGTAGGTCTGCGAGGTCTAGCAGACTGAGAAGCGAGCGAGATGAAGTAGAAAGTGGTGCGGAGGTAGGAGTGTCAGAGGACAAAAGTGCAAAAGCATTAGAAACTGGGGTGACCCTGGAAGACACGGATGCAGAGGGATTGGGAGGCGGGAGGACTGTCAAGGTTGGAGGTCTGCGGGCCACTTGACCATATGGGACACGAGGAAATTATCCTTGAAGGCGGGATTGAGAGACTGCCATAGTGTAAGGCCCTCGCGCTCTTTAGGGTAACTGATTCCTCGTTCATTACGATAGACTGGCAACGGCAGGAAAAGGAAAGGATGAGGTTCCTTGCAATTGACACAAGAGGGGGAAAGACTACAAAACGTATTGGAATGATCTGCTGCACTGCAGATCAGGCATTCCGCCGCAGATCTGCACTGTTTAGCGGGGTGCCCAAAACACCAGCAGTTATGACACTGTTGGGGAGTGGGAACTACTTGACGGACCTCTAAACGATGGCTGCAATATAGACAGAGGACAGAAGTTCATGGCAGTCGAAGGTTAAACGAGCAATGTTACTAGGAAAACGCCTCCGCCCACGAGCGGGCAGGATGTATCTACCTTAAGAATAGAGAAGTTTTGAAGGACTAATTGTTCTAAAATATCATCGCCAGAAGACAAAAAAAATCACTCTGTACAATGGTACGTGGTAAGGTCACAGTACCACTGCAAGAATTAGGAGTAGCGTGCTTACAAATGGTGACTAGTATGTTATCAATGGAAGTGATGTGGGAAAGAGCATGAGCTTGCTCTGAATTCTGTACAGTTATGACACATGCACCGCTTTGAAGAGCATGGAAAGATACATTTTGGCCAACATGCCTTAAAGTAGTTTTACCAATTCCATGATCAGACAGATAATCCGTTTGAGACGTAGGTCGTTTTTGAGTGATCATTGTTGAACAGTCTACAGTAGGTTGTTTTGGACGTTTAGGAGTAGTACTGCGTGTGGTCTGACCCAAGGGAGGCGAGCGATTCGAAAACTGTCACACTGTATTTGGGGAAGTCGGACACATTGTGAAAGGCGTGCTAGAAGTAGTGGCATGGACAGAAATGGGCGACGCCGCAGCACCTGAAGCAGGTGACGAAGTGTCACCGGCAGAAGGTACAGGGGTATGAGAAGAGTCGAGAGAATGGACCGATAATGAAGTCAGGTCAGAACAGGGCGTGGGATCAGAAAGGGGTCTGGGGGGAGAAAGGGTTTCATTAGGTGAAGACTCCATAATAAAGGTGATTCTCCCATATCTCCTTTCTTGTTATTTTTTAGAAAAAAAGGAAAGAAAAAAAAAGAGGGACAGTCACTAGAAAGCTTGGAAGGGCCGGAAGCTCATCCCGTCATCCAAGAGGGCCTCGAGCCCATGGGCAGTGAAGATGCAGTGTGGAACCCGTGCCATACCCTACCCTTCACGCCAGTAAACCAGCGCTCCAGGATAGCAGCCTCACATCTACTGAGCCACCTCGGCGGACAAAAGGGCGATCAGAAACCTGCCACAAAGCATACCTCCTTCAGCTGCCACCTCCCAGAACCAACAGGCAGCTTCCGGAGATATACCCATTATCCGAATTGCACCACGCTCACTTGTAAATCCGGGAAGGGAGCAGGGCACCTTCAGACAAATCAGATTCCACGGCAAACCACACCACCCCCAGGGGGATCCCACAGAGTGGGATGAACCCTGGCACACTTCCCCCTAGCTACAAACCGTAATGCCCGAGGGGAGGACCCCAGAGACTACAAATGGGATGGGAAACAAGGGGAGGACTGGGGGATAATTAGGTTCGGTCTGAGGAAGGAGACCAAAATGTCTAATTCCTTAGACCAAGAGCCTACGAGGGTCATACAGTGCAGCCCACAGTACCCTTCCCCCAATCTACGAACTAGAATGTCCGAGGGAAGAATCCCAAAGGCTGAAAACAGGAAAGGGGAGGATTGGGGGGCCAATTAGGTTTGGTCGGAAGAAGACCGAAGGGTCCAATTCCTCAGATCAATAGCCCCTTCCCCCCTTTTGAAGAGGCTTAACCTCTAAATTGTCCAAACACAGATCTGTCTTCACTGCTAGCACTTTGAATATTTAAAAAAAAAACATTAGGGTCAGTAATTACAGAGATATAAGGCCATGAAGTTGAACTGAATGCTCACCTGACAGCAACGTGGAGTCCTGCTGCTTGCAGAAGTGTTGCCAATACACCTTTTTTATTTTAATTTATATAACTTGTGTTCTGATAATTACAATTTGTAGTAGTTCTTGTGATTTTATAACCAGCCTTTGTTCTGACACTGATATTAGATACTGAAATAGTACTCAACTAGTCAGACTGACAGGTGAACATTTTCACCTGTCTTGGTCACATACTATTACAGTAGGGCCCCACTTACACGGCAGGTTAGGTTCCAGGCTACCGCCGTAAAGCAGAAATTGCTGTAAAGTGAAACGCCCTTTTTTTCCACTTATAAATGCATACAAACACTAGATAACAAGTTTACACTAACATATATTAAGTTAGCAATAGAACCAGGCATCAAAAAACAATAAAAAAGTACAATACACACATAGTGCACTCATTACTTACCTTAAAATATTTATAGTCTTAATCAAGGGTGAGACAAATAGTGTTTATTGTAAGAAATCAAGTGTGGTATGTATGGTAGTCAGCCGGGCTACCATACCAGGCCACATAATATTCTATTACATTTAACCCTTTGACTGTCGAAGGGCCCAATCCTGAAGTTGCTCCTGGTGTCGCAAAATATTCGAAAAAAAAAAATTATTTTTTCTTATGAAATGATAGAGAATCTTTTCCCGATTGTAAAGACACCAAAAAAACGAAATTTGATGGAAAACTGACGGAATTACGCTCTCGCGAAGTTAGCGACTTCGGCGATATTTAAAAATCGGCAATTTCGCCCACTTTGAGCCCTATTTTCGGCTAATTCCGTTATTCCAGTCAACCAAACTCATAACTATTTCTTCAGAACTCTATTTTTTCTATCGATTGAGCACTAGAAACTGCCCATTTACCGATTTCAACTACCCAATAACATGGTCAGAAATTTGCAATTTGGCCAATTTCACGAAAATTAAAAATTACGACAATTTCAAAATAAGGTCCAGAATGAACAATGCAGACATTCCTGGCTCTAAAATAAGATTTTCTTTGTTCATCAGTCATGTCTCCAGGTCCCTGTGATATTACTCTTGCTTTTTATTTTGAAATTTTATTCAAACAAAAAATAGAAGATTTACTGTTATGCAGACTACTGCAATACTGTAATAATTGTAAAAATTACATCAACCCATTCATTACTACGTATTAGAATGGCTATTTGGACATTTATTGGACAATGACATCATTTGTTTACTTTTGAACATCGGCAAAAATCAAACATTTCCTGTACTTTGTGCTCCATTTCCAGGTTCTTTTTATAGTAAAATTAATCAAAATCACCTCCATTTCTATAATATAGTTTCCATTCTATCAAATGAGACCATGAAAACGAGAATACAACCACAAATACTATACGAAAATAGACCACAAAGTCGGCATTTTAATTAAAAAAAAAACGGTCGGAGTTTTTTTTTTTCTCATTATGAACTGCGTGCTCCAGGATTTTTTTTATGTGGTGCACACTGACCACACAGACCCATTCTCTCACATGTGGGCCTACTAGCTTTCTCCTGCCTGATTTGAAGCCGCTAGAATTTATGAGTATATATACGTCAAACACGGTACCTCACAAACGTATATATACGGTCGCGACAGTCAAAGGGTTAAGCATCCTAGAGCGATAAAATGCATATACAGTTTACTCATTACTTACCTGAAAATATTTGTAGTCTTAATCTAGGGTGAGATGAGTAGTATTTATTGTAAAAAATCAAGTGTGGTATGTATGGTAGTCAGCCGGGCTACCATACCAGGATAACCCACCCACATTATTCTATGATATTTAAGCATCCCAGAGCGATAAAATGTATATAGTTTACTCATTACTTACCTTAAAATATTTGTAGT
The DNA here is from genome assembly GCF_026875155.1 of Cherax quadricarinatus. Taxonomy (NCBI): domain Eukaryota; kingdom Metazoa; phylum Arthropoda; class Malacostraca; order Decapoda; family Parastacidae; genus Cherax; species Cherax quadricarinatus. Next base: position 5,916,945 of record NC_069429.1, on the reverse strand, counting down.
CTTAATGTAGGGTCAGGAGTAAGTAAATGAGATAAAACGAATAAATGAGAGAGAAAGAATGAGTACATGAGAGAGGACAGGCGCAGAGTTATGTAAACAAACCAGGCGAACGTAAGTTTTGTAAAAGTGTACACGTCTGGTTTGTGTACAAGTTACATTGTGTACAAGTTGTCTCTACATTGATACTGGAGAATAAATAAAAAAGAACACTCCCATTCTCATGTAACATCATTTTGAGAAGAAATGATGCTCTGAGTGAAGGCAATGGAAGTAAGTCACTGACTTTTTTGGGTTATCCTAGGTTCTCTACACATGTTATGTATGATAATCTATGTAACTATTTGTGTATACCTGAATAAACTTACATACGAAAGGAATAATTTTCTACAGTTACCCCCAGTAACACATTTTCTCTTATTTAGATTAGAGAAAATGTTTTTCTTGCCATCACTTGTACAAGTTATCTGGCTACCATATCTCATATTTATGTTTATTTATTCTATTGTGGGGTGTATTTATCATCTTTTTATGTTATGTATCGTGTTTATTATATAATTTTGAAAAAAATATCATGGATGGATTAATGAAAATGTATATATTAACGTAATATATGACATTTAATGAGACTCGGTGATTATTATTTCTAATATGGCGTCACTTGTGCAAGTCGTCTGCTACCACATTCACATTTATGTTTATTTATTCTACTGTGGGGTGTATTTATCATATTTATATGTTATGCTTCGTGCTTATTATATAATTTTGAAAAAATATCATAAGATGGATTAATTAAAATGTGTATATTAACGTAATATACAACATTTAAATGAGACTCGATGATTATTATCATTACTAATATGACGTCTGGAGACCTAAGACACTCTTACTGATTTTAATGTGTACCTGCATGCCAGCACAGTATGTAAGTTTATTTAGGTACAAGTATACATATTGTGCAAGACAGGTATACAATACCGACAAGATGAAAGTTAAGACACTTGTGCAACATCTGGTTATCTTTATTGTAAACGTTTCGCCATCCAGTGGCTTTATCAATACAAATTGATAAAGCCACTGGATGGTGAAACGTTTACAATAAAGATAACCAGATGTTGCACAAGTGTCTTAACTTTCAAGTATACATATGTATAATTATCAGAGTATATATAAAATATGAAATAACTTTTTAAAACACTTGAAATTTTGGAGTTTCCGGACAAAATAGACACACTTAGTGCTTACAGATCTCACAGAGAATGTAAACAAACCGGGTGGGGTGCGGTGACCGTATTAGAAAGTCAGGTGGGGGGAGCCGTATAGCAAGTTTTGGTCATAATTTGAAATGGCCATATTAACGGAACGCCATAAAGCAAAACGCCATAAAGCGGGGCCCTACTGTATCTACAAATACAGTGGACCATCAGTTAACACGGGTTTCTTTAAAATGTTTTCTCCATTACACTGTCAAATTCCAGCATATTTTAGTCTTACACTTTGTAAAATTCAATTTAAACGGTTCTGCTTCTTGGTAGGGAAAAAATTTCAGTGCCGCAAACTGGACAGCAGGGATTTTCCCGTGTGTAGCAAGCACTAGGCAGTCTGCCTGTGGATCAGGCCATTGATCAAGCCCTAGTTTCCTACCCTGCCACCTCCGTACCAGTGCTCCATATACACATACGCATCCAGTACAGTACCCAGCATTGTCTGTGAATCAGGTTTTGGTCTTATGATCGTACATAGCATCTAACAAAGAACCATGACACCCAGGAGACATGCAAGTTATGCAGGAAGTGGCAAGACAAAGTTAAAACATTCAAGTCTTGGAGTTATGAAGAAAATCGAGATATTAGATAAGCTTAAATGTGATGCACGTGTGGTGGACATGGTGAGAGCTTATGGCCTAATGAAGCATCAGTTCGTACATTAAAAAGAATGAAGCAAACATACGGGCATGTGTAATGAATAATCCAGGCCATCGTCTGATTTACCGATTTGACTGACCTACTGACATGACCGATTTACTGAATGACTTTACTAACTGACCTACTGACCTGACTAGACTGACTTAGACTGGACTACCATCCACCTCGGCCCAGATGGGCCTCAGCATGCCTTTCCACTCCCTCCATCACAATCATTAGACACACACCAGCAACCACAATTTAAGGTAAGGAATATTTCTGTTGCATTTGTAGCCTTAAACAAAAATACAAAGACAATGAACAATAACTGCATTATCATTTGTATTTGTGTAAAATTTGGAGACCTAAAAAAAAAAAAAGGTGGCTTTTTTGGGGGGTCCCAGGAACAACCCTATTGCTATCTACCTCAGGCTCCATCACATTAAATCCTCAAAACTACTTTTTCCGCTTGCTCTAACATGCTTACTGGATACTCAAGTGCCTACCATTCAAAACCTGCTTAATCCCCTCCCTCCAACCTATCTTGGGATGACCCTTACCCCTCCTCCCATCCATCTTAAAGTTATACACTATCTTATTTAGCTTATTTTGCACCATCTTTTATGAATGGTTGAACTATATTTGCTTTTCTCCTCTCTGAATTTTATCCTTCATACTCAACACTATCTTCTAATTAATACACTCTATTCTCACACATCCTCCTTGCTGCAACATTTAAAGACCATGCTTTACACCCATACAAGTGTTGTATCACTATACACTGATACATTCCTTGTTTTAACCTCCATTTAATTAACTTCTTTCCCATGATACCTCAACGCTCCACATTTTTCCCTAGTTATTTTCTTATTTCCTTCATGGAGGATACCTTTATTCTAGGGAAAGGCTCTTGATTCAAGAAACTGGAGATACCTTTTCCCAGGATAGAACCAAATTGCCTCCCATTCCCCAGTGCTGTATGACTATGGATTTAACACTTACACGTGAAAATAATGTACAATGGACTCTCAGTTAACGATAATAATCCCTTCCAGAGAGCTTGTCCTTAACCAATTTTATCGTTATCCGAATTAATTTTCCCCATAAGAAATAATGGAAATCCAATTAATCCGTTCCAAACACCCAAAAGTATTAACCCTTTGACTGTCGCAGGTCCCCTTCTGAAACTGTCATTCTATGTCGCAAAGTTTTGGAAAAAAAAAAATTATTTTTTCTTATGAAATGATAGAGAATCTTTTACCGATGGTAATGACACCAAAAGTACTAAATTTGGTCAAAAACTCATGGAATTACGCTCCTGCGAAGTTTGTGGTCTCAGCGACATATACGCATTGGCAATTTCACCAACTTTGAGCCCTGTTTTTGGCCAATTCTGTTGTTCCAGTTGACTAAAGTCATAGCTGTGTCTTTAGAACTCCATTTTTTCTATCAGTTGAGTATAAGAAACTGCCCATTTACCGATTTGAACTACCCAATAAAGTGGTCAGAAATTGGCAATTTGGCCAATTTCAGGCAAATTAAAAAGATGCCAATTTCAAAATAGGGTCTAGAATAAACAATGTAGACATTCTTGGCACTAAGATAACATATCCTCTGTTCATTAGTAATGTCTCTAGGCCCCTCTTATATTACTATTGCTTTCTATTTTGATTTTTTATTCATACAAACAAATACAAAATTCATTGTTATGCAGACTAATGCATTATTGTAAAAATGGTATAAATAATATCAGTGCACTAGTGAAAGAATATCAGACTCCCCAGTTGACGTGTATTGGACGTGTGGTGTAATTTGCTTACTCCTGAACATTGGTAAAAATCGAACATTTCTGCTACTTTGAGCTCAATTTCAAGGTCATTTTCATCGTGAAAGTAATGAAAATTATCTCTATTTCTGTAATATGTTTTCCATTTTATCACCTGAGACCATGAAAACGAGAATACAACTATAAATACTATACGAAAATACACCTCAAAGTCGGCATTTTCATCCAAAAAAACGGTCAGTTTTTTTTTTCTCATTACACACTGCGTGCTGCAGGATTTTTTTTATGTGGTGCACACTGACCACACAGACCCATTCTCTCATATGCAGGCCTACCAGCTTTCTCCTGCTTGATTTGAAGACGCTAGAATTTAGGCGTATAAATACGTCAGAAACAGTGGCGCGTAAGACGTGTATATATGACGTAAACAGTCAAAGGGTTAAAAATAATAATTTTTTCACATGAAATATACATTTTCCTACACAGAAAACAATGAGACATGCAGAATACATTAATAATTAATAAAATGACACCTTTATTGAAGAATGTATTTGACGAGTGATGAGATGGAAGGAGGGCAGAGGATGGAGGAGTTTACATAACATAAGAAAGAAGGAACACTGCAACAGGCCTACATACCCATGTGGAGCAGGTCCATTCCCTCCTTTCCCTGGATTAGCCCAATGACCCACCCAGTCTGGTCACCTCCACTCAAGGAAGGAGCATGACACCAGACCCAGCAGCACAAGCTAGTCAGGTCCAACTTACACCCACTCATGTATTTATCTAACCTATTTTTAAAACTACACAACATTTTAGCCTCAATATATGTACTCAGGAGTTTGTTCCACTCATCCACAACTCTATTACCAAACCAGTGCTTTCCTATATTCTTCCTGAATCTCTTTTTGATTATAATAATAATCTTCCTGAATCTGAATTTTTCCAACTTGAAACCATTGCTGCAAGTCCTGTCTTGGCTGGAAATTTTCAGCACGCTATTTACATCCCCTTTATTTATTCTGTTTTCCATTTATACACCCCGATCATATCCTCCCTAATTCTACGTCTTTCGAGAGAGTGCAGATTCAGGGCCCTCAATCTATCCTCATAGGGAAGATTTCTGATACATGAGATCATCTTTGTCATCCTCCTCTGTACGTTTTCCAGAGCATTTATATCCATTCTGTAATACGGTGACCAGAACTGAGCAGCATAGTCTAAATGAGGCCTAACCAATGATATATAGAGTTGAAGAACAACCTGAGGACTTCTATTATTTATACTTCTAGATATGAAGCCAAGAATTCTATTAGCTTTATTGCGAACACTAATGCACTGTTGTCTTGGTTTTAGATTACTGCTAACCAGATCTCCTAAATTCTTTTCGCAATCAGTAGTACAGTGGACCCCCACATAACGATATTAATCCGTTCCTGAGAGCTCATTGTTATGCAAAATTATCGTTATGCGAATGAATTTTCCCCATAAGAAATAATGGAAATCAAATTAATCCGTGCAAGACACCCAAAAGTATGAAAAAAAAAATTTTACCACATGAAATATACATTTTCCTACACACAAAGAGAAGGATACATGCACAATAGTAGAGTAGTACATGCACAATATATATTGTGCATGTACTACTCTACTAAATGAAGAATAAATGACACTCACCTTTATTGAAGATGCAGCAATGACTGATGAGACACTGTGTCCTGGGAGTGCCTTTTCCTCCTGAGTACTGTAGGTCCTGTTTGGCATTTTCTTCCAGAACAGGCCTTATCACACTGTGTATGCCACTACGATTCTTAAATCTTTCAAACCAACCTTTGCTGGCTTTAAATTCACCAATATGAGCACTAATTCCAGGCATTTTTCCCTGTTCACCTGGGTGTTAGTTGACTGGTGTGGGTTGCATCCTGGGAGACAAGATTAAGGACCCCAATGGAAATAAGTTAGACAGTCTTCGATGACGCTGACTTTTTGGGGTTATCCTGGGTGGCTAACCCTCTGGGGTTATTTGTTTCTTGGTATTCTCAATAAGCCACACCAACAACGGTCCTACAGCAGCAGCAGCAGCTGACAGTGCTATAGCAGCAGCAGCAGCTGACAGTGCTACAGCAGCAGCAGCAGCTGACAGTGCTACAGCAGCAGCAGCAGCTGACAGTGCTACAGCAGCAGCAGCAGCTGACAGTGCAGCAGCAGCAGCAGCTGACAGTGCTACAGCAGCAGCTGACAGTGCTACAGCAGCAGCAGACGGTACTACAGCAGCAGCAGCAGCTGATGGTGGTGGTACAGCAGCAGCTGACGGTGCTACAGCAGCAGCTGACAGAGCAGCAGCAGACGGTGCTACAGCAGCAGCTGACGGTGCTACAGCAGCAGCTGACAGCAGCAGCAGACGGTGCTACAGCAGCAGCAGACGGTGCTACAGCAGCAGCAGATGGTACTACAGCAGCAGCAGCAGCTGACGGTGGTGCAGCAGCAGCAGACAGTGCTACAGCAGCAGCAGCATCAGCAGTTGACCATGGTACCACAGTATTTCGATAATATTTCTCACCCTTTTTACCACAGGGTTGGCACTAGAAGCTTTCTTGGGGCCCATGGTCACTTATTTTGCAGATAAAATCACCAAAAACACTGTAATACGAAATGTTCCGATTGTATGCTTGGATGTTACCGCGGAGGCTGGCTGGTAAACAATGCCACCGTCGGAACATGTGAGGCTGGCTCAGGCCGCACATTAGATGCGTCTCGGACGAATAGCGTTGAGCGGGTTTTTTAGCGGTATGAGGGGGAAAATCTTAGCGATAAAATGTATCGGTATGCGGATTTAACGTTATGTGATGCCAACGGTATGCGGGGGTCCACTGTATTAAGATCTACATTATTTAGTTTATATGTCGCATGGTTATTTTCCTGTCCAACATTTAGAAATTTGCATTTGTCTATATTAAACTGCATCTGCCATTTCTCTGACCATTGCATCAGTCTATTCAAGTCATCCTGGAGTGCTCTAGTGTCCTCATTAGAATGAATTGGACGGCCTATTTTAGTGTCATCAGCAGATTTGCTTGTCGCTATTTATTCTCTCATCTATGTCGTTTATGTAAATTGTGAACAACAACGGGCCCAACACTGACCGCTGAGAAATACCGCTTGTGACGTGCCCCCATTCTGATTTCTCCCCATTTATGCAAACTCTCTGCTGCCTATTTGTCAGCCATGCCTCTACCCAGGAAAAAATTTCTCCTCCTATTCCGTGTGCCTTAAGTTTCTACAATAGCCTTTGATGCAGAACTCTATCAAAAGCTTTACTGAAGTCCATATACAGTGGTCCCTCAATTATCGTCCATAATCCGTTCCTGGAAGTGGGACTATTATCGAAATAGATGATTTTTGAATCGATTTTCCCCATAAGAAATAATGTAAATACAATTAATCTGTTCCTGACACCCAGAAGTATTAAAACAAACAAAATTTTTACATGAAATATAGCTGTAGTATATAAACAATACAGTGGTACATGATGAATGAAACATTAACCCTTTCAGGGTCGACAGGCCCTCTCAGAGACTTGTTCTCAGGGTCGGCCAAATTTAAAAAAAAAAAAAATTATTTTTTCTTATGAAAAGATAGAGAATCTTTTCCCGATCATAATGACACCAAAAGTATGAAATTTGATGGAAAACTTACGGAATTATGCTCTCGCGAAGTTAGCGGTCTCGACGATGTTTACGCATCGGCGATTTTGCCCACTTTGAGCCCTATTTCTGGCCAATTCCAGTGTACTTGCCGACAAAAATCATAACCATTTTGCTAGAACTCCATTTTTTCTATAGAATGAGTACAAGAAACCACCCATTTACCAATTTCAACTATCCAATACAGTGGTCAGAATTTAGCAATTTTGCCAATTTCACACAAATTTCAAAAGATGCCAATTTCCGAATAGGGTCCAGAATAAACAAGAAAGACATTCCTGGCACTAAAATAACATTTCCTTTGTTCATTAGTCATGTCCCCATGCCCCTCTTACATTCTTTTGCTTACCACTTTGAATTTTTATTCTCACAAAAAAATAGAAAATTTACTGTTATGCAGACTACTGCATTAGTGTAGAAATGGTATAAATAATATCAGCGCATTTGTGAAAGAATATTAGACTCACCAGTTGATGTGTATTAGATGCATAGCATGATTTGTTTACTTTTGAACTTTGGTAAAACTAGTCAAAGGCTTATTGTTCTATAGTTTGAAGCCAAGGACCTGTCACCTGCCTTGTAAATAGGTATTACATTTGCCATTTTCCACTTATTAGGCACTATGCCAGTTTGTAGTGATATGTTAAAAAGATTAGCCAAAGGTATGCTAAGTTCCTCTTTACATTCCTTTAACACCCTTTAACACAATTGTTTGGAAGGGGAATCCCCTTCCATAAGGATTTTAGATACCAAGTCCTTATCTGGGGTCACTTCCCTTCTTTGTGTTTTTAATGCCACAAATCTTTCCATCTTACTCCACATTGCACAAATCTCCATTACTACCACCATCACAATCACCCTCTACCACTATCACTACCACTACAACCACCATCACTACCACCCTCTACCACCATCACAACCACTACCACCCTCTACCACCGCCATTTTCGTATTTTTCTACAAACTTTTTGTTGAACTATGTAGTGTTTCTCACATCCTTTACCAAAGGGCTGGCACTAGAAGCTTTCTTTGGGCCCACGGTGGCTTATTTAGCAGTTACAAGCACTAAAAAAAATGGAATACAAAATATATCGCATGAATGTGTGGAATCGTCCTCAGTGGTTTGTAAACAATGGCACACTGGCTGTACATGAGTGGCTGGGTGGGCCCAGGTGGCTCAGACCGCGCAGACACATTCTGGACAAAAGTCCTTAACTGAGTTTTTTAACGTTAGCCGAGCCAATATTTTGACACAAAAACGTATCGGTATTCAATTTTATTGCTATCTGATGGCATCGTTACCTGAGGGTCCACTGTACTATTCAGTTAATAGCATCTTTTACGGACCCATCTGCCAACAAATCCACTACTAAATATGTACAGTACACAGTGGAACCTCGGTACTCAAACAGTTCTGTACTCGAACAATTCGGTATTTGAATGCTTTGTTTGGTAAACAAATCGCTTGGTAGTCGACCATTTGCTCGGCACTCGAATAAACACGACCTGCCAGAACTTCGCTGTAAACTATTTTGGGTTTCCTCACTTTTTTTTTTTATATATATGCAGTATATTATTTGTTTAACTATGTTACCATGGGGCCTAAGAGGGTTAGTGATAACAGCCAGCCAAAAAGAAAATTGGCTAGGAAAAATTTGTTCAGTACTCTAACAGCCTTCTGGAATGCATTAAGTTCAAGTGTCGAGGTTCCACTGTTTATACATTAACTTTCTCTTCACTCCCTCTCTAGAATCTGATGTCAAACTTTTCATTGCATAAATTTCTGTTGTATATCACTTTTAAATTCCTTCTTTATTACACATCCTCAAAAACTCCTCCATCAGCTATCAGCAAAGACCAACTGTGAACCTCAAACACACATCAGATACATACTACACTTGTAATTTACTGCCATGCATTTATGTTTAAGTTCACAGAATTACTTTTGTTCTATGTACATCCTTAACCCTTTCAGGGTTAGTGCCATACTAGTACAGCTCGCACGCCAGGGTTGCTGCTGTACTAGTACGTGTAAATTCTAGCGCCTTCAAATCTAGCGAGAGAAAGCTGGTAGGCCTACATATGAAAGAATGGGTCTATGTGGTCAGTGTGCGCAGTATAAAAAAAATCCTGCAGCACACACTGCATGAGAAAAAAAAACTCCGACTGTGTTTTTGGTTTAAAACAGCGACTTTGCAGTGTATTTTCGTATGCTATTTACTGTTGTGTTCTAGTTTTCCTGGTCTCATTTCATAGAATGGAAGACATATTACGGAAATTGAGATGATTTTTATTGATTTCACAATGAAAAGTACAGTGGACCCCCCGCATAACGATTACCTCCGAATGCGACCAATTATGTAAGTGTATTTATGTAAGTGCATTTGTACGTGTATGTTTGGGGGTCTGAAATGGACTAATCTACTTCACAATATTCCTTATGGGAACAAATTCGGTCAGTACTGGCACCTGAACATACTTCTGGAGTGAAAAAATATCGTTAACCGGGGGTCCACTGTACCTTGAAATTGAGCTCAAAGTAGCAGAAATGTTCGATTTTTGCCAAAGTTCAAAAGTAAATAAATCAAGCCATGTGTCCAATACACGTCAACTGGCGAGTCTAATACGTATTCTTTCACAAATGCGCTGATATTATTTATACCATTTCTACACTAATGCAGTAGTCTGCATAACAGTAAATCTTCTATTTTTTTGTGAGAATAAAAATTCAAAGTGGAAAGCAAAAGAAATGTAACAAAGGCCTGGACATGTGACTAATGAACAGAGGAAATGTTATTTTAGTGCCAGGAATGTCTGTCTTGTTTATTCTGGACCCTATTTGGAAATTGGCATCTTTTGAAATTTGTGTGAAATTGGCAAAATTGCCAATTTCAGCCACTTTACTGGATAGTTGAAATCAGTAAACGGGTGGTTTCTTGTACTCATTCAATAGAAAAAATGGAGTTCTAGCGAAATAGTTATGATTTTTTTCGACCAATACATTGGAATTGGCTGAAAATAGGGCTCAAAGTGAGCAAAATAGCAGATGTGTAAACACCATTGAGACAGCTAACTTTGCGAGAGCATAATTCCATAAGTTTTCCATCAAATTTCATACTTTTGGTGGCATTATGATCGGGAAAAGATTCTCCATCATTTCATAAGAAAAAATTTTTTTTTTTTTTTTCAGAGAATTTCCAACCCTGAGAACAAGTTTAGGAGAGGGCCTGCCAACCCTGAAAGGGTTAATATCTTTGTATAAATGTATGTGCAATGTTTATGCTCTGTTAAGTTGTACTAGCCCTAGGATAGGTTTAAGCTTGCATGAAATACACTGCATAACCAGGGAGGACTACGCGCGTACTACTTTTTATCATCCAATTTCATAAAAAATATGTAACAGGGAAATACATGTATGGTTATTATAAAGCCCGACATACTAGGTAGTAAGTTGGTAGACAGCGACTCCCCAGGGAAGTACTACTGTCCTGCCAAGTGAGTGTAAAACAGAAGCCTGTACGTAATTGTTTACATGATGGTAGGATTGTCGGTGTCTTTTTTCCCATCTCATAAACATGCAAAATTGCAGGTACATCATGCTACTTCTACTTACACTTAGGTCATACTACACATGCATATACAAGCATATATATACACACACCCCTCAGGGTTTCCTATTTTATAACTAGTTCTTGTTCTTGTTTATTTTGTCTGATCTCCATAAGGAAGTGGAACAGAATTCTTCCTCCGTAAGCCATGCGTGTCGTGTCGTAAGAGGCGACTGAAATGCCAGGAGCAAGGGGCTAGTAACCCCTTCTCCTGTATACATTTTTTTTTTTTAAGGTCACCCTGCCTCGTTGGGATATGGCCGGTTTGTTGAGAAAAAAAAAAAGATCCACATCTCCCCAATACATGTACTATCATTCACTTTTTAAAACCCCATCTATGAATATATTAAATAACTATGTTGATATTGCATACAGGCCCACTGTTACTGGAAAACTGTTCCCTTTTCTCCTACATATTATAACAGAAGTGCAAAACGACCAAAGGGGTAAGTTGAATGACAGCTCTAGGCCTTTTGTGTTGCAGCCAACCCTTTCTCAAGAGCCTACAATAGTGGAGAGGAATGAAGATCAGCCTAGGTAGGTGAGTATAGAGGCATCCTGCAAGGGAAGAGAGAAAGCCAAAGGCAGCTGGCATGACTAACCATCAGATGCCACATGCCAGATGTTAAAGGAAGTATTTTAAGAACAAGCAAATTTTGAGGTGTCTAGAATATAACCTCGTTTGTGATGCATGTTCTTCACTTCACACAGCTATATTTCATGGGGCTCTGATTTTCAGGAATGTATCCCTCACATCACGAGTGTGTTCATACTAATAAAAAATAGCATCAACCCTTCATGGGTCATACAGTGCTGCTATAAAGAGTAAATTATTTTAAAGAAATAAACTGGAACAGTTTAGGTAGTAGGTTGGTAAACAGCAACCGCCCGGGGAGGTACTACCGTCCTGCTAAGTGAGTGTAAAATGGAAACTTGTAATTGTTTTACATGATGTTAGGATTGCTGGTGTCTTTTTTCTGTCTCAAACATGCAAGATTTCAGGTACGTCTTGCTACTTCTAATTACACTTAGGTCACACTACACATACATGTACAAGCATATATATACACACCCCTCTGGGTTTTCTGCTATTTTCTTCCTAGTTCTTGTTCTTGTTTATTTCCTCTTATCTCCATGGGGAAGTGGAACAGAATTCTTCCTCTGTAAGCCATGCGTGTTGTAAGAGGAGACTAAAATGCCAGGAGCAAGGGCCTAGTAACCCCTTCTCCTGTATAAATTACTAAATTTAAAAAGAGTAACTTTCATTTTTCTTTTTGGGCTACCCTGCCTTGGTGGGATACTGCCAGTTTGTTGGAAAAAAAAAAACTGGAACAGTAATTAAATGGTCATACAAATCTAATTTCTCCACAAAATTTATTTTGTGACAAAAAAGGTTTGAGAAAAACATTGTCAATATTGTACTACTAGAAATTAAAAAAAAATTAAACTTTAAACTCACTTAGAAAGATAATTTAAAAACTGTTAGAAATAACATGTTGCTTAATATGGGAAGGAAGAAGAAATTAAAATAAATTTTGTCCTTAAACATTAAAGGAGAAAGGGATACAGAAAAAAGAACAACTGGGGTCAGACTATGGGTAAATATCTATACTCACCCCAGCCTTAGTCATCCTTCTCTCTTCCCTTTTTCTCTTCTTTCTTCCTTTCCCATTTTAACTGATAAGGGCAAAGTTTAAACCAACTCATCCCTGCTTTAATGGTGGCCACAGTCATCCTTTCTTTTCACTTCTTCCTTTCTTCCTCTTATTCACTGCTGCCACAGTAGTGGGATCTTACAAGATGTCTACAATGTCCTTATCCCATTGCAAAGAAATTACAATGGCATGATTGAAAGATGTGAAAAAGTCGTTCCCTGCACATGTTACAATCATAGCATGACGTTCCATGGTAAATGGATTTGGCATAATGGCCCCTACACTCAATTCCATTGAATTATGTTTAAAATATCATGTTAAATAAGATTGTTTTTTAACAGTCCAGCCATCTCCCACTGAGGTAGGGCAACCCAACCAAGAAAATGCCTTCACTGTTACTCATTCACTGTCTTGCCTATTTTAAGCACATCAGTAACAAACATATTCAATCATCATCTTGATCAGAAAAACTTACCAGGTTCATTTGCTTACCTTGTCATTTTCTTCACATCATCAATTGAATTATCTTGAATATTAAACATTTTATAAGAATTTATAGAATTCATTTTAGGAAGATATGCAATACTTAATGATAAAACACTCCTGAAATTTTTTTTATGTAATATTAACAAAAAATTTTACAAGTATTTAAACTTGACCAGGAGCCGAGACTCAACCCTGCAACCATAATTATGCAAGTACACATCACTCCCTTCCCCATAATTTGCTTCCACACATTGCCACCCTCCACAACATTCCTGATGATGATGATGACAACATGCCACCATATGCTATAACCCTCCACACATGTAACCATACTCTGCAACCATTCATATTATCAATCACACACTGTAGTCTTCCACAAGTTATCACACATCCTGCCATCCCACATTCCCACTAGGCACAACTTGCCACCATCCACCTCAATCTACACATCAGTGTGCAATAAAGTGTGGAAACGTTGTATTAACAGGTGACGATGACATTTAGTGTTTCAACCATTTTTCACCTCTTACTTTTCTCTCTTGTTGCATGCAGCAAGAAAGAAATAAAGAACGTGTAAAAATAATTGTTTTTAACACTGGTCGTCTCCCACAAAGGTAGGGTGAACTGAAGGAGAAACACTTTCACCATCACTCACTCCATCCTGCCAGAGGTATGCCGATGCTACAGTACTGATGCCCCTCCAAACTGCAACTATCCCTACCCCTCCTTCAGAGTGCAGGCACTGTGCTTCCTCACTCCAGGACTCAAGTCCAGCTAACTGGTTTCCCTGAATCCTTTCTTCAAAGTTACCCTGCTCACACCAACAGTTTTCCCTCCACTACAGAGTTATACACCCTCAAAGTCATCCTATTTTGCTCCATCCTCTCTAAATGTCCAAACCACCTCAACAACCCATCCTCAGCCCTCTGGATACTTTTAATAACCCCGCACCTCTTCCCAATTCCAACATACGGATTCTTGGCATTACATTCACACCACACATCCCTCAGACATCGTCTCCACTGCCTCCAGTCTTCTCCTTACAACATTCACCACCCATGCTTCACACCCATATAAGAGCATTGGTATGACTATACTCTCATACATTTTTCCCTCTTGGCTTCCATGGATAACATTGTCTCCACAGACACAAGAAAGGAGGAACACTGCAGCAGGCCTATTGGCCTATACTAGGCAGGTCCTTCACAGATCCATCCCACTAATAGAATATTTGCCCTCATAAGAACATAAGAAATAAGGAACACTGCAGCAGGCCTACTGGTCTATGCGAGGCAGCTCCAATTCTCCCCACCGGCTTAAGCCGATGCCTTGACCTAGTGAGGTCAGACACGTCACTTAAGGGAGGAGCACTGTGTCCAACCTAGTAGCTAGTCAGGTCCATTTCACACCCACCCACACCCACTCATAAGAACACAAGAAAGAAGAAACACCACAGCAGGCCCACCGACCCACGCAAAGCAGGTCCATGTCCCCTCTCCCCAGTTCAGCCCAATGACCCACCTAATCAGGTCACTTCCACTTAAGGAAGGAGCACGGCATCGGACCTAGTACTGTATAGCCCTTGTGGCTTAGCGCTTCTTTTTGATTATAATAATAATAATAATCGGACCTAGTAGCACAAGCTAGTCAGGTCCAACTCACACCCACTCGTGTATTTATCTAACCTATTTTTAAAACTACACAACGTTTTAGTCTCTATAACTGTACTGGGGAGTTTATTCCACTCATCCACAACTCTATTACCAAACCAGTGCTTTCCTATAGCCTTCCTGAATCTGAATTTTTCCAACTTGAAACCATTGCTGCGAGACCAGTCTTGGCCAGAAATTTTCAGCACACTATTTACATCCCCTTTATTTATTCCAGTTTTCCATTTATACACTTCGATCATATCCCCCTAATTCTACGCCTTTCGAGAGAGTGCAGATTCAGGGCCTCAGTCTATCCTCACAGGGAAGATTTCTGATACATGCGCTCAACTTTGTCATCCTCCTCTATGTTTTCCAATGCATTTATATCCATTCTGTAATACGGTGACCAGGACTGAGCAGCATAATCTAAATGAGGCCTAACCAAGGATATATAGAGTTGAAGAACAACCTGAGGACTTCTATTATTTGTATGTACTTCTAGATATGAAACCAAGGATTCTGTTAGCTTTATTGCGAACACTAATGCACTGTTGTCTTGGTTTTAGATTACTGCTAACTAGAACTCCTAAATCCTTTTTGCAATGAGTAGTATTAATAGTGTTAAGGTCTACATTATTTAGTTTATATGTGGCATGGTTATTTTCCTGTCCAACATTTAGAACTTTGCATTTGCCTATATTAACCCTTAAACTGTCCAAACAGATCTATGTTCACATACGTAGTGCTCCAAAAGTAGATCTACGTTTTTTTTACACATTTTCAAATATAAAAAAAATGTAGATCAACTTTTTTTTACATGTTTTCAAATATATTACTAAATTTAAAAAGAGAAACTTTTGTTTTTCTTTTTGGGCCACCCTGCCTCAGTGGGATACAGCCGGTTTGTTGAAAGAAGAAAGTTTTCAAATGTAAAAAAAAAAGATCTACTTTTTTTACATACTCTCAAATGTTGATTATTATTATAATCAAAAAGAAGCGCTAAGCCACAAGGGCTATACAGCGCTGCTCTCAAATGTTGAAAAAACGTAGATCTACGTTTGGACAGTTTAAGGGTTAAACTGCATCTTCCACTTCTCCGACCATTGCATCAGTCTATTCAAATCATCCTGGAGTGCTCTAGTGTCCTCATTAGAATGAATTGGACAGCCTATTTTAGTGTCATCTGCAAATTTGCTTATGTCACTATCTATTCTCTCATCTATGTCGTTTACGTAAATTGTGAACAACAATGGGCCCAACACTGACCCCTGAGGAATACTGCTTGTGACGTGCCCCCATTCTGATATCTCCCCATTTATGCAAACTCTCTGCTGCCTATTCTGTGCCTTAAGTTTCCTCAATAGTAAATTAATGTGTTGCCTCTCATTACAATTTTATCCTATCAAATGCTTGAATTGCTTCGCATGTTTCGATTCTAATTTTCCCTATCATTCTCATCATTCCTACCAAATCACACTCACAACTTCTGCTTGCAATTCCTCTCCAACACTCCTCCCAAAAACTTGTTCAATTACATACAAAGTTATACTCTGACACTCCCCTTGTTTATTTATTTATCTTTTAATCCCACCAACTACTACAACAACCTTTGCACTTCACTTCTCATTACCAAACATTGCATGCAAAAACATTGACAATACCATTTGTGAGATACTTATAATCCAACCTCTTGCTAACCAACTTTTTACCCATAAAATACTTAATCTTGCACCTACTCCCTCTAGCCATACCTAAACCTGAGTCTCCTATCCTCCCTACAAATCTCATTCCACTTGCTTTCAGTAACCTACCCCCTATTCCATATACGTATCTGCCACATTGCCCTTCCCTATTTACCCTATCATACGCCTTTTCCAAATCCATAAATGCAATAAAAACCTCTTTATAGTGCTACAATTTAATAAAACATTTTAAATTAAAAAATAATACTTTACCTGTACTTGAGAGTGTTTGCCTCCAGTTCTTGGGGCTCTTAAAAGGGGATGAGCCTCAACTTCCACACTCTGCTCAGGGCTTCACTGACTGGGAAAATTCTCAGTCGCACACCAACAAATACACCTAGAGCTCTCATGGAAAGAGATTGTGTGAAGAATTCGTAGCATACAAATACCTAAACAGAATCACATTATCATTTTTCATAATACACATCACAAGACCAAAATACATATACAGGATATTAAAAGTCTGTTCAGTGCAAATTATTTTTATTATTTTTGCAATAATTATTCCTTAAAACATTTCCTGTCTCATTAAGCTGATCATAGAGGATCAAGAGTATCACAAGGAATAACTGACACACGCCGCTCTCTACAAGTGCTTCAGGCGTGACCCTTATCAGCCTCCCCCTCACCCCCACCCCACCCCTCTACCCTCCCCCTACCCACCCTATAATCCCATATTTCACCTTTGCCCTTAAAGCTCAAGGATCAAATTCTATTTCATAATCAATCCCACCAACCTTAGGACTACAAGGCTCTGTAGCCCTAGGAGCAACAGAAAACAGTTATGTGTAAATATGGAATGCCAGCTGTCTATAGTTACACCAATATAACAATCAGTAATGCCCTCTAAATAAACTCTGAAGACTTGCCGAGATGGCTTCACACCTTCAAGACAGTGTTAAAATGTATGATAGTTAAAATTTTACTGGTGCACTAAGCTGATGTGTGAGGATTGCAGCAGCCACACACACGCACATAGATGCCTGCTGCTCGTTGTGTTGGTGGGGGGAGGCCATAATGTGGGACATATAACACATGGCAGAGAAGAGTGGCTCACTCACTAGGGTGGCAGGACTAGTTTTGCTCTGCTATTGGTGTGGGTGACAGCTTAGACTCTCCTAACTCTCGTTGCTACACAACCATAACTACCACAGCTATAGGATACATGACTGCAGTGTCCAGGCCATCACCCATCACCATCACCCATTTCATAATTTTCCACACACTTTGTAAATATCACGAGGGAATAAAGAAAAAAATATAAAATGCTTGTCAACTTCCACTAATAGCAATTGTGACAATGCCACTGATTCACTCAAAATGAAAAGCCACAATGCTTTTACCAGTAAAATCAGTAGCTATGACAAAGTCTAGGAAGGCATGTGGACCTGATGCTGGCTCATCACCAAGACCAAATTATACAAATTGTTGTCAGTTCCAATGAAAAGCTGTATTATGTACTGTATATGAAAGACAATAAAGGTCATCATAAAAACACAGTCTAGAGAATGCATCAGTATCTGGGATTAACAGATTTTGCTATGTAGTTAACAGAGGGGGGCAAGTACTACTTACTTTTACTGCCAAATAGTTTCTTTGTTTACAAATTTAGTGCCACATTTTTGGCAACAAAAACTTTGGGAAATCCAATCCTGAGTTATAAAGCTTAGCGAGATGAAGCTTAAGATGGTGAGTGTGAGCCTTAGTGGCCCCTGCACTAATGTTGCCGCCTCCTTAGGCTCCCCACAAATCACCGTCACAACTTGCCTCACCTATCACAATCTGCAACATCACTTTTTTTTTTCCTGCAAACATTGCTCTGGGAAGCTGTAAAAGATAGATTCACAACATATGATATGCTGGCTGTCTTTAATAGCAAGATGCATAAGAACTGTGAGCTGCCCTGGGCTTATAAAGCACACTAATAATGGGGCTCACACCTAATGCTCCACAATATTCAAGCCAGGGTTGTGACTTCTTACCACTAAGATCACCATAACAACTCTGCATTATATACATCTCAGTCAAACTGATAAAAGGAATATACCTGTCATCAATGATAATAGTATTTCACTAGGCAAACAACATCAGCATATACATTCTAATATATTTAGCATATCACTCCAGCAATCCTTGCCTGTAAGATCTATCTTGATTAGAATTGATCTCAAGCTATCAAACAAGATAAAAAATAAATAATTACACAGTACATAATTCACTAGGACAAATAAATTCCCTGCAACAGCCTGGTCTAGGAGCAGTTTAGTTATGGGAAGTAAAGGAAGGCTGGGACAGTAAAGATTACCAGGTTGTGCTTGTTATCACTATCTCCAGGGGTACACACTTTTATAAAGATTAATTCAATAAAATTATTGGTAAAGTTCATAAGAGTAATTGCAAATGCATAGATAAATAAACAATTCTTATTGAGATCCCAGTTCATGATATCCATGAAAAACATGGTGAAATATAATTATACTGTTCTTTGATTAAACACAAGAAAGAACAAAATCATATTTCTCCCTTCCGTGCCCCATGGTCATGTTTATGTCACTTTTACCACGCACGCACACACACACATTTGCTGTAGAAGCATAAATACTATCACAATCTCCTTTCCTACAACAGTCTAGTCAAAATATCTCGGATAATATACAGGCCCATACACAAACATGACCACATCTGGAGGTGTAGTGTAACAGATGCCACTAACTCTGATAAGCGACCTATTGTCTTTAATTATCTATCTATCTGGGAAGATACAATTGTTACTCAGAATATGTATGATTTCTAGAACTGCTAAAGCTAACCAGTACAGTGTCTTATGCTTCACGTTTGCTGAGGTAATTAATAGCAGGTTTTGTTCAATGAGCATAATTTCCTTATGATCAATCCCTTTCTTGCTTTATAATTAAGTACATATTCAATAAAGAAAGGTACATCAAACCTTTCTTAATACTTAAGAAATGGTTTAATACAAAGGAATTATGTGCTTATCACTGAAAATGAAATAATAATGTGTATGTGTACTGGTAACTAATAAAACATAAATGCTTCTGTGCTCTCAATGTAAACCAAATTCAAACAACAATACAAAGGAAAGTAGAGTAATAGAACTAAAACATTTCTTGGGGAAGTTTGTACTGCATATGGAAAACTAACAGGAAACACATCACATGTCGACTAGTAAGGACTTAAGAAGCCTACTTACACAAGAAAAAAATAGAAACTTGGCTGAAAATTTTCTTTTAATATCACAAAACCTATCAATGTAGTTTTGAGAAATAATTCCCTGCCAAGCACCTGAACATGAACCAAACACCACTGTGTTTTACTTGACAATAACCAAACCGACTTTATAATAAAAATATTTGTTTTGTTATATACCTGTACCACTAAAATCACAAGAATAAAAGTTTGGATCCAAACTCTAATTGACAATCATTTTGCATCTACTGAAAAGCTTGCTGATGGTCATGTGTTCACCTTGGCTGACTTGCTCTCCACAAGTCTAGGTGTAAAACAATGCACTTTATGGTGAATGTGTGCTCATGTGGTAACGCAGGATAAATATAAATAGTATTTGTATAGCAATAGTTATGACCTAGGGACTTTACAACACATATTTACACAACATATTTCTAGGAACCCCTGCCTAGCCTCTCCACCACCCATAGATGACACTATCACACATGGATAAGGCTAAGGTGCTGCACCAGTGTGTGCCCAGTGCCCACATAATGGGCAGGGCATGAGGCAGGGGCCAGGCCAGGGTACCTTCATACATTGGTTCACTAGCTCAAGGAATTACTATGGCCGTGTGTCTGGAACTGATTCTGTATCCAGAAGTGGGGGCTCAGACCCTCCTGCTTCTGTGTCTCCTGTTGTTGTGTCTCCTGCTACTAGTGTTAATCCACTACTACTATTGTTGCGGACTATGGTGGTGTCTGCTGGATATATTAACTGCTGCTCCTGAGAGGTGGAACAATCACCACATTCACCCTCAGATGATAAAGTGCTCTGTGTTGCAGTTGTAGTAGCATTACTGCTACTTGTGTTTGGACTAGCACTACAATCAGGACCTATTTGACTACTACTGGTGGTGGTGGTGGTGGTGTGGTAGCGGCAGTGATGGTAGTGGTGGTGGTGGAGGTGGTAACAGATGTGATTGTAGAACTAGAGCAAGAGGTTGATGGTTCACTCTCTGGATGAAGCTTCAGGGCCACAACTAGATCATGTAAGATTTCGGTTTCCTTCTCATCAATGAGTCTGAAGCGGTCATTGAAGAGTATGAAGTGTGCAAAAATACAATTAAGATGGGCATGCAGGTTAAGCAGCACCATCTCACGGAAATGGCTGTGATACAGGTGAGCCAGCACGTGGAACAGCAACCGGTGAATTTTCTTTACAATAGACTCGAAAGAAACAGGAAAGTCGTTTTCTGAAATTTAGGACATTATATGAGCAAAGAATACTGAAATTAAAGATTTTTATAAATGTATATACAGGTGCTCCTCGATTTACGATGGGGTTATGTTCCCACAAATGCTTCATAAGTCGAAAATACGTTAAGTAGAAGTTGAATACAGTAGAACCTCGTACCTACTGATTTGGTATCCACGGTTTTAGTTATCCAAGGTTTACTGTGTCCCAAAAATACCTCTTAATATTGCATAATAATTGCCTCAAAGCACAAAGGTAGAAAAGTTGGCAGTTCTTCAAAGCCTAAGAGAAGCCATGAAAAAGTGATAATTCTCCACTTATTGTGCATAATTTATCAATTAAACTTTATAATAGGTATGTATAG
Source organism: Cherax quadricarinatus (assembly GCF_026875155.1). Taxonomy (NCBI): domain Eukaryota; kingdom Metazoa; phylum Arthropoda; class Malacostraca; order Decapoda; family Parastacidae; genus Cherax; species Cherax quadricarinatus. The sequence goes on along the minus strand of NC_069429.1, from coordinate 5,895,604 downwards.
TATAGGACTTGCATATAGGGTTTGCTACTATCCACGGTTTCAGTATCCATGACAGGCCCTTGGAACATTTCCATCGTGGATACAGGGGTCCTACTGTATTTGCTAAATAAGTAAATAAATAGCTGTCACTGAATAAGTAAATAAATAATTACTTTAACTAAATACATACCAGTATTGAAAAGTAAATAAATGAATACGAGTTATGGACTTGCCACCTTCATGATGGGGTAATTATCTCAAGTTTAATTGCTTTTGCAGTAAGCTGGACCATCCTAAGTTGAGGAGCACCTGTATACAGGTGTTACCGAATTTTTATTGATAAATCACTGTAGGCAAAAGTACACTAAGAATCATTTCTTCAGAAACCAGTACATACAGTACTTTCAGAAATTACCTCATAGAAAATTTATTCTTAAAATGGTACTTACATCAATTAATCTTATAGTTTATCTAATAATGCTCACCCAAGTAGTGTTACATTGTACTTTTATTGGAATTTCTGGTCACCTATTATTATACAGTATTTACATTTTAACATGTTTAATCTGCTGTTCAAGGTTAGGATAACATAGAAAAACGAGAAAACACAGTATCCAAATCTGGTTGCATGGGCCAATAATCGAGAAACTGGCATAATACAATCAAAATCCAGAATTTGTATGTTTTTTGAATCCATGAGATTCATTTATAACTTTTGAAAGGGCATTTCATATACAAGGCACCGAGAAGAAAATCGACCAACACTAAATGTCAAGTTTGAGAAAATCACACAAAGTTCTGCAACATGCCTGCCATAATATCTCAGTAACCAACCAGTGCAATTTTGATCAAACTTGTCTTGTTTTAAAACAAATTTAATGACCTTTAATGTGGTATGAGGAGTACTTCAATTTTCTCAGGAGCTAAATCACCGTTTTTAGGTACGATCACATGGTCTATCATCCCTTTACAAAGAAATAAAATTTTTATCTTTATTCTCAAAGGGATAAGGAAGGGTAAAAGCAACACACACAACTGCCAATCTAAGTGATGTATATGAAACTTGAAAGAATGGTAAACATTTTGGTACAGAAAAAACTTTTTGCTCACTGGCAAATTAGTTGGTTTTCTTCTCATTACCTCATACCTACAGTACTCAAATATTCATGGGTTTTATCACAACTAAAATTCTGAAAGAAAATTATATTTTATTTAATACAGTATTTAATTCACACTCATTTAGCTTCTCTTTCAAACATTACTTATAACTTAACTTGCATATCACTTCCCCCCCCCCTATCATCTGTAGTCATATATCAATTCCAACTTTTTCATCAACATGCAATCCTAGGCATATTCTAGCCTCACACTAAAGTCTTCAGTAGTGAAGTGGGTCCAAACACAGCACTGCCTTAATTTTAATTGCCTCTTAGTGTCTCAATCCTTATGGGTTCAGATTTTTCCCAATACATATATGTAACAGCCTGGTGGCCTGGTGGCTAAAGATCCCGCTTCACACACGGAGGGCCTGGGTTCAATTCCCGGCGGGTGGAAACATTTTGAGATGTTTCCTTACACCTGCTGTCCTGTTCACCTAGCAGCAAATAGGTACCTGGGTGTTAGTCGACTGGTGTGGGTCGCATCCTGGGGGACAAGATTGAGGACCCCAATGGAAATAAGTTACAGTCCTCGATGACACACTGACTTTCTTGGGTTATCCTGGGTGGCTAACCCTCCGGGGTTAAAAATCCGAACGAAATCTTAACACAGTAAAGTACAAAAAATGGCAATAGTTACCAAACTTAGTAGGGAAGATAGTCTCATCGTTGATGGTCTTCTGTGTAAAGGTCATGACATAGTCAACATACTGGGGTGCTGCCACTCTGGTTTTCTTGCCCTTCTCATCAAACCACAAATACTGCCTCGTTGCAGGTCCAGTCATGTCAGGACACCCACTCATAGTGCAGTACTCACACACAGTCCCATACAACAGGTTGATGTGTTGGAAGAAGTCAATGGCTGTAAAATTAAATGATTTATACACTTTTAGACATTGTGAACTCAAAATTACATATACGTACAGATTTACATTAGTCAGAAGATCTATAAAGGGAGTCAACAGTTACCCATTATTTCACTCAAGATTTCCACATTTGAATAATGGTTGGAACTATTCAGAAAGAATAAACATTAAAATGTTACAAAGTTGTCATCTGCCTTGAACTATTATAAAAAGTCTGCTTTTAACTTTATAATTGTCAAGGATGAACCAGAACATTAACTTCAATTTTCATAATTCCTAACATGATACAGTACATTACATTACTATCCTTAAATAGATTTCAAGTCTAACAACTACAAGAGTGTCATTAAGACTACATTTCACCCATACACAACCAGTCAAGGATAAACCCCAGGTGTATATACAGTGTATATGCATTGCGCTATGCTTACACACCAGACAAGAGATACAGTGCATTTAAAATACATTCACTCCAGCTGTTTTCATAAGTTCAAGTCAGTTTCTGATCATCTGGGCTATGATGCCTATGTTTTGCTATATTGGACTGCATAAAGTAAGCAACAACCTGACTGATAATAATAATAATAAGCTTATTTCTCTGTAAAGGTTACAATGTGTAATGTACAATTTTGATTTGCTAAGTACAAAGACAGCCACTACCATGCCGAGGCATTTCGGGCAAACTAATCCCAATACATAGCAACTAATTAAAACTACATAAGATAATAGTATATAATAATTATACTTAAAACTAAACATGGAATAGTGGTTAGCTGTTTTACAATCTTGTGTCTAACAAAAAGGCCTAGTCTGGGACCAGGCTTCAGGAAATATCGGCTTCCCTTCAAATTATCTACAGGCAAACTACAGCAAAGACTCACCATTAAATCTACATACAGATGACCTAAAAAGTTCCCTCCCTGCCCCACCTCCCAAAGAAAGGCTCAGTTAGTTTTGCATTTATTTTTTTTTATATTTTACACCAAAACTAAGAGAGCAACCTAATCTACCTTATTTTATAATTCTGCGTGCATAATATAATTTACCTTAACCCTTTGACTGTTTTCGACGTATAAATACGTCTTACGAGCCAATGTTTCTGACGTATATATACTCAATAATTCTAGGGCTTCAAATCAAGCGGGAGAAAGCTGGTAGGCCCACATGTGAGAGAATGCGTCTGTGTGGTCAGTGTGCACCACATAAAAAAAAATCCTGCAGCACACATTGCGTAATGAGAAAAAAAAAACTGATCGTTTTTTTGGAATAAAACGCCGACTTTGAGGTGTATTTTCGTATAGTAATTTATCGTTGTATTCGCGTTTTCATGGTCTTAGGTGATAAAATGGAAAACATATTACAGAAATAGAGATGATTTTCATTACTTTTACGATGAAAACGACCTTGAAACTGAGCTCCAAGTAGCGGAAATGTTCGATTTTTACCAATGTTCAAGAGTAAATAAATCACACCACACGTCCAATACACGTCAACTGGGGAGTCTAATATTCTTTCACTAGTGCACTGATATTATTTATACCATTTTTACAATAATGCAGTCGTCTGCATAACAGTAAATTTTGTATTTTTTTGTATGAATAAAAAATCAAAATAGAAAGCAATAATAATATAAGAGGGGCCTAGAGATGTGACTAATGAACAGAGCATATGCTATTTTAGTGCACGAATGTCTATCTTGTTTATTCTGGACCCTATTTTGAAATTGGCATCTTTTTTAGTTTGCGTGAAATTGGCCAAATTGCCAATTTCTGACCATCATATTGGGTAGTCCAAATTAGTAAATTGGAGGTTTCTTGTACTCAGCTGATAGATAAAATGGAGTTCTAAAGAAATAGCTATGAGTTTGGTCAACTGGAACAATGGAATTGGCTGAAAATAGGGCTCAAAGTCGGCGAAATCGCCGATACGCATATGTCGCCGAGACCGCTAACTTCGCGGGAGCATATTTCCACGAGTTTTCGACCAATTTTCGAACTTTTGGTGTCATTACCATCGGGAAAAGATTCTCTATCATTTCATAAGAAAAAATAATTTTTTTTTTTTCAAAAATTGAGCGACATAGAATGACAGTTTCAGAGAGGGGCCTGAAACAGTCAAAGGGTTAACTAAGAATTTACATCAGTTTCACTATTTTCTTAGGAGGCATGTGAAAAAAGGGTGAATCTGCTGGCGATTTGTATTTTGCCTCATACAAAATCCAGAGATTTCCACTGAAACATTGCTGTATAGTCCTTGTGGCTTAGCGCTTCTTTTTTGATTATAATAATAATCCACTGAAACATCGAACAATCAAGGGGACCTACAAGGAGAGAAGAACCCTTGAAACCAGCCACAGATACTCATTCCAGCAAGCTCTGGATAAAGGAAGTTTTAATACCTTTAGAGCACTTCATCCATGTAGATAATGCTCTTGGCAATAAGAAATAAACACAAGAACAATAATAAAAATAAACAAAAAACTAACATGAACAACACAGTACAAACATATAAGAGCAAGGCATCAGTTAAAAATCCTATTAAAAAGTTAAGGCAGAAACACCCGAGTCATGAGTAAACAGCAAATGTAGTTCCACCAGTAAACTCCTGCTTAGATCCATCATAGTATATAACTTTTTGAAATGTTAGTAATAATTTATCACATGAAGCAGCATTGGCAAAAATCTTAGTATTGCCCCATCTCTAATTACAATAAAAAATAAATGCAATAAAAGTAAGAGTAAATCAAATGTGAAAATTATTAGCACGAGCATTAAAAAGAAAGTCAGATGAATAAACACTTGTATGAATGTTAATTACAGAAGAAATCGCTTCTCTCCCTCCTGTAGCTTAAAACTAAGTACTTGTTAACTCTCTTCCTAAACTGGTTTATACTGTGACTGGCTTGATATGATCATACCTTGGACGAGTTTCGAGAGTTTTCCTACTCCCAGAGCACAACCCTGGGTCAGGCTTGTCAATCAGGCTGTTGCTGCTAGCAGCCTACTGACCCCCCACAGCCCGGTCCTTGACCAGACCTCCCGGTGGATCAGGGCCTGATCAATCAGGTTGTTACTGTTGTTACGAACCACAACCCGGCTGACTGGGCACTGATTTTAGGTATCTGTCCAGCTCCCTCTTGAAGGCAACCAGGAGTCTAATGGTAATTCCTGTTATGCCTGGTGGGAGGTTGGTGAACAGTCTTGGGACCCGAACACTTATTTTCTCTTAGTGTACTAATGGCACTCCTACTTTTCATTGGGGACATACTGCACTATCTACCCAGTTTTTCGCTTTCGTAGGAAGTGGTTACTTGGTGGAGGCACTTGTCCAGTTTCCTCTTAAAGATTTCTAAACTTGTCTCATCAGTACTCACGAAATCAGTGACAATTGCAAACAAGCCATACCACGGGTGGGGCTTGAACCCGTGGTCATCGAGTCGTAAAACTGTCTGACTGTATACACTAGGCCACAATGCAGAAGACCAGCTCTCATCCAAACACGGGAACCCTCACACAAGCAAAGAGCTCCTCTTCCCCTTTCTCCTTCACAGAGAGAACAACAGAAACTGGCCTGTTAGATGTGTACCAAACACGAAACATACAGCACAGACCTAGGCCTGGTGGCTAAAGCTCCCGCTTAACACACGGAGGGTCCGGGTTCGATTCCCGGCGGGTGGAAACATTTCGACACGTTTCCTTACACCTGTTGTCCTGTTCACCTAGCAGCAATAGGTACCTGGGTGGTGTGGGTTGCATCCTGGGGGACAAGATTAAGGACCCCAATGGAAATAAGTTAGACAGTCCTCGATGACGCACTGACTTTCTTGGGTTATCCTGGGTGGCTAACCCTCCGGGGTTAAAAATCCGAACGAAATCTTATCTTATCTTACACCATTCTTAATGTAAAGGCTCACAACAGGTGAAGTAAGGAATAAACCCATGCAGAGATGAGATAGCTAACGAATATTATCATTATATTCATGGGGGAGCGCTAAACCCGTAGGATTATACAGTACCTGTAGGGGGGTAGAAGGCATTTAGGTTCGATTCAAGGAACTGGAGCACAGATCCAATTCCCTAGATCAAGAGCCCCTCACCAGCATCAAGGAACCTCCCTTGAGGGGTTCTAAGTAGTAGATCAGACTATTCCAGCCTAGAATGGCACAAGGCCGCTTACAGATGAGCACTGTCGGGCAATCCACCCACTGGGTGCAGTGGGAGAGCACCTTAAGTGTTTAGGATCCGCAGAACATCCACTTTGAGCTTGATACAAGGCATGTGTCAGGCTTCAATCAAAGATCATTCCCAAAACTGTCACCTACTGATAATGGGGAAGGACCACACCATGGAGGAGCACATGAGAAGCACTGTCTAAACTGGGACCAGGTAAAATGAACAGCCAGCCTTTTGAGTGGGAAACTTGTAGCTGGTGGAGACCCCTCTCGTGCCCGTGTTGTTGTTCACTGCCACTAAGCTGGGTGATTGACCATTTCTCAAAACGCTGCTCAGTGGGCCCCCAACTCCTTCAAAGGGAACTCCTGCAAGCAGGTACCAACCCCTTTGAATGATCTACCAGTCACACCGTTGAAGAAACCGAAACAGACGGCCTTAATTTTACATATACTATTATTTTACAAAATAAATGTCATCTTCGCCTTTGACAAATTCTGAGTTTTTTTTTTACGCCCAGAAGCCGGCCTTGGGCCAGGCTCGTCTGGTGCTTGCCTGATCAACCAGGCTGTTGCTGCTGGTGGCCCGCTGACCAACACGTCCTGGCACCTGGTGAAGATACCTGTCCAGTTTCCTCTTGAAGACCTCTACCTTTGTCCCAGCAGCGTTTCTGATGTCTTCTGGTAAGACGTTAATACAGTGTTCCCTTATTGTGCCCACTGCACCCCTGCTCACTGGGTTCATTTTGCACTTTCTCCCATCTCTCACTTTAGTAAGTTATGGCAGTGTGCAGATTTGGGACAAGGCCACAAGTACTTTCCAGGTATGTATGTATTATCATGAAAGATACATAAGCAAACACCAGGGCATATTAGAAAACGTTTCGATCACTGTCCCAGGACTGAAACGTTTTTCAATAAATATGTACTACTGTTTGCTTGTCTTGAAACCAATTTGTCGGTATCTATTACCAACGTTTATACCATGTATTATCACGTCTCTCCTCCGCTCCAGGCGTTCCCGGTGATTTAAATATTTTATTGGCTGTGTGCGCGCTGGTGGTGTGGGAGAAATAGGCCGTATCCTAATTTACCTTGGACGATGAACATTCATTTTGCGAAATAAGTCACTGTCTGACTTTTTTGGGTTATCCTAGGTTCTCTACACATATGCTGCTATGTATGATAATTCTATGTAACTGTATTTGTGTATACCTGAATAAACTTACTTACTTAATATCAAGTCCCCCAGATATATAAACCAAATACCACCGGTTAATTTTCTTCCAGTTACAAAAGGTAGCGAATCCTCCACGAGGGAGGTGTATTCGTGTAGAAAATTTGAAACGGTGCAGTTACTGCAATACTTGGAAGTGAGATTGGAAAACCTGCACAGGTCCCCAGCCTGATGCAAGGCTGGGTGGTGGATGACATAAGAGGATGGACCTCTCTCAGTGCTTTATCATGGTACAACAATTCATCCTCAAAATACTTAGCACAGCTATATGTTCATTACTCTAATGTTAAGTTTTTCTGCTGTGCGTTTTATGTTAGGTTTAAAATCTAGAATGAACAAGGATATTTAGGTCTCCAAGGCACTCTTACAGCTCATAACTTACCTAAATGAATTACCAATTTCCCCCTTCCCCAGAGTCTGGACTGTCTCCACATATGTGGCTGAGTCACAAACGTGTTTGCCTTCATGGCCATTATGCCTATCCTCCGTACCCCAGCTAGTGGTGCAAGTACTTCCGGCCAGCATCTGGCTGACGGCCGTAACAATCAGTAGGTGCTAACGGGTTAATGTTAGCAGTTCCTCAATAAAAGCTATTTTCTAACAGTACTAAATATTCTGAGAAATTATCCTTATTTATTCATCAGTTTCCTTTTCTTTTATCTCCTGCAATATTAGTAAGAACACACGAGATCTCAAGGCAACTACCGTTATTTTCAGCACTCATATTTTAAAACGAATTTCACTAATTCGTTCTTGAAAAAGGTACAAGTGTTCTTTGTGTCGTTACAGCCTCTTTCAAACAAGTTTTTATTTATAAAAGTGATAATCGTGTTGATAAATTAGACATGTGCAACTCTTGGGTATCTTTATTGAGGAAACGTTTCGCCACACAGTGGCTTCATCAGTCCATACGTAGGAGAAACTTGAAGAACAGGAGTGATAATCGGCATAAAATGATTCTGCTTTTGTTTTTCTACGTTTACATTAAAATATCCTATAACATGTAACAGCAATATTTATCACAAAAAATTAGTTATATCGGCCACTTGTCGAGAGAGAAATGAAACAAAATTAATATCTATTCCCAGCATCTGGTAGCACCACAAATCCAGGAACAGCTTAGATAAAATTATCTAATCCCAGCAAATAAAAACTTAATAACAAAGGGAAGAATATCTAGGTCTGATAACAGCCACGTTAAATAAAATACTTTTGCAGAGGAAGAATATTTCATTAAAACTGCAATTTTTTCTCACTACCAAACCCGACGCTTTGGGGTGGATAGATCAGAGCAGCATGTGAAAAGATTAAGTCAAGCGCCGGACAGGAGGGAATGGAGGATGTGAGGTGCGGAAGGATTGGAAGAGGATGCAAGGATGGGGAGGGGAGGGAAAGGATAGGAAAGCAAGTGCATCCGAAAAGTAAGTTTTACTACCATCCTTAGGGATCTATAGTGAAGGGCTATAAGCCATAGAAACGGTCGTACAATACATTCAGCGACTCGGTATACTAAAAGATAGGGGAAAGAGGAATCGCACTGTGAAGATAATGGGTTAAAATAAAAGAAAGACATACACCAGGTGGTGTTAATGTGGACTCCAAGTCACACAGGTGTACTCGGAAATGAAGGCGAGAATAATCGAAATTCTACTAAAATTCTTAATCGGTAAGGGAAATTAGATCAACGATAATAAGTCTGATACAACACAGATAAGAGAATTTTAATGAAATGACATCTCTAGAAGATGAAGCCTACGATCATATACTAGAAGTCCAGTTACAATAAATTGTGCAAGACTGAGGTGTAAATAAGCAACATTATATATGGGTTGTACTCTGATAAACCTCCTACGAAACAGAGACCTCTATGTAATATCAGAAATTACGCACCAACACTTGCTATTTCACTGCCGGCTTAAAGACTGAAAATAAACATAAGAATGGAGTAGCACTACAGTTGGCCAACTGGCCCGTCTTGATGCTGGTGAGGAGGCTCACGATCCATGGAACTGGACTTACCCCACAGTTTATTTACCCTCCTTTCCCAGATCAAAGATATCAGCAACCTACCTGAGTATCTTTATAAGTAGAGCCAACTGCAATTTTAAAAATCATTTTTGTATTCAGTAACCTGAAATTAGTAAATAATGACTATTTCCGAAGCATTTTTTTTTTGTTGTAGATAACTTAATGCAACTTCTGAGCGGCTTCAAACTTAATATGCTGGTTTATTTGAGGTATTTATCTCTTGAGTTTACTAGAGTATGCCTCTTCAGTTCGGCTTCAAAGCCAGTGTTTCTCAGTGGAAGGTTTGAATTAGTTATGGGTTGTGTACATCTTAATTTCCCATTAATTTCCATGTGATAACTTGTCAATAACCTCTGATGTACTTCAAATCTTCAACGATGTTTAACTGCATTAGAAACTTGTGTACACTATTCCTATTGCATGCACCGAGGCAGACGGGGGTGGGGTTATACTACACGGGGTTTACATTTCTCTGATCATGCAGCGACCGAAATTCATCTAGGATTCTACAGGTTTGAAAAAAAGGTAGAGCCTCTTAATGATTTCAATATCTACCTTTAGAAATTCATGTGAGAACATTACTAGTAATTTTAGAAAGAGGTTTAAACAACTCTACAAAGATACTGGCCCTGTTAAACAAATTTCCGAAAAATCCTCCCTCTCTCCATACCTGTTTCGACTTTATTAAAAATGCACAAACCTAATGATCGTGAAAGACCTATTATCAGTTCTGCTGAAAGCAAATGGCACATGAATTACTAGCGTTAGAGTATGGGGAGAAGAGTATTTAGTCTGTCAGACCTGGGAAATCTCTGGACGTGGATTATTTGTACATGTTCCGCTTCGTGGAACATGTAGTACTTTGAACGAGGCCTTAAATGATTTCAGGAGCATCCAATACCTCTTGCGGCCCGGTCCCAGACCACATTTTCTGATCGATGCTGTCTAATACATATTCACATGTAGGAGTATGTTGGATTATGGGTCCATCACGTTAAAAAGTTATCCTATTAAGATATGGTATTAAAAATGTGAAATGAGCTGGAAGAGGTAGTGAAGCAAACGTAAGAGCCAAAACTACCAGTCGATTACAGATTAATGTGGGGCCAAGAACATACACAAGGCACAGAGCGTTTATTCTACATGGGAGGATACACACGTGACTACATGTGATAAGACACTGGGTACCTTGTGATGGCTTGTGTATTCATGGTGTTAAGTTCTCTTGCCACCCGACACTGACACCTGCATTCATCTTTTTCTCTCTCTGCATTTTTTTCCTGATACTCTTCGTTTCTTACTTTTCGCCTAATTGAGAATGGTTAATTATTTTTCCTCTTTTCAAAAGTAAACTTGATAGTAGGCTTTGGGATGTTTGTGTGAAGAAAACACTCACAGATTTCGCTCCTCAGCACTTTTTTAGCTAATTTGGGGAGGCTTCTGGAATCATTATGTAGATGATATTCTAGTCATCGCGCCTAGAAATCTAAGTACATGACATTTCTTCACACTACCAACACTGGAACATACTATTAAGCTGATTGATGAAAAAAAAAACTACCTTTTGCCCTTTCTCTACGTACTGCTGCTCAACGAAGAGGATAAGCTACTGTCCAAAGTAAACAGAAAATCCACACAAAAATGATTTTATATAGCTTTATCCCCACCATGACAGTGGAACCAGAAGAGCCGTAGTTACATTTTTGTCCTCGGCGATTATAGGATTTCAAGCCCGCAATACCTCAAAGATGAGTGCATATATCTTAAGAGGCTTTTAGCCTTCTGCACTTCTACCTTACTATCTCCGATGGCAGGAAACGGGCAACATGCATATATTGGCAGAAAATACTACAACTGAAAGGCCGCCACCAGGGATAGTTCCAGAAGCTTTATAGAGGAGGGACTTAGGGGTGGCACTGGTTGGAAGAAGGGGGAAGCTAAGAGATTAGTCTTTAAGCAGTCATATTTGGGGACTATGAGGGCTGATCTTTTCAGACACTGCTATTGCCTAATACATATACTGTGCTACCAGTCAGTGTCTCCTAGTAATTGGTAAACAAGTTACTGCAAACTTGGACACTGCCAACACGTGACACCAACTCGCAATGCAAATTCATTTCTCAACGATATTTCATCTGACCCTATTTCAGTGTGTCTTTGCTTTAACTATTTCTGTATTTGGATTAAAGAAGTCTCTCATGGCGCAAGTTTTCTTTATTCTTTATAAATGCCATAAACAAATATACATCTGTCTACACAATAGGTCTAATGAAAAATGGAAAAAAGGCTTACACACACTATTCACTAAATTCGTGAACACGACAATCACACATCGATAAAAACTGAAATTAAAGGAAAGTTATAATGTTTGTTAAAAAAAAAAACCTGATCAGTTACTCGAATCTTTGAGCATAACTAAAACCTACTGAAGCCCCCCAGGTCAGGAAGGCAAATTTCATCGCATCATGTAAACAACCCATCCTGTGTGATGCATCACACAAGATGACAGAGAAATGTTGCTCTTTTATTCCCATAATGCAATTCATCTTATATTTAAAGAATTACAGGAAACATACTAGCCTTTTTCTATTATTATTATAGGATAGTCATCAATTGTAGGAACAACAATCTGCATCAAACTACTGCAAACTAAAAAAATACACCTGGTAGCTACTTCCCCTGGACTACCACACAACGTGCAGTGAGCACAATGACGAAACTCAGGACAAAGTTTATTTAGAAAATTATACAATTAGAAAAAATTAGCAAAAAAAAAAAGTTCAAATTATAAATTCCAAAATTTGTTCAAATGTCAGACTGGAAAACTTTGATAAACTTTAAAATGAAATAAGCAAGTACATCTTGTACACTACACTACACTTTCCACTACTAACTACTCCACCTCTTCCTGCCATAATCCGTCCCACTCCCCCTCTGTTAGGGACATTTGTCAATGGGCAAAGTCCCGGGCTGAAACGTCGTCGTAAGCTTCTCCTTTTATGTGCGGGTTTTTTGTTATTCGTTCCAGTCACGGTATTGTGCCTTTTGTTATTATTCAGAGAATAGTTGGTAAACGTATTTGCGAAGACCAGTGTCCAGTAACTAAATGTAGAGACTAAACTTGGATTCCGCTCTCACCCCCTGGACTGTTAATTTTAACCTTCAAAACACTGAAACTTTCCTCGCTGCCCGGCTTTATCGTTCTCAAGGCTCATTGTAGTTATCGTCTCGCCTTGTTGCTCTCAGCTGTCTCCCTAAAACTCTATTACAGCCAGAGTAATAGTAAGTTGGCAACTTAACCTCATTGAACTGTAATTAAAACTGAGTGACTAATGCAATCTGCAGCCAGCTTATCTTCCCAGTTCTGGCCCCCTTTAAAGGGGGCCCTTTAGTCGGCGGGAGGTCTGGATCCAGTGAAAATGGACCTGTCCCTCCTTTCCTTGCATTGAACCGTGCCTCCTTCCCCAAGCTCTAATAACCTCTACAAAATTTGCACTTCCTCCTGATTATAATAATTCCAAGCTTTAAATTTTCAGCTTCTAATATGAAACTTTTCTGAAATTTTTCTAGTTTCGCGAGTTTTCTAATCCGGAGCCGCCCTGGTCAGCTCGTTGTGCTTGCTTTGTTAACCAGCTGTTGCTGCTGACGGCCCGCTGACCCACATATCCATCACAGCCTAATTGATCTGACCAGTGAGATAGTTGTTCAGTTTTTCTTCTACATGTCCCCAGTGTTTCTGATATCTTTTCTGGTAAGATCTGAATGTCTGAAACCACGATGTTGATACAAATTTTTTCTTAGTTGCGTCCCGACGCCTCTAACTTTTTCCACTGGTTTATTTTGCACTTTCCCCCCATCTCTCTCACTCCAGTAGTTATGGAGTGCGCAAATTTGGGGCAAGGCCCTAAGTACTTTTTTATGTATCATTATCCCTTTGTTTTTTCTCCCCCCTCTCCAATGAGGCGTTCCCAGTAATTTAAATGCTTTATTAGCTCTTTGCGGGCAGTAAATAATCTATCTTTTCAAGCTCTGATATCTCTTGCCCTGAACGGGGCCGTCAACACTGAACAATATGCTCTACACTAAAGAATACTGTTTCAACAGTGTCACCATTGGCATTATTCCTCTTGTTTTGAATGTTCTCATTATCCAACTAGTCATTTTCCTAGCTGTCATGACATTTGCCTCGTATATTTTGAAGGAAAGATCAGTCGACATAATTACTTTCGGAGCTTTCACGTTTTCCTTTCCTTCTATTTGATGATCATGAGTTTTGTATAACATCCCTTTAGCATTCTTCATTCTTCCCATATCTAAACAGGTGGAAATAATTCATGTTAATTAAGCGCGCAACCCATGCGAGTCATTCAGTACAAACACCCCATGATCACATCTGTTAAATGCCTTTTTCAAAATCCGGGGTATACAGATCGCTTTTAGTTTTTTCCAGCGCCTCAGTAACTGTCGTAGTAGTTTAGCATTTGTGACAGGCCTCATCTCCCAGCTCAAACCATGATGATTTGGGTTGTGCAGGTTGTGCTGTTCTATAAACTTTGTAATTTGGCGTCTCATCACTCTTTCAAAAGACCTTCATGAAGTGGGATGGTAAGGGACTGTTCGTAATTTTGGTTAGCTTTCATTGCCCCTTGTGACTGCTTTCGACAGTTCTACGTTCTCAACCTAGCCTGAAGCCAGACTTCCTTATTACTACCACCCGCACACTTCATAGCCACCATATTCTTACGGTTTTACAACTGTCGATTTGGTTCACTTCTTTTAACTGCTCTAATGTTTTGAAAGTGGTTTCCCAATGTTTCTGTAGTCATGGTGGTAAAAAATTTCAGTGTGTTCTAACTACTTTTCTTGCTCCTCTATGTTGGCTCTGTTATCTGCTTATCTTGAGTATTTTTTTCAGACATGTCTTTCTTTTCCATTTCTTCTAGTTCGTAAAGGGTTGGCTTGTACACCGGGATGTGTGTTTACAAGGGGTTCAGGGCCTTTAAATCCAGCCTCGCCTCTTAATTTTGTCGCGGGCATTACTGGTTCATCCAACCCAATCATACTACTCTTAATACTACATATATGTTTGCCCCATATTTTTCAAATCCAGTTGGTTCAACTTTCCTACTACCTTAAGCCTATATAGTTCTTCCCAGCATATTTGCAACACGTCTGTTTAAGATTCTCTCCAAATCCTCTCGAACGCAGTCCACGCTTTCCAGCATCTCCAATCGCTATCAATTTTCCTGAATATACCGTCATAATTCATGTCTTCCCTAGTCCTCTCTTCCAGAGTCATCAGGTTCAATCCCTTTAGTCTCTCCTCGGTTCTGGAACGAATTTGAATGTAAACCTTTGAATCTGTTCAAGGTTCTAAACATATTGGATCAGGGGAGGCTCTGCGCTGGTGCTGTATATTCTAAATTAGGCCTGACAAGCATTGTGCGGTCCAAAAAAAATTGATCACTAAGGTTGGAGAACATTTTTCAGAAATTCTCTAAGCTTCATAGAGGCCGTGGTGAGCTCCAGCTATTGGGCTAATCTCTTAAATTTTTGTAGTATGACACGATTTGTCTGTGCATATTGGAAAGAGTAAAGAGGGAGAACAGGGAGAAAGGAGAGGGTCCGATTGAGGTTTCTGGCTTGCCCCCGTTTTGGAACCGTTCAACCACAACATAACATTCACCTGCACACCATCACATACCCTGTGGTGGGAATATTAAATCCTGCATAGCCATCATAACTTGGTTTTTCTATCATGGAAACTACCTCAGTAATAGCAACGTTGCAACATCGCTGTGAAGGCTGGAGGTCCCAGCAGTTTTCAACTGACTTCCAAATTTTAGAGATTGTCATTCAACTCGCAAGTAGCCTTTGACGGCTATTTAGTGCATTGGCAAACTTACGTCGCTATTTATTCTCTCATCAGTATAGTTTATGTGGATCGTGAACCGTCAACAAGGGTCCCAACTAATGATACGATACCGAAATTTTGGCCCATACCGATACTTTTCTATATATTTTGTTTTTAAAATTATGACTAAGTTCAATAAAAAAAGTATTTCTTACAGCACAATAAGTATTAAACAAAGTAAGGTTAAATATTCGATAACTTAATATCTCTCAAATGACAATGTCATTATTCATTACTTGGCCTGTGTTAAGTACAGGTTGTCGAAGACACTGCGGGCGTAACTCTCACAATCATGTTATTTTTAAGCACACACGTAATATTAGTATCGGGTGGTATCAGCTATTTCTTTAACAGATACACAAAAATGGCCTATACATCCCTTGTCCTCACACTGACCCTTGTGGCACACCACTCTTAAGTGCCATTCTGATTTCTCTCCAAAAACACAATATCTGTTATCTATCGGTAAGCCATGGTTCAGTCCAGGAAATAATTTCTCCTGCTGTGTGTGCCGTTAATGTCTTAATCATTCTCCTGTGTGTAACTATCAAAGGCCTTAATGAACTCCATATACACAGTATCGTATTCTGTATCTTGATTTCCCGCCTCTAATACCGTAAGTAAAAATGGTTAGTAAATTCGCAAGGCAGGAACGTGCCTTTGTAAAACAGTGCTGAAATTCGGTGATCATAGTTCTTTTAAAGTGCCTTCGAATTATAACAATTATTGGTTCCTTCAACTTTCCCCTCAAGGAAGGTTCCTTGATGTTGGTGAGGGGCTCTTGATTTAGGGAATTGGATCTGTGCTCCAGTTCCCCGAATTAAGCCTGAATGCCTTCCACACCCCCCCCCCAGGCGCTGTATAATCCTCCGGGTTTAGCGCTTCCCCCTTGATTATAATAATAATAATCCTTCAACTTTCACACAATTCAGGCTAGGCTAATTAATCTACAATTTAAAGCTATTTTTCATTTATCCGGTAAAATACCCGTTTGTAGTGATGTGTAAGAGACTAGTAACAACCCGGTTACTCGTTTGGCTTCAATATATTAAACGCATGAGGACCATGTCACTAGTGACTGATATTGCACATGTTATTTTCGTCCTGACCAATATAATAATCATTTAATTTCTGGGATTTCGTTTGTATCCTTGTGGATAATGACAAAGGAAATAAGTGGTGCATATTTCTTTGTCACTAACAGTAAACAGACTTGAATTACATTTAAGTGGGGCTATCTTCACCCTAATCTTATTCGTATATATCTGAAAGAAACAGTATTAGTCTTTGATTCCCTCAACCTTAATTTCATATTTTCTTTTGGCTTTTATTTACCAGTAAAAGTATTTTCACCCAAGGGATGTTTAAGTATTGTTTATCCATTTAGGGTCATTCATGTTTGATTTAAACTCACTATTAGGAATAACTGCATGAGTGATACCATCCTTCACTATTATTTAATACATGGCGGGGAGCTGTAACCCATTGAGTCATACACCTACAGGGATTTGGAAGGCATCAGATTCGGTCGAAGAAAAGGTGGGTAGTTCCATGTTTTTTATATTAATAGCGTGAGGTGAATCCTATTCCTCCACCCACGGACCACACCCATTTGAACGGCCGAGGTATTCTTTCAGCATTTAGTTTGATATTTCGAAGTACCGGAATTTATCAAAACCAATTAATGATAAGTGATAGAGAACAACTTTTTTTCGTAATATCTGACGTTGTGCCAGACTGCACCAATTTTCACTGCACTGAATACCTGTTCAGCACCTCGTAAATAATGAAATTGAAGCCGGAGCCTATGAAGCTATTTTGCATTAGCTGGATTGCCGTTCTTTTCTGTCACATGAACACTGAAGACAATATAAATCTTACAAACTCATACTTACATGCATTTTACAATTTAACTTTGCTGTGTTAATAGTATGTGTAATATTTCCGCAGATTACGTCAGGTCTGAGAAAGAGCAGTGGGGGGGGGGGGATGATCCCAGAACTATTACCAAATATACTAACAATTATATCAATAATGATTTGACACGTCGAATTAGCTAAACTGAGATAAATTATTAATTACCGGATATAATTAGTCTAGGATGAATATAAAAATTATTGAGCAAAGCGTAGTACCGTCATCAGTGAGCTGGTCACACAAAGGCCCCTGTTGAGACCTTGATGTTCCCAACTTTGATGTCAGTCCACTTATGGACGAGTTGATCACTCGCACCAATTAGTACTAATTATGAGAGAACAAATTCTTTGTTTATTTCGATAAATGGCGTACCTAACAATCGCCAGAAGTTCTGCAGTGTCGTAAAAAAAAAAAAACTATTTAAATGCTGTACCGTCTGTACCAGTTTCGAAGGGTTTTCTACCGTCGCTGCAGGCTGCTGCTTTTGATGGTCTGCTGGCCCGGATAGCCATCACAGCCTGGTTGATCCGGCACTTAGCTGAGGTAGCGATCCAGTTTCCTGTTGAAGGTATCTACACTTTGTTCCGGCAATATTTCTGGTATCTCCTGGTAGCAGTTTGCATAGTCTTGTACCACGGATGTTGACAACACTCTTATTGTGAGGAAATGGTATGGAGATACCGACAAGATGTGGAAAAAGACACTTATGTACAGTTCCACTAATACTACTACTACCACCTCTACCCACGCGTCACTTCACCTGACTCCTGCCACTATATATATGCGTTTTTCTTAGTTTTCTCTGTATTAGGACTGAAGAAGCCACTCGTGGCGAAACGTTTCCTTTAATAAATGTCCTGAACTGTACATAAGTGTCTTTTTCCACTCTTATTGTGCCATGATACTCTCCTACTCTTCACCGAGTTTATTTACTTTCTCATATATATCTCACTCCTGTAAGTTATAGTAATGTTTAACCCTTAAACTGTCCAAGCAGATCTACGTTCATATGCGTAGTGCTCCAAAAGTAGATCTACTTTTTTTTATATATATTTTCAGATATAACAAAAAAAAGTAGATCAAAGTTTTTTTTAACACGTTTTCAAATGTAAAAAAAAAATCTCCTTTGTTTACATACTTTCAAATGTTGAAAAAACGTAGATCTACGTTGGGACCAAGCCTTCAAGTATATTCTACATTTTCCACTCCTAATCTCTCTCCTGGCCTTCGCATTTGCCATATTTTGTTCTCTATATGGTAGATAAGCCAACATTATTCCCAAGCTTTTATATGTACCTTTCATTTTACGAGACGATGCTCCTATTTTATGTATCCTATGCCCGTTCTGAGTTCTCTCTATCCGTATCTAAGTACTTGGATTTTTTTCATCATAAAACATTATTTTACACTAAGTGTTATCTGACCGTAATTTCTTTCCACGAAAGCTACTTTAATACTTATTTTGGTATCGTCTTGCCGGCAAAGGGTGATAACGAACGTGTTGCTAATGCTTGTATCAATATCTACTACAAGATGACAGTAAAGGCGCCACGACGATACTTCAGGGTACTGAAGTTTTTACTTTACTTTATCTTGTTTAATACAAGCGTGTGTTCTATTAGAAAACTGAATATACATTTTCATATTTTTTCCGTTATACCCATCTACATTTTATGGGCTATCACTCCATATCACACTTGTGTAATGTCTATGTAAAGTCCGTTTAGACTACGTCCCCTCAAGGAAGGTTCCTTGACGCTGGTGAGGGGCTCTTGATCTAGGAAACTGAATGTGTTCCAGGTCCCTGAATTGAGCCTGAATACCTTCCATCCCCCCCACGTGCGCTGTATAATCCTACGGGTTTAGCGCTCCCCCATGATTATAACAATAATGTGGACTACGTGTATGGAGTTCATTACCTTTGTAAATTGTGAGTTCATTACCTTTGTAAATTGTGAGTTCATTACCTCTGTAACTTGCTCAGCTATCAAAACTTTGGAGTCCAGTCCCTGGACCCATTATGTACCTCTGTAATCTTTTGACTACCGCCCACAGGTTGGGTATGGGGTGCATAATAAACATATTAAACTAAAACTAACTACGTCTATGTTTTGGTGTTCTTCCAAAGCTTCCGTGATTTAGAAATAATTATCTAACACATGTGGCAAACATGATGTTCCCGCTCTAAATTTGTAGTGTTATGAAGGTCACGTGTTTCCATAAAATCAATAATTTGGCGTCTCGCCACACTTTCCAAGGTTTTTATTATGTGCGATGTCTGGACAAGAAAGGTTACAGTCCACCTTTAAAACAAGCGTTTCCTACTAAATTTGGGATGCTGAATTAAAATCTGAACTTAATTAGCTTTGCTCCAACACGTACAATTTGAGAAACAGAACCCCACGGTGTACGGTTTCACTAAGACCGCCATCATGGTTTAGAGAAACCTGACGACCAGTTTGATGACCAACTACTGGTAATATGGAACAAGGGAAAAAGCATGGGAGTAACTTGCCATGATTGTGGCCAGATCTACCTGGAAGTTCATTACCTTTGTAACTAGTTCAGCTATCATAACTTTGGGGTCCAGTCCCTGGACCCATTATGTACCTTTGTAATCTTTTAACTACCACCCACAGGATGGGTATGGGGTGCATAATAAAGATATTAAACTAAGCTGAGGTAATGTTTGTATGACTGGAATTTTATTTTCTATATCTAGTATAGATACATATACATAATATATATACATTAATATATATATTATATATATATATATATATATATATATATATATTATATATATATATATATATATATATTATTTAGGTAGTAGGTTGGTAAACAGCAACCACCCAGGGAGGTACTCTCACGACACGCATGGCTTACGGAGGAAAAATTCTGTTCCACTTCCCCATGGGAATAGGAAATAAACAAGAACTAGAAAGAAAATAGCAGAAAACCCAGAGGGGTGTGTGTGTGTATATATATATATTTGTACATGTATGTGTAGTGCGACCTAAGTGTAAGTAGAAGTAGCAAGACATACCTGAAATCTTGCATATTTATGAGACAGAAAAAGACACCAGCAATCCTACCATCATGTAAAACAATTACAGGCTTTCATTTTACACTCACTCTCTGGGCCTCACCTCTGCACTATAAAAGGCTCATATCTCATGCTTCAGCCTCACATGGTTCAAGACTATGAAGCTCAAGACATCTCTAGGCTGAGGGACTGACCGCCTCAAATTATTCCTTCAAGATTAATGCACTGATCACAATCTTCACATCTTGACTGCTACTGTCTTCATATTAGCAACCTTTGTATCAGACTGATGAAGCCTATTTAGGCCAAACGTTTCTATATATACTAAACTGTCGCACATATCTTACTTTTTCAAAAACAATGTCCAGAATAACTATATGATACAAAAGAAATCAACTGGCAAGTTCACGATGATCTGGAAAAGTAGATTTGTGAACTGATGTGCAGTATTGTCCAATATTCTTGACATAAATAATTTCATTATATGAACAAGAATTTTTTGTTAAATATTATACAAAGAAAATCAGATTATTAGTACATTATACGAAGCGCTAGATTCGTGTGTTGTTCAGTACAAGTAATTCTGGAGGCTCGATCATCCGTCCGCTAATCTTTATACCAACCCCCACACCCACAATCTTACACACACATTCTTACACTCACACAACCTACAACACACGAAACCTACAACACACGAAACACGACCTACAACACACGAAAACAAGACCAATACCTGAACTCGCAGAAAATCAAGACTGACAGATCACTGTAACAAAGCAAGGTTACTGAAAACTTTTAAAAACAGAACAATGTAGGTCGAGGCTTCAAAGAGACTATTCAACCAAGTCATAATCACTGTGTCCCGTAGCTCGAATGTAAGTGCACTCAGATCACACACTTAAGTCCATGGTGCAATCTCCGGTACGAGTGCAAACATTAGGACGTGTTTCCTATTAGTACAATAGGTGCCTGGGTGTTAGTCGACTGGTGGGGGTCGCATCCTGGGGACAAAACTGATGTTAACTAGGTCGATATACACTGTACATGTACTTGTAGAAATAAAGATTATCATTATTATATAATTCATCAAGTCAGTTCCTGATCAGCCGGGGCTCCATGTAATGCCTTTGTTTGACTGCGTGTTACCAGTATCACTGAGACCGAGGGGAGGGGGGTGATGACCCCAGGAATAGGCTATAGGTAGGCATACTGGTATATACGATATTTAGTGAATATATGGAACTTATTTACATCATATTAGACTAGAGGTATTTAGCTTCTCTAGCCTGTAATCACAGAGGGGTGCCTTCTAAACCAACAGAGGGGTGCCTTCAAAACCAACAGAGGGGTGCCTTCAAAACCAACAGAGGGGTGCCTTCAAAACCAACAGAGGGGTGCCTTCAAAACCAACAGAGGGGTGCCTTCAAAACCAACAGAGGGGTGCCTTCTAAACCAACAGAGGGGTGCCTTCAAAACCAACAGAGGGGTGCCTTCTAAACCAACAGAGGGGTGCCTTCAAAACCAACAGAGGGGTGCCTTCTAAACCAACAGAGGGGTGCCTTCAAAACCAACAGAGGGGTGCCTTCAAACCAACAGAGGGGTGCCTTCTAAACCAACAGAGGGGGTGCCTTCTAAACCAACAAGGGTCCTCAACCAAAGAGGGGTGCCTTCAAACCAACAGAGGGGTGCCTTCAAAACCAACAGAGGGGTGCCTTCAAAACCAACAGAGGGCGCCTTCAAAACCAACAGAGGGCGCCTTCAAAACCAACAGAGGGCGCCTTCAAAACAACAGAGGTTGCTTTATCAACAGGAGTCCTTCAACAACAGGGCGCCTCAACCAGTTGAGATGCTTAAACCACAATGAGTGCGCCTTCAAACCAACGAGCGTCAAAACAAAGAGGGTTCAAACACAAGGGCGCCCAAAACCACAACCCTTCAAGAACTTTTTTTTTATCAACTGCATAACCGGCATTTGAATTGCATACCCGATTGTTTACTGTCAGTCAATGGAACAACGCAACTCTAAAGGTTACCACCGCCAACCGCGCAACTCGACTAGTTTTACTCCCATACACTGAATTGACTCAACAGTTGATTACATCATCATGGCAAAACTCTCTTCATCGTCTAACGCATATTTCTCCAACATTGACTCTTGCACTACGTTCTTTAATTCAACAATTCTCATTATTAAATGTCTAACGCCTTATGTTATAATACTTATTACTGCTCCCCATGTACAGCAATTCATTTTTAAGATAATTTATATAAATTTTCCTCATTTTGGATAATTAAATCCAAAATTTATGCAGCAGCAGGAGCAATTACCACCACAATTATCACAACCGAGCCACGTAAAGTATGATTTACCTATTCTATTCCTTCTATAATTAAGGCAATTTATAAATTACCAAAAATGGTCCAAGTGTCAAATCTTGTATAGTGGCATTATTTAGGTACGCATATTCAACTACACCTGATACCCAGCTACCAGTTACTTATCCACATTTAAAACTCTTCCAGATACACTTCTACTGAAAAACACGAGGGACACGGCTGTATATGTGGAAGTATGGAAACGAGAAGAGGGGACGGAAGACCAGAAGGGGGGGATAATTTAGGAAAGAGGGGGGAAAGGTAGTTTAGGAAATAGAGGGGGGGGGGAAGAGACGTCAGAGAGGGTAAAGGAAGGAGGTAAGAACGATTTGGAACCAATCTCTTGAAAAATTCAGGAGACTGGTCCCAAATTTGCACATCAATATTACCACCTACGAAAGTAAGAGGCTTTGCAGACGGTACAAAATGCCTGCACTGAAAATAACTACAAGTACACTAAAATATAGTAAATGGATCAAGGCTATTCAACACCCTGGCTTCATATACCGAGGAACTGACAGACCCTTGTCATCGAGAGAGGTTATTATGATGTTCCTCAAATTAGCTCATCAACCTCGCTATGGTGCCTACGTTGCATTACCTGGTTGATCAGGCTATCAACAAGGAGGCCTGGTCTGAGACCGGGCCGCCAGGGTAGTGGCTTCTGGAGTTGTCTTCAGGTTCAGGTTACCTACCTACTTGCCTACCAACCACAAAATCAATGGAGCTGCACCTGGAGGGTTGGTTGGTGGCCACCCCTCCGTACATATACCAAATAAAGACCTGTGTCCATTATTATGACTAACGTCAACACGGACTAGCCACCAGCTTCACACCTCGAATCACCAGGCAACATTTAATGGAGTGTTGTAAATAGTCTAGAAAACCGAGAAGTTGAACGAAATGTCTGTGCAACATTTAGGAATCTTTAGTGTGAAAACGTTTCGCCAGCCTGTGGCTTCGTCAGTCCAATAGAGAAGAACGATGGAAGATGAGGAATCTGAGTCTATCAGCCTCCAGAGTCTGTGTATTCAATCCACTTTTCTCAATACTGATGGACTGAACACATCGACTCAAGGCTGAGGGACTGATTATAATCAGTCCCTCAGCCTGATTATAATCAGTCCCTGGACTGAAGAAGCTACTGGCTGGCGAAACGTTTCCAGGTTTCGCCATAAGTCTCTCATTCCTTGCATATTGGTGTGCACACTGCTACGTACAACAGTGTCCACACTGATACGTACAACAGTGTCCACACTGATACGTACAACAGTGTCCACACTGATGCGTACAACGTGTCCACACTGCCACACACCAGAGTACGCACAAAAAAATGTCACGTATACAAACAGCGTGTGGGGAATGGGAAGAAATCAGCGTGATCCAAGACGGCGGTAGCTTCAACTACCTACATGGAGAGACTTCACTGCGCCAGGAACCTTCCTGCCTCACTCAGTATTACTGTAGATAGGTGGTAGACAGAAGGTGATGCTGGTACAAACTCCTCACCTGGCTACGTGATCAACTATCCTCCCAACAGAAAAATGGGACGCAACAAGCGCCTCAGCCAAGTGCCAGATCAACCAGGCTGTGATGGATACGTGGGCCAGCAGACCGCCAACAGCAACAGTCTGGTTGACCAGGCAAGCACCAACACGCCTGTCCCATGGCCGGACTATGGGAATAAGTAAACTCGAAACCTGTCACAGGCATATATATCAACACTCCCTTCTTAGTACGTACTACATTAGGGAAATTAACAATCTACTGGTGATCCCTTTACCCTCATTTACAAATTACTTCCCCTTATTTACAAATTACTTCCCCTTATTTACAAATTACTTCCCCTTATTTACAAATTACTTCCCCTTATTTACAAATTACTTCCCCTTATTTACAAATTACTTCCCCTTATTTACAAATTTTCCCCCATTTTTGGGTAGAGTTATTATTTAGACTTTCAGTATACAAGTAATTTGAAATGCCTAATTGTATTTTCAAAAATTATATATTATTAGAACTTAAGTTACATAGGGTTGTGATGCATACTTTCGACTGTTACTACTACAAACAGCCTGACTGATCAAGCCAGCAACCAATAGACCAAGCCTGGGTCCAGGCCGCAGGGACAGTGACCCCAGAAATGATCACAGTCACTATGCTAAAACGTTATGAGTAAGATTTCTCAATGTTTAACGGTCTGCTGTTACATCGACAGTACATACTTCATTAAGACAATTTTGAACGTACTGTGTAACGCAATACACAGTTATTGATGGAGGTTAGTTGCAAGTACTTCTGGCAGTCTGACAGACAATGCTCAAACTAAATGCAAATAATGTGATCAGCCTTAAAGTCACTTTCTTGAACACTGTTCCTGACTGTTCACCTTTTTAAAAAATGTAATGATAGACAGCACAACAGTGATACGTCAAGGTATCTTATTCAATACAAAGATATTTTGAACAAGCATCCAAAATTTATTTTAACACATTAAATATAAATTATGAATATATACCGAGACGAGCTCCTGTTAACCCTTACGGAGCAGTTCCTGCTCTCTTCGTATTCGGCTGCGGTACCAGAGAGGATGGATGTGGGATGCGAAATAAATAGCCGGTTAACAGTGATTACATTAATCTAACCTATAATAACGTAAACAAAAATGATCTTAACACAAAAAAAAAACTGTCTTAGGAAAGACTGAAGTAACAGTTGGTAGGGGGTGAGGTAAGTAGCAACACGTTACCTTGCTGGCTCCACCTCCAAGGTCTGCCCAACCCCAGCGGCCACACACTCACCACAGGCGTCCACAGATGACCCTTAGCAAGGTAATCGAAGAATAAATACCACCAACACAACTAAACTTACAACTCAATAACACCAGAAAGTCTACATATCCCACTATTACCTTACTGTAAGTTGCACTAAAATTTTAATAATATATTTGTCAGTTAATTTAAAACTTACGTAACTTGCCCTTGAACTTTTTAAGTACGCCAAATTAATTTTTAAATGTGAACGATTTTTTTTATAGTATCAATAACAGAACTCCTGTAGTGCTCTTTCAGCTAGCCAAGGTCAGGATAGAGAAGATAAATAGGTGAGGATCAATATGAGGTGAATGCATCATCTATGAAGGACTGCCATCTTAACCAACATGCATGACTGAAATTTATGGAATCCTAAAGGAGTAATATTGATCCGTGTTTAAACCGGTGGGTCCAGATTCTGATATTTTGTGTGAATCTGTTCTCTCCCATTTATATAAGTATTCAAATTTTAACACATTCAATTCTACAAACTTTAAAGTACCTAACATGGAATTAAATGTACAATGAACATTTTTTTAAATCTGTGATAGCACTTAGAAGACCATAAGAACTGCAACGACGAATCTACATAAAAAAACTATATTTTCTGAAGTGCTAAACCCGTGCAGGAAGTAGGAAAACAAAGGGATAAAAATCTAGAGACCGGTTAAGCTCTCATTCATTAAATATTTACGAAGATGTTAAGAAGTCAACGGTGCAGTTTATCCTGAAGATTGAGTTTATTAGGCAGCGCCACTCATCCTGAGTGAATATACCGCCATAAAAATCTGTTTAAACTCAAAATTTCTTACTGTTTAGAATATCAACTCCATCTACATAAATTAACATCATATATATAAAAATCCTGCATTTTTTATGCAAAAAGATACGAGCTTTAATTAGAATGGGCTTATAGTGGTCATACCAGTTAACAATGAATTCTATATTACTGTACTCTGCTACATTCTAAAATACATTGCCAGTGTGTTTACAACCCCTTCGCACAGTACACTACACTATCTTCGTCCCATCTTGGATTTGCAACACCAACTTTCCAAATAATAACGAGCTCTGGTATCCAGGGCAACAGAGTTGAAGCACAGGAAGAAACTGATTGTTCTTGATCATTACAACAGAATCAGAAAGGTGAGTAAAGAATCAGAATGCGAATAGTCTATATTTATCATGAAGTTATTTTTTATATAGACATTGCCTTTTCGGTAGTTTAAAAAAATCTAAGACTACCGAAGTCTCCTAGCTCAAGGTAATAGACTGAATTACTTGTATTTGAAATTCCTGTGAAAAAATTTGAGGGAAGCGCAGCTAGCTTTTGTTCCTACAATGTAGCTAGCTTGTGAGACAGTATGACAGAAGTATGGCTAACCTTAGCTCCTACAATGCAACTATCTTGTGTGATCGAGCGTGACAGTGAAAAATATAGCTTTTGTTCCCGCATGTAACTAGTATGACAGAAGTATAGTTAGCCTTTGCTTCTACATCTTGCGTGATGGAGCGAGTGAAAAATCTAGCTTTTGTTCCCGCATGTAAATATACAATAGCTTAGCACAGCCGGTACATACAAATTTAAATCAAGCGACGAATTTATTGGAATTAAGTGGTATTAACTTACTGTGAGAGGCGAGCCACTCCTCATAGCCCAGCCCCGGAGGTAGTTCTACAAGCTGACGCAGGTCAGTCTCTGGTATCTTGCGCTCCAGCACCGCCTCCTCCAGGTATAGCTTGTGTTCCTGCTCTGTTGATGCGGGACACTCCCGGTCCTTTCGCCGAGCCTTCCTGCAATACAAATATTTTCATTTTACTGTCCATACCAGGAACAGTCTTGCAACATTTCAAGTGCTGCTATCCACAACACTAGTACAGTCCTGTTGCTATCCTTCACACCAATACAGTCCTGTTACTATCCTTCACACCAACACACTGTCCTGTTACTATCCTTCACACCAACACACTGTCCTGTTACTATTCTTCACACCAACACACTGTCCTGTTACTATCCTTCACACCAACACACTGTCCTGTTACTATCCTTCACACCAACACACTGTCCTGTTACTATCCTTCACACCAACACACTGTCCTGTTACTATCCTTCACACCAACACACTGTCCTGTTACTATCCGTCACACCAACACACTGTCCTGTTACTATCCGTCACACCAACACACTGTCCTGTTACTATCCTTCACACCAACACACTGTCCTGTTACTATCCTTCACACCAACACACTGTCCTGTTACTATCCTTCACACCAACACACTGTCCTGTTACTACTCTTCACACCAACACACTGTCCTGTTACTATCCTTGCAACATTTCGTGCTATCCACAACACTAGTAGTGTCCTGTTACTATCCTTCACCAGAAACATGCTGGCTAGCCTCCTGCATTTCAAACAACCATCTCCAAGATAAATCATACACATTACACTAGCACCATACGACCCAATTTCTTTGCCTAACTCAAAACTGCTTGTTATATGCTTACGACCGGTCTATAAAGCGCACACATTCCCGTACTGACAGCGTAAAATTAAAGAAAAGGTTAAAAGTAGCGGTAGACAACCATTCACAAGTAGTCAAGTGGCAGACTAATATAAATTACAATTACATTGGTGCAGTTAATGATCAAATGCAATTTAGTGGTAAAATTATTGATAGTCAACTGGAAGCTGAGTAGCAAGACTGATAGTTAAATATAGTGGTAAACTTAATTATGGTCAAGATGTAGTTGTGGTAGATTTAAAAGATAGTCATGTAAGAGTAAATGAAGGTGTTCATAATGGTCAGACCTGGAGCACATAGCAGCGAGGACCAGATGCAGGGAATGGGCGAAGAGTTTGAGGAATCCCTCCAATTTGGTTGGCACTGCCACCACCAGCGAAGAGAGTGGGCCACCCACCAGCCCACCACACATGTTGTCACTACCGTGGGCGGCTGCGGCGGTGGGCGGAACGTGGGTGACGGAGGGCCCCAACACACTGCCTTCGTAGTACCGATAGAAGGCGCCCGCGTCTATAGTATGGGCGTGGGTGGGCGGGGCGGAGGCAGAGCGTGGTATGTTGTGGCATTTGGGTATATCTTGAAGTTTGAGGAGGTTGGCCACTAGAGAAGGGCGCCGCGCCCGCGTGGATTTGACTACGAGCGCGGTGTCTGAGGGCGTGGGCGTGTGATAAGGCCATCCCACGCCCGTTGTGTCTGCTGGAAGGGACCAGGGGGCATCGTGGGCCGTGTGCCAGGGGATAGTACCAGGGTTGGCCCACACCTGGCCAGAAAGCGACCCTCGGGGGGAGCAGGTCGAGTGCCAACTGCAAGATGACGAACAGGTGGAGGCTGATGCCCACGACCCCCACGACCCAGCTGGGAGATCCCCCGGAGGCACTGCCATGCCCATCATGCTTTGTCTCACCTGGCACTGCTGTGTCTGGCACTGCCGCTGCTGCGACCACTGGAGGGGTGGTGGTCCGCTGACCCTCTCATCACTGCCCACTAACAACCCCAAGTGCGAGTCACAGAGGCATAGAGCCGGGCACTGCTGCCTCCCCGCGGTGACACCAACAGCGCCACCAGCAGTGCCAGCAGCAGCAGTAGCAGCAGTGCCAGCACCAACAGGCAGTTTGATCACCAGTGCAGCACCACACACAGGTCACTGCCACCTGTTGTACTAACACGTCAAACTGTCACTCCTAATACAACCTTGTTCGTCAAGGTTCCCACAGCTATCACACTTGACTATTTTATCACAAACACTAGTTTACCACCTCCTAGTGTTTACTCTCACTGTAGTTTGCTTCACTGTTAGATATCCTTATTTATGTACTTTTCACAGCTACAAATATCAATCACAAATTTCTGTAACACCAGTAAATATGAGGTGCTGAAGTTAAAGATCCGTCAGGCTAAGGCGAGGTAATGATCCGTCGGGTTAGACGAGGACCTGAAGTAATGATCCGTTTGGAGCAGGAAAGTCACTTAAGCGAGACGAGTCAACGAGATGGCGCGTACATCCACAACGACGGTCGCTGACACACTGAACACCTCACCTACTGCCTTTCCCTGAGTGGCCTCCACACCCAGGGTCACCCACACCCTCCTCTATCCCCCTCCCTCCACACTTGATCCACTACCACCCACACCCTGCTCCCCCACCAACTGATCCACTACCACCCACACCCTGCTCCCCCACCAACTGATCCCTACCACCCACACCCTGCTCCCCCACCAACTGATCCACTACCACCCACACCCTGCTCCCCCACATGAATCCACTACCACCCACACCCTTCTCCCCCACACTTGATCCACTACCACCCACACCCTGCTCCCCCACCAATGATCCACTACCACCCACACCCTGCTCCCCCACCAACTGATCCACTACCACCCACACCCTTCTCCCCACCAACTGATCCACTACCACCACACCCTGCTCCCCCCACACTGATCCACTACCACCCACACCCTGCTCCCCACCAAATGATCCACTACCACCCACACCCTGCTCCCCACCAATGATCCACTACCACCCACACCCTGCTCCCCACCAAATGATCCACTACCACCCACACCCTGCTCCCCCCACACTTGATCCACTACCACCCACACCCTGCTTCCCCACACTCGATCCACTACCACCCACACCCTGCTCCCCCACCAACTGATCCACTACCACCCACACCCTGCTCCCCACCAACTGATCCACTACCACCCACACCCTGCTCCCCACCAACTGATCCACTACCACCCACACCCTGCTCCCCCACACTTGATCCACTACCACCCACACCCTGTTCCCCCACACTTGATCCACTACCACCCACACCCTGCTCCCCCACACTTGATCCACTACCATCCACACCCTGCTCCCCACCAACTAATCCACTACCACCCACACCCTGCTCCCCCACCAACTAATCCACTACCACCCATACCCTGCTCCCCCACCAACTAATCCACTACCACCCACACCCTGCTCCCCCACCAACTGATCCACTACCACCCACACCCTGCTCCCCCACACTTGATCCACTACCACCCACACCCTGCTCCCCACCAACTGATCCACTACCACCCACACCCTGCCCCCCACACTTGATCCACTACCACCCACACCCTGCTCCTCACCAAATGATCCACTACCACCCACACCCTGCTCCCCCCACACTTGATCCACTACCACCCACCCCTGCTCCCCACCAAATGATCCACTACCACCCACACCCTGCTCCCCACACTTGATCCACTACCACCCACACCCTGCTCCCCACCAAATGATCCACTACCACCCACACCCTGCTCCCCCACACTTGATCCACTACCACCCACACCCCTGCTCCCCACCAAATGATCCACTACCACCCACACCCTGCTCCCCCACACTTGATCCACTACCGCCCACACCCTGCTCCCCCACCAACTGATCCACTACCACACCTGCTCCCCCACACTTGATCCACTAGCACCCACACCCTGCTCCCCACCAACTGATCCACTACCACCCACACCCTGCTCCCCACCAACTGATCCACTACCACCCACACCCTGCTCCCCACCAACTGATCCACTACCACCCACACCCTGCTCCCCCACACTTGATCCACTACCACCCACACCCCTGCTCCCCACCAAATGATCCACTACCACCCACACCCTGCTCCCCCACACTTGATCCACTACCACCCACACCCTGCTCCCCACCAAATGATCCACTACCACCCACACCCTGCTCCCCCACACTTGATCCACTACCACCCACACCCTGCTCCCCACCAAATGATCCACTACCACCCACACCCTGCTCCCCACACTTGATCCACTACCACCCACACCCTGCTCCCCACCAAATGATCCACTACCACCCACACCCTGCTCCCCCACACTTGATCCACTACCACCCACACCCTGCTCCCCCACCAACTGATCCACTACCACACCCTGCTCCCCCACACTTGATCCACTACACCACCCACACCCTGCTCCCACCAACTGATCCACTACCACCCACACCCTGCTCCCCCACCAACTGATCCACTACCACCCACACCCTGCTCCCCACCAACTGATCCACTACCACCCACACCCTGCTCCCCACCAACTGATCCACTACCACCCACACCCTGCTCCCCATCAACTGATCCACTACCACCCACACCCTGCTCCCCACCAACTGATCCACTACCACCCACACCCTGCTCCCCAACACTTGATTCACTACCACCCACACCCTGCTCCCCCACCAACTGATCCACTACCACCCACATCCTGCTCGCCCACACTTGATCCACTACCACCCACACCCTGCTCCCCCACACTTGATCCACTACCACCCACACCCTAATCCCCCACACTTGATCCACTACCACCCACACCCTGCTCCCCACCAACTGATGCACTACCACCCACACCCTGCTCCCCCACCAACTGATCCACTACCACCCACACCCTGCTCCCCCACACTTGATCCACTACTACCCACATCCGCTCCCCCACACTTGATCCACTACCACCCACATCCTGCTCCCCCACACTTGATCCACTACCACCCACACCCTGCACCCCCACACTTGATCCACTACCACCCACATCCTGCTCCCCCACACTTGATCCACTACTACCCACACCCTGCTCCCCACCAACAGATCCACTACCACCCACACCCTGTTCCCCCACCAACTGATCCACTACCACCCCACACCCTGTTCCCCCACCAACTGATCCACTACCACCATTCTCAGTAGTAGTTTCGAATCCTGCTGACTGCGTTTATATATATATATATATATATATAATATATATATATATATATATATATATATATAATATATATATATATATATTACCTGGAGTTTACCTGGAGAGAGTTCCGGGGTCAACGCCCCCGTCGGCCCGGTCTGTGACCAGGCCTCCTGGTGGATCAGAGCCTGACCAACCAGGCTGTTGCTGCTGGTTGCACGCAAACCAACGTACGAGCCACAGCCCGGCTGGTCAGGAACCGACTTTAGGTGCTTGTCCAGTGCCAGCTTGAAGACTGCCAGGGGTCTGTTGGTAATCCCCCTTATGTATGCTG
Organism: Cherax quadricarinatus; assembly: GCF_026875155.1. Taxonomy (NCBI): domain Eukaryota; kingdom Metazoa; phylum Arthropoda; class Malacostraca; order Decapoda; family Parastacidae; genus Cherax; species Cherax quadricarinatus. Next base: position 5,863,015 of record NC_069429.1, on the reverse strand, counting down.
GGAGGCAGTTGAACAGTCTCGGGCCCCTGACACTTATTGTATGGTCTCTTAACGTGCTAGTGACACCCCTGCTTTTCATTGGGGGGATGTTGCATCGTCTGCCAAGTCTTTTGCTTTCGTAGTGAGTGATTTTCGTGTGCAAGTTCGGTATTAGTCCCTCTAGGATTTTCCAGGTGTATATAATCATGTATCTCTCCGGCCTGCCTTCCAGGGAATACAGTTTTAGGAACCTCAAGCGCTCCCAGTAATTGAGGTGTTTTATCTCCGTTATGCGCGCCGTGAAGGTTCTCTGTACATTTTCTAGGTCAGCAATTTCACCTGCCTTGAAAGGTGCTGTAAGTGTGCAGCAATATTCCAGCCTAATATATATATATATATATATATATATATATATATATATATATATATATATATATATATATATATATATATATATATATATATATATATATATATGTCGTGCTGAATATGTAAAACTGGTCAATTAGCAAGGACTCATTTAAAATTAAGTCATTTCTGAAATTTTCTCTTATACATTTAAAGATATTTTTTTTTCATTAATGTTAATGTAAAAAAATTTAATTTTGCACCAAAAGCATCTTAGAAAACTTACCTAACCTTATTATAACAAGAACAATTTATTTTAGCCTAACCTAACTAAATATATTTTAGATTTGTTTACAATAATTTAATACTAAACAAACACAATCAAATATATTTTTTTCGTTAGGTTCAGAATGATTTTGGCGAAATTATTCCATACACAAATTTTCACTTGTCCTATATGGCAAGATGAGCGTTGCTATTTAAGCCAAGTTCGCAAGTTCTGCCTATTCGGCACGACATTATATATATATATATATATATATATATATATATATATATATATATATATATATATATATATATATATATATATATATATATATATATATAATATATATATATAATCACAGTAAACAGGTGATATCACAGTATGCAAAATAGCCACTGGAACGCCAGACTCAAACGTTTCCAGCAGGTATATATGACAAAGATGGGGGAAGAAAAGGACTCACTTAAATCTTCCTCAGAACAGCTTACTGGTGATGACAAAAGATGGGTGTTGCATCTTAATCATTATTTCCTGTTTTAACACAGGAAAATACTAATTAAATCCAAGAAATTCTTAAGAGAGTATAAGAAAATACACGCGTCATAATTACAGTCACTAACGACATGGTTCTAGAACATGTCGTTAGTGACTGGTTCTAGAACATGTCGTTAGTGATTGGTTCTAGAACATGTCGTTAGTGACTGGTTCTAGAACATGTCGTTAGTGACTGGTTCTAGAACATGTCGTTAGTGACTGGTTCTAGAACATGTCGTTAGTGACTGGTTCTAGAACATGTCGTTAGTGACTGGTTCTAGAACATGTCGTTAGTGACTGGTTCTAGAACATGTCGTTAGTGACTGGTTCTAGAACATGTCGTTAGTGACTGGTTCTAGAACATGTATATAATAACCAAAGCAGTCCCATAATAAACCGGTTTTAATGGTTCTTGGAGAATGCAATGAGTATCTTAGTAAACCATTAGTCTTCGCAACTATTGCTTAGTCATCACAAAAGGTTGCGTGTCAGAGACGTGGAAGATAACCATTGCAATGCCTGTTTCCAAAACGTCAGATAATTCAGCGTAAAGGACTTATCAGCCTGGCCTTAATAACAGGTAAATTATCAATAATCGTAGAAGCAATCTGAAGTCACCTTGAAGGAAATTATTTGATAAAAAGTCTTGACATGGCTTACTGGAAGGTTGTTCTAATATTTATTTTGTTTATAAACCGCTAAAACAGTTTAGGTATCAACACCGCTTTAAACATATTCCATTTCTAGCATTATTAAATTTACACTACCATTAAATATTTGCTACTGTCGTAACCATATTCATTATAACAAAGTGAAACTCTTCAAAGTATTTTTCACATTCCACAATTCGTTCCGTGTCATCAGGAAATTTAGATGAAAGGGGAACCATCCCCTCTATATATGCCGTACAGAGATCCTGGGTACCTAGTAGGGCAAGCATCATGATGTGGGAGCAGCACTCTTCCCACAGAAGAGGCCTATCCTTAGGTACAAAGCATTCAAACTTACCACCACGTTAAGTTTATCCAACCTCGAGGGATGAGGCGTGGTCGTTCTAGTGTAATAAATTTACTGATACTTTTATTAACACATCTGAGGCTGAGGTAAAAAACCAAGACTACGACGTCATTTATTCTGACTTTAGTAAAGTTAATGAAAGCTTCCACACAAGAAACTAACACAAATGAAATGATGCGGTAGTGGAATTCTTTCTATCTTGGATCGAGACGTTGATGATTAATAAACAAGAGTATGTTCAGTCCATCAATCTTGTACATTCTACAAGATTGATGGACTGAACACATCGACTCCAGGTTGAGGGACTGATTACCTCATTCTCCTCCTCTCCTTACGCCTTCCTCTTTGTATTGGACTGATGAAGCCACTGTGTGGCGAAACGTTTCCTGAATAAAGATTCCCATATGCTGCATAAGTGTCTCAATCTTCAACTTGTCGGTTTTTCGAACCATTCATCACAACTGTCAGACACGGCAGCATCATGGGGTCTTATTACAAAGAATTCTTCAACACTTGTTCAACCTCTGAACGAAGACCTACTTCGACTAGTGGATGGTACCACTATGACCCCGCCTCCATCTGCTTCACGTCACCTCACTACAGTATATAAGCCACGTCTACGGCCCTATGCTGTACATTCTACAAGATTGATGGACTGAACACATCGACTCCAGGTTGAGGGACTGATTACCTCATTCTCCTCCTCTCCTTACGCCTTCCTCTTTGTATTGGACTGATGAAGCCACTGTGTGGCGAAACGTTTCCTGAATAAAGATTCCCATATGCTGCATAAGTGTCTCAATCTTCAACTTGTCGGTTTTTCAAACCATTCATCACACATTTTTCAGTCTAACACAGGATACATATTGGAGGCAGTGGAAGAAGTGGAGATGTAAATGACACGTACAAAAGTTGGGATAAATACATGGGATATAATACGAATAAAAATCTGAGAGTATCTAATCAGTGAAGACCTCACAATAGTGGATTCAAACGTGACAAAATCGAATTTAAAATAGGCTATAAA
>NC_069429.1:5849842-5854842 GCF_026875155.1 Cherax quadricarinatus | reverse complement strand
ACCCCCCTCCTCCCGGTTAAAATATCAGCCCCCCCCCTCCCGTAAACTCACAGTCAGCCCCCCTCAATGTCATCTCCATCACTCCCCCCTCCCGATAATCTCCATCAGCCCCTATATCGGTAATCCCTCCCGCTAATCTCCATCAGCTACACCCTCCCGGTAATCTCCAACAACACCTTTCCAATGCTACTACTACAAATAATAATAAATAGCTGTAGTTGCCTACAAGAACTCGACGGAACACTGACATTATTTTATACTTTTCAATACATGCAACCTGCGTACAGCATGGAATATGTATTTCTTGTGGAATTTCCATTTTCGTTGCTTAGATTTGATTGATAAGGTTAGATGAGGTCCAGTTAGACTATTGAAGGGTGTAACAGGTAATTGGTTAGGTTACGTGGTTTAATCTGAAAACGCCACCTATATTTACACTGGGCCAGGCGCTAGACGCACTCATTTTCCTATTCTCACTGGAGAAGCCAGGTACAGATACTTAAAATTCAGGAAAAACAGGGATTAATGTACAATTCTTATGGATTCCATAACACAATGAATTGCTCCATCGTGATAAAATGGAAAATTTAGCCAGAGAGAGTACCCTAAAGCAAAGTGTGGAACACAGCTTGTGTCTAGGATCAGGAAGAAATTCAGAGAGAAATAAAGTGAATGTCAGAGGAATGCAGTTAGAACCCTAAGTAGATCTATTACTCACTATGATAACATGAACGTAGATAAGTATGCTAATGGAATGTAAACAGACTATGACTAGAACAGAGTATACTACAAACTCTGGCCATACAATAGAGCGGAAAAATAATGTAAGGGACCAGGGAGTAGTAATGTCTGAGGATCTCACTGTCAAGGATCACAACAGTGCCACGATCGCACGTGCAAAGAAAATGATAGGATGGATAATGAAAACGTTCAAAACGAGAGATGCCAAGCCAATGACGATCCTTTTCAAATCACTTGTTCTCTCTAGGCTGGAATACTGCTGTACATTAACATCTCCATTCAAAGCAGGTGAAATTGCAGATCTTGAGAGTGTACAGAGATCCTTCACTGCACGTATAAGTTCTGTCAAGCACCTTAACTACTGGGAACGCTTGGAAGCACTTGACTTGTACTCGTTGGAACGCAGGAGAGAGATAGATATCATAATCTACACTTAGAAAATCCTGGAAGGAATGGTCCCGAATCTGCACACAGAAATCACTCCCTATGAAAGTAAAAGACTGGGCAGGCGATGCAAAAAAAAAAAAAACAATTAAAAGTAGGGGCGCCACTGGTACACTAAGAGAAAACACCTTAAGTGTCCGGGGCCCAAGACTGTTCAACAGCCTCCCACCAAGCATAAGGGGAATTACCAATAAACCCCTGGCTGCCTTCAAGAGGGAGCTGGACAGATACCTAAAGTCAGTGCTGGATCAGCCGGGCTGTGGTTCGTACGCTGGACTACGTGCGGCCAGCCGTAACAGCCTGGTTGATCAGACCCTGATCCAACGGAAGGACTGGTCGTGGACCGGGCCGCGGGGGCGTTGATCCCCGGAATAACCTCCAGGTAGACTCCAGGTCCTGTATTAGCCAGGCTTATGCTTGGTTACAAGTATTTTCTGGCAGTTTTGGAGTCAAATGATCAAACTGGGTACAAAGTACTGTATATGCTCAACCTTCTAGTCACTATGAGCTTCACTGTGTACTTACTGACAAATATAGAAACATACTGCATAATAATAACCTTTGAGATATATCAAGGTATCTTATTAATGAAAATAAGATACCAAAACTATTAAACAAATATTCTAAATTTGTTTACAACTGATAAAGCAAGTGTAGATATACCCAGATGTACTCCTGTGGACTCTTTTTGGAGGCCTAGTTCGCAGGTCTTCTGTGTATCCACATGCTCTGACAGGATGGATATGGGTTGCACAATACATTAGCCGTTTCGGCGGCAAAATATAAAATCTCAAATCTCCCCAAATAAAAATTAGCTCAATAAATAATTACTTATCCCATGAAGTATGTATTGAAAAGTGTAAAAATTATGACTAAATTCCACCGAGTAGTTCTCGGTAGAACAGCCAAGACCACCTAATAATAATAATAATAATAATAATAATAATAATAATAATAATAATAATAATAATAAATAATAATTAATAATAATGAGTAATACATAATAATCAACAGTAATCAATAATAATTACGCAGCTTCAAGACAAGTCACCTAGTCTACCTTCAACTAGATGCCAACTTTAGACCCCTTCTATAGAGGAAATTCAGCAGCCACTACTGTCCCAGTGATAGATATAAACTTGTTATTCTGAGCTACCTCGTTGACAGACATACAGTGATCTCTCTCTCTATATTTGTGGTTAAATGTATGTTACAAGTATCTGAAGCAAAAAGTATTTTTAAGTTGACAGAAAGAGGGAAGAAACTGATATTAGGAATTCTGTAAGAAAACTGAAGTATTAATATGAGGATAGGTTGTATATACTCTCACTCAGATGCATCACTTGAGGATAGGTTGTATATACTCTCACTCAGATGCACCACTTGAGGATAGGTTGTATATACTCTCACTCAGATGCACCACTTGAGGATAGGTTGTATATACTCTCACTCAGATGCATCACTTGAGGATAGGTTGTATATGCTCTCACTCAGATGCACCACTTGAGGATAGGTTGTATATACTCTCACTCAGATGCACCACTTGAGGATAGGTTGTATATACTCTCACTCAGATGCATCACTTGAGGATAGGTTGTATATACTCTCACTCAGATGCACCACTTGAGGATAGGTTGTATATACTCTCACTCAGATGCACCACTTGAGGATAGGTTGTATATACTCTCACTCAGATGCATCACTTGAGGATAGGTTGCATCAGGTACAACTCTCAGGAAATATCTCCTAGCACGCCACACCGTGTTCAAATTTAACATTTTGTGGGTAATTTCACACTAGGATAATTTGTACCTTGAGTTTTTTCACGCCTTTTCTTGCTTCCTCAACCTTCCCTCTACCAAATTTTTTTTAATGTATGATAAAATAATGGAGGCACACTCCATACACACACAGCTTTAAGAACAGATATGATCGGTCCCACATTCAAGGGGAAACGCTAACACGGAGTCACACTGCGCCTGGGGATATATGGAAGGCATTCAAATTCGATTCAAGGAACTGGAGGACAGGTCCAACTCCTTAGATCAAGAGCCCCTCACCAGCACCAAGGACCCACGAAGCTCTGAGGAATCCAACAACGGTCACTCAAACGGCGAGATAACTATCCGAGACTTGATCCCTGAATAGGTAAATGCTATATACCTTTGATGAGTTTCGATAGTGTTACTACTCCCGGAGCCCGGCCAAGGGCCAGGCTTCGTGTTTGTAACACAATGATCAACAGAGTATATCAATACCTGGAAAACAAACAACACTGTCTCCCTCCCCTCCCCTCTCACACATCACGTAGACGGACAATGAGGGAAAATACTATTAGATATAGTAAGTAAACAAGTTTATTTAGGCACAGGTACACGTAAGTACAATTATCATATAAAGTGTATATTACCTAGGAAAACCAAAATACGTCAGACATTGACTTATTTCCATTGGGGTCCTTGTGTTTAAACGATGACGTATCAAATACTCAGTGTATCAACAATGACAAGACTGATCTAAGAGGAGCCAATACGAGAAGGTCAAGTACAAACCTACTGGAAAGATTTGAATTACAAAGAAAATATATTGAGGAAATCTGGGATTCACATGGGCTAATACATGAATGAAAAAGGCAGCAATGAGTAATGTCAGGCAGCACGTCAGGAAATTACAAGAATGGAAAGTGGAGATAAACCAGCGGGCCGCCCCTGGTATTCTCTCTCAAACAGATGTACGGGAAACACACTACTTCTTGCCCAAAAGATCAAGTGGTCACACAATGCTTGGTTTCCATTACCTAGAAGCAACATTCAAAGAGAAATGAAGTAGGAAAACTCAAAGGTATACTGGAGTGACTCACGTCGGTCTGGAGTTTTGAGATTCTGAGATCGCGGGTTCTAACTCCATCCGTGGTATGGTTTGTATACTGAAGACATGTAGAAAACTGAACTCCAGGAGAGAAGACTACGAGAGTATGATAACTTTCTTGGTCACCATACAATACAGAAAGTTGAATATCAATGGTATACAATACCGACAAGATGACAAGACACAAGTGCAACATCTGGGCATCTTTGGATGTTTCGCCAACCAGTTGGCGAAACATCTCTGATACATTAGTCAGGGAGGTCACAAAGTCTGGTACACTAGTCAGGGAGGTCACAAAGTCTGGTACACTAGTCAGGGAGGTCACAAAGTCTGGTACACTAGTCAGGGAGGTCACAAAGTCTGGTACACTAGTCAGGGAGGTCACAAAGTCTGGTACACTAGTCAGGGAGGTCACAAAGTCTGGTACACTAGTCAGGGAGGTCACAAAGTCTGGTACACTAGTCAGGGAGGTCACAAAGTCTGGTACACTAGTCAGGGAGGTCACAAAGTCTGGTACACTAGTCAGGGAGGTCACAAAGTCTGGTACACTAGTCAGGGAGGTCACAAAGTCTGGTACACTAGTCAGGGAGGTCACAAAGTCTGGTACACTAGTCAGGGAGGTTTTACGGGACACTCCCTCAACCTGTCCTCACCTCGCTCCCTGGCGGGGATTTCCTCACTCTTTCTTGTGATAAAATACACCTTTCAAGTACCTATCTTACTGCCCGGTCACCAGCATCCCTCCCTTGTTATCCAGGTCTTTGTTACAGCTTCAGCCAGGCTGCCGTCCACTGATATACCTTAAGTACAGCCTACTTGACCTGGCAATCAACGGAAGTCCTATCAACGGGAGGCCTGGCAATGGGAGGCCTGGCAACGGTGGGTCTATCAAAGGGAGGCCTGGCAACGGTGAGCCTATCAACGGGAGGCTTGGCAACGGAAGGCCT
>NC_069429.1:5762342-5844842 GCF_026875155.1 Cherax quadricarinatus | reverse complement strand
TCTTGCAAACAAGGCAGCCAGGAAGCTTACAGCACTTCGCCGTATCTCGCATCTGCTTGACAGTAGGGGTTGCAAGATCCTGTACGAGGCACAAGTACGCTCACACCTTGAGTATGCTCACTTTCTTGGTTTGCCTGCCCCCCCTCTCATCTGCGACTGCTTGACAGAGTAGAGAACAGAGCAAGACGTCTCATCTCTCGCCTGGACCCATCCTGGATAGATCTGTCATTTCAGCAGAGGCCTTCAACATAGGAGGGATGTGGGTGGCCTTACTGTTATGTACAAGGCCAATATTGTCAAAATACCACACTTGGATCCACTTCGAGGACAGCGTGAAACAAGCTTTTATGCCACAAGACGGGCAGAAAGCAGCAACTTCACTCTGGCTGTACCCTTCTCCAGAACATCACTCCATCTGAGATCATACATACCCAGGATGACTCGAGTATGGAACACATTCGTACAGCATAATGATGTCAACGAGATAACGTCAGTTGATCAAATGAAAATGCTGGCCCACAGATGGCTCCAACTTCATCCTGTTCCCTACTTGTATGTCTCATAACAAAAATGCTTTCAAATGAGCTGATGTAGGTAACAGCTCTTAGCTTGCCAATAAAGTTAGGAATCCTTAACCTGTAAATAGCTGTCAATAAAGCTAGGGATCCTTAACCTTGTCAAACCCTGTGTAAAAAAAAAGAGAGAAAAGAGAGAGAGAGAGAAGAGAAAGAAGGAGAGAGAGAAAGAGAGAGAAAGAGAGAGAGAAAGAGAGAGAGAAAAGAGAGAGAGAGAAGAGAGAGAAAAGAGAGAGAGAGAGAGAGAGAGAGAGGAGAGAGAGAGAGAGGAGAGAGAGAGAGAGAGAGAGAGAGAGAAGAGAGAGAGAGAGAGAGAGAGAGAGGGGAGAGAGAGAGAGAGAGAGAGAGAGAGAGAGAGAGAGAAAGAGAAAGGAAAAGTGAGAGGGGAGAGAGAGAAGAGAGAGAGTGAGAGAGAGAGAAAGAGTGAGAGAGAGTGAGAGAGAGGGGAGGAGAGAAGAGAGAGAGAGAGAGAGAGAAGAGAGAGAGAGAAGAGAGAGTGAGAGAGAAAGAGAGAGAGAGAGAGAGGAGAGGAGAGAGAGGAGAAGAGTGGAGAGAGAGGGAGAGAGAGAGAGAGAGAGAGAGAGTGAGAGAGAGAGAGTGGGAGAGAGAGAGTGTGAGTGAGTGAGTGAGTGGTGAGTGTTGTGTGTGTGTGTGTGTGTGTGTGTGTGTGTGTGTGTGTGTGTGTGTGTGTGTGTGTGTGTGTGTGTGTACATGAACACTATACAACTTACAACACATTACGCAAGCCTTACAGCCTTAAGTTCAACACTCGTCCACCAGGTGATGAGTCAAACACAGCCTCCAGCACACTCAACACAGCCTCCAGCACCACTCAACACAGCCTCAGCACACTCAACACAGCCTCCAGCCCACACTCAACACAGCCTCCAGCACACTCAACACAGCCTCCGCACACTCCAACACAGCCTCCAGCACATCTACACAGCTCCAGCACATCAACACATCTCCAGCACCACTCAACAACAGCCTCCAGCACACTCAAACCACAGCCTCCAGTCACACTAAAAAGCTCAGCTGTGGAAAGCAAAAGGTTCGATCCAAGGAAGACGGGAGACATATCCAAATCCTTGGATAAGAGCCCCTTCTTAATGCAAGTTGAAGCTCACATTCCCCTTCCCTGCTTACCCAGGCCTTGTTCGACCTTCTCTGGGTGTTTAGCGTCCCGGCGAAGGTTGAGACAAGACATATTCGGTGTCGAATATTGTTGAGCGAAACGTTGCGTAATTCGTTTTTTAACGACATTTTATCATTAGACGTTACGTACATTACCATTTAACCTCAGTAGTGACATTCACGATTACAGTGACATTCAGTACAGTGACATTCACGTACAGGTGACATTCACGTACAGTGACATTCACGTACAGTGACATTCACGTACAGTGACATTACGTACAGTGACATTCAGTACAGTGACATTTCACGTACAGTGACATTCAGTTACAGTGACATTCAACGTACAGTGACATTCCACGTTAGTGACATTCACGTACAGTGACATTCACGTTTACAGTGACATTTCACGTACAGTGACATTCACGATACGTGACATTCACCGTACAGTGACATCCTGTTGCTTCAACAGTACAATAATGTTGGTTAGACTCTACCCACAATATGATACGTAAAAGGACACAAGTTTGACTAATGTGAGATTATATTGTGAACGTTTCGTCTCAGGAGCTTTATCAAGCGGTTACAAGCTCCTGGGGCCGAAACGTTGCCACAATTAAAAATGTACATTAGTTGATCTTGTGTCCCTCTTGGTTAATATTCTCCACATGTTGCCACACTTCTGTGTTGTGTTTTTTAGCGAGAGAGGGAGAGAGGAAGTAGGGGAGGGAGACGAGGAGAGGTTTGAGAGGGGAGAGAAAGGATAATGTTGAAACAGGTAGAAAAGGTAGACAGGAACGGAAGGGAAATAGGGTGGTACGTAGGGAATGGGGGGAAGAGGGTGGGAAAGAAGACAGGGAAGGGGAGAGGAATAAGGACAAAGAAGGGAGGGAAAGGGAGGGGAGAGGATAAGACCAGAATGAAGGGAGGAAGGGAAGGGAGAGGATAGGACAGAGAAGGGAGGGAAGGGAGGGAAGAGGAAAATAGGACAGAGAAGGGAGGGAAGGGAGGGAGAGGAATAGGACAGAGAAGGGAGTGGAAGGGAAGGAGAGGAGAGGAAATATGGACAGATGGGAGGCGGAGAAGGCTGCCAGAATGTGAAGGTCACTTCCCCTATTGGTCTCGGTATTTACAAAAACCAGTGTTTTTTTACCAGGTGACATGCACCAGTGTGATACCAGGTGACATTGCACCAGTGTTTATACCAAGGTGACATGACCAGTGTTATACCAGGTGACATGCACCAGTGTTTACCAGGTGACATGCAACCAGTTTGTTATACCAGGTGACATGCACCCAGTGTTTACGGTGACATGCACCAGTGTTATACCAGGTGACATGCACCAGTGTTATACCAGGTGGACATGCACCATGTTATACCAGGAGACATGCACCAGTGTTATTACCAGGTGACATTGCACAAGTGTTATACCAGGTGACATGCACCAGGTGTAATTCCAGGTGAATCACCAGTGTTTTACCAGGTGAAATGGCACCAGTGTTATACCAGGTGACATGCACCTGTGTATACCAGGTGACATGAACCATGTGTTATACAAGGTGACATGCACCAGGTGTGATCACTGGTGACATGCACCAGTGTTTATACCAGGTGACATGCACCAGTGTTTATACCAGGTGACATGCAACAGTGTTTTAATTACCAGGGACATGCACCAGTGTTTACCAGTGACATGCACCAGTGTTATACCAGGTGACATGCACCAGTGTTATACCAGGTGACATGACAGGTGTTTACCAGGTGGACATTGCAACCAGGTTATACCAGGTGACTTGCACCAGTGTTATACCAGGTGACATTGCACCAGTTGTTCTACAGGTGACATGCACCAGTTGTTATACCAGGTACATGCACCAATGTTATACCAGGTGACATGGCACCAGTGTTATACCAGGTGACATGCACCAGTGTTATACCAGGGACATGCACAGTGTTATACCAGGGGTTGACATGCACCAGAGTGTTATACCAGGTGACATGCACCAAAGTGTTATACCAGGTGGACATGCCACCATGTTATACCAGGTGTGACATGCACCCAGTGTTATACCAGGTGACATGCTCCAAGTGTTATACCAGGTGACATGCCACCATTGTTATTACCAGGTGACATGCACCAGTGTTATACCAGGTGGGACATACACCATGTTTATACCGGTGACATGCACCAGTGTTATACCAGGTGACATGCACAGTGTTACAGGTGACATGCACCAGTGTTATACCAGGTGACATGTCACCAGTGTTTTTTACCAGGTGACATTGCACCAGTGTTTATACCAGGTGCACATACTCCAGTGTGCTCTCTGGAAGCCTACCCTGTACTCTCTGGTAGCCTCCCTCACTGTACTCTCTGGAAGGCCTCCTCATTTACTCTTCTGGAAGCCTCCTCACTGCACTCTCTGGTAAGCCTCCCTCACTGTACTCTCTGGAAGCCTCCCTCACTTTACTCTCTGGAAGCCTCCCTCACTGTACTCTCTGGAAGCCTCCCTCACTGTACTCTCTGGAAGCCTCCCTCACTGTACTCTCTGGGGGAAGCTCCCTCCACTCTGTACTCTCTGGATGCCTCCTCACTGTACTCTTGGAAAGCCTCCTCCTGTACCTCTGGAAAAGGCATCCTCACTGTCTCTCTGGAAGCCTTCCATCACTGTACTCTCTGGAAGCCTCCCTCACTGTACTCTCGGGAAGCCTTCCCCTCATTGGCTACCATTAAACATGCAAAAAATGAGAAACGTGGAAGGAAAATATAATATATACGCAGTGAACAGAAGGCACACGGGCACAAGAGAACACTATCAACAAGCGGGGTCAAGGACTGCTCAACCTACACCACAAGATAACAGGAATGCTAGGACCAACATTTGCAAACAGACGGAGCCAGGAGAAAGACTTGAACCCAAACTGGAGTGTACAAAAATATACAAAAAATACGCAATACACGTGATTAATTACCGCAAAAACATATGCACAGCATCAAGTGTAGGTTATGGTAAGCTCTGGAGGTTAGAAATTAGTCAAACTGGTTGACAGGGAGTATTGGTATATTGATCGTCCCCCTGCAACCATAACTAGGTAACACACACACACACACACACACACACACACAAAGGTGTACTGCTACATAATTCATTATAGTCTCCCAAGGTTGCATAATTACACTAATCCAGCAAGGCTTTTTAAGTCCAAAATAGCCTGGCAGACTATGATCAAGTGTAATTAGGAAGAAAACAAAGGAGACACTTACATGAGCGAGGAGCAAACACTGCACTGAATAGCCTCGGTCAACACGCCAACACACAAAACCACCTGTGTATAGAGGATGCCAGGGCATATCAGCAAAGTTCAGGTGGGTTCTGCGGAGTATCACGGGAGTCAGCAAGGGTGCTAGAGAGATTCAGGGGAGTAAGCAGGTTGCTAGAGGAGTCCAGGGGAGGTCAGCAGGTGCCAGAGGGATTCAGGGGAAGTCCAGCAGTGCCGACGGTTCCAGGATAGTACAGCGAGTGATACAGGGGTACAGGGAATGAAGCAATGTATCAAGGTGGCCCTACAGATGGCTGGAGAGAGAGAGAGAGGGAAGAGATGAGTGAGAGGAGAGAGTGGAGAGAGTGTGAGTGGGAGAGAGAGTGAGAGGTGAGAGAGAGGGGGAGAATGATGGAGAGGAAGGAGAGAGAGAAGGTAGGAGATAGAGAGCGAGAGAGGAGAACATGAGCCAGCAATGAAGGCAGATTTGGAAGAAGGGTTCACAGATACCTGCTATACATTAACCACCAAAGAGACCTTGCATTTCTCTGGACTTCAGACATAGCAGACTTCGATCTAGGACTGGGCCGTAAGTGAGGTTATGATGTCCCCCCCCGCCATCCTCACCTTTCAATAGTTAGATGGTTTATAATGTGGGCATGAGCCACATTATAAACATCATGACCTAAACCGTGAAAGAGGACAGATTAGAAATAACCAAAAAACAATTTAGATATCTCTATTTTACCAATACGTGTACAAGGTATACAAGTTACATATACAGGGTACAAGTACATATACAGGGTACAAGTACATATACAAGGTTACAATACATATACAGGGTACCAAGTACATATAAGGGTACAAGTACATATACAGGGTTACAGTACATATACAGGGTTACAAGTACATATACAGGGTACAAGTACATATACAGGGTAACAAGTACATATACCAGGGTACAAGTACATATACAGGGTACAAGTACATATACAGGGTAAAAGTTCATATACAGGGGTACAAGTACATATACAGGATGGTACACTGTCCATAAGCTGGACAGTCAATGACATACTATTTTAGAAAGCTCCTCAAATTATTGTCAATTATTGTCCCAGGAAGGATGCGACCCACACCAGTCGACTAGCACCCAGGTACCTATTTTACTGATTGGGTTGAACATTGTCAACAGGTGTGTGTAAGAAACATGCCCCAATGTTTATACCCTCGCCGAGAATCGAAACCCCGGACGCTCCCCATGTGTGAAGCGAGAGGGTTTAGCCACAGGCCAGGGGCACCGATAGGAAAAAAAACAAGAGGAAAACAATTGACAACAGTCAACTACTAGAAACCACAAGTATTCTGAACAGAGAAGGAAAACATTAAAACCGTAAATATGTCCCACAAATGAGCCACTGAAACCCACATGACAAATATTGCGACACATAGTCACCTACAATACCAATGATCGACATCCAATAGCACCCTGCCAGCAACTAAGCACATTAAATAGCACTAAAGGAACAAGTAGAACCAAGCACCATGCAAGCAGCTAGCACATTGACTAGCACTAAAGGGACAAGTAGCACCATGCACCACTTGCCAAGCAAGCTAGACAATGATCTAGCACACAAGGAATTAGTGGCACCAAGACCACTCACTACCAAGCCAGCTAACCACAAGGAACTAGCACCAAGTACCATGGCACCAACTAGGACCAAGAACCACTGGCACAAACTAGCACAAAGGGAACCAGTACCCAAGAACCACTGGCACCAACTAGCACAAGAACTAGCACTAAATACCACTGCGGCACCCAACTAGCACAAGAACCACTGGTTACAAGGAACCAAGCACCAAGCACCACTGGCACAACTAACACCAAGAACCCTCTGGCACCAACTAGCACAAGGAACCAGCACCAAGCACCAACTGGACAAACTAGCACAAGGTAAACCAGCACCAAGCACCACTTTGGCAGCCAACTAGCACCATTGTACCACTTGGCACCAACTAGCACCTAGCCACCTCTGGCACCAACTAGCAAAAAGGAAATAGCCCCCAAGTACACTGGCACCCAACTAGAACCTATCACCCCTGGCACCAAAAGCACCAAGAACCACTCGGCGGGCAACAAAACTTAGCAAGGAACTAGCACCTAGCCCACTGGCACCCAACCAAGCACAAGGAACTAGCACCAGAACCATGGCACCAACTAACACCAAGAAACACTGCACCAACTAGCCATAGGAACCAACACCAAGCACCACTGGCACCAACTAAGCACAAGGAAACCTCAGCACCAAGACCACACTGGCACAAATTAGCACAAGGAACCACACCAAGTACAATGGCACAAACTAGCACAAGGAACAGCACCAAGCACCACTGGCACAAAATAGCACTCAAGGAACCTACACCAAAAGTACCAATGGTCACAAACTAGCACAAGGAACCTGCACCAAGCACCATGGCACAACTAGCACAAGGAACCAGCACCAAGCACCACATGGCACCAACTAGCACAAGGAACCAACCACCAAAGCAAACCAATGGCACAAACTAGCACAGGAACCAGCCACCAAGCACCACTGGCACCAACTAGCACAAGCAGCTAGTTAGTTTACCCAAGTGAGCCACATACGGTCCACGGGGTGCCTGACCCATGACCTACCCAGCCACGCCCCTCTCACAACACAGCGGTTCCGTTCCTTTCCCGCGGATATCCTCCCCAACGCTCTTCCTTCCCTCATCCCCTGAGTATGTGGCAGAGAGAGGAGAGAGAGAGGGAGATGAGAGAGAGGTTGAGGAGAGTTGAGTGAGAGAGAGTCGTGAGAGAGTGATAGAGGGGAGGAGAGAGGAGAGAAGACGAGTTAGACGAAGAAGAGAGGATAGAGAGGGGGGAGAGAGATGAGGAGGAGTAGAGAGAGGAAGAGAGAGTCCTGTCATCCGGTTCCCGCTGCATGTGTATACATGTTCCACTGTCTAGTTACACATTTTTTCCCGTGTCGTCTTGAATAAATTTCTAGTAGCATATTTATTAGAAGTTTTAATGGCTGAAAAGAGCCAATGGAAAGTATGTCACTAATCTGAATTTTGTGGGTTTTATTCTGGGTATTTTTCGGCTGTGGTATGAAGTTATGACGACGTTTCGGTCCGACATGGATCACTATCTAGTCTCACTAAAACACACGAAGGATGATATTAGTTTAAAATCGTCAAATAGTCATGTGTTGGACGGCCTGAACTACCCCTAAATTGTCCATGTCAGACCGAAACGTATGTCATAAGCTTCTCTCTCCAGTGTGCGGGGTTATTTGTGTATTGGTTCCCGTCACGATACTGTGCCATTTTTGTACTTTATGATAACTGTACTTACGTGTACCTGTACCTAAATAAATTTATTTTTACAAGTGTTGTACTCGAGTATTTGTGTTAGCAGGGTTCGAGGTGTAGCTCCTGGCAGAGGTGCTACAGATTTGAAGTCATTCTGAGTATTATCTGTAGTGAACATTTTAAAATGGTATAAAATACCGACACAGATTGTTAGGGTTATGACACTATATTGCAACAGTGGTGACGGGTACCTAGCTCTGTGAAGACCTGGTTCGTGTGACTCTTGAGTGGGTGGACCTTATACTTTGAGTGACTCTGACCTTTGTACTTAACTCTGTGAAGAAAGTGTCCTTGTTTGCTCCCGTGGACTGAACCTAGATGCCTCCATCGAGCAACTTTACCAGCATACTTAAGGAAGAATTGAAGGCAGTGCGAAGTGGAGAAGATACGGCCGAAATTGACCGGAGGGGAAAACAAGAGGATTCGTAGTATTCCTCCTGTTTCGAAGTCCTCAGGTCAAGAAGGGATATGTGGTCCCCCTTCCAGTGGCTGGACAGCAGGGGTCGACGAAGGTTGACGATCAAGAAGACGATTGGAAAGCCAAGAAAGAAAGAGAAACGATGAAGAAGAAAGAGGGACTGCTTGGTGGAAACTCCAGTGGAAAACACTCCAAGCATTCTCGAGGTGCTACCGACCGAATGTGAGGTCTACTACTGGGGTTCGTCACGACGAACGACTAGGAAGGTAAGAATATTGTTGTTGTTGGGGGATAGCCGGTTAGATCATGGATAGGGCATTCTGCTTGAAGGACAGGGTAGGAGACAAAGGTTGCTTTCTGGGGTGGGATGGGGACATTGTTAGCCGGTTGACAACATCATGAAGGGTTTAAGGGATAAATCCTATTATTTGCCTCAGTGCTGGAGGAAATGGTTAGGCAAGCGAGAATAGGATTTAGTTAGAAAGTTGGGGGACAGCTATAGACATGATTAGGAAAAAAGGGGGGGCCTGTTATTTGTGGCATTTTGCCAAGAGGGTGTTGGTAATGAATGGTTGTCCAGAGCAATTGGTTTTAAATTGTTGGTGGTAAACACTGTAAGGAAATGCGTACATTCATTGAAATGGGACAATTTTTGGGCCCCGAAAGACATGTATCCCGGGATGGGGTTCATATCCAGGGCAGGTGGGGTTTTTTGCTAACTCAGTTGGGGGGGGTTGTTAGGACTTTAAAAATGGATTAGTTGAGGTATGGGTTTAAAAAATTGATTAAAATGGGTATGGTTATTGATTATGCTCTGTATTAAGAATTTAAAATAGTAATGTCATGGAGTAACTCTGGGTAATGATAATTTAAAAAAATTTTGTAAAAACAAAGATGAATGGGAAAAATGTGCAGAAGAAAAAAAAATATGTGGTATTTTATGCTAACAGTAGAAGTGAAAAGAAAAAAAAAATTAATGAAAAAGTTTGGTAGATGTGGGGGAACTTTGATATCATTGCATTAACTGAAACGTGGTATGATTTAAAGAGTCGGGATATGATCTGAGGGGTAATTTCAGGGATTTAAAAAATTACAATGTGGATAATGTAATGGGAAGGGGGGAGGGTTGCATTGTATGTTCGAGAAAAAAATTAAATTTTTGCATAAAAAACGGTATAAAAAAAGATGGGCAGTAAAAAAGAGTCTGTTTGGGTAGAGTTGTGGAGGGTCAAGAAAACTAATTCTGGTGTAATATAGCCTCCAGGCTTGGATCACGATAGAGGGGGGGATTTTTGGGACGAAATTGTTGGGTTTGGCACAGTAACTAGTCATGTGGGGTTTTTTTAATTTAGCCAAATTGACTGGAATTCTTTTGACAGGAATCTAGAGTCCGTGACTTATGGAAAAAAGTTCAGGACTGTTTTTGAAACAGGTGTAACTGAACCCACCAGGGGTAAAATTTTCTAGACCTAGTCTTGTCAAAAAAAACACTAGTGAATAATTGGGGATCCTGAAGGCTTGGGGCAAGTGCACAAATCCTTTACCTTTAGCATTAATTGGGAATGCAAGAATAATGATAATACAGTAAAATCCCCGATTTTCGTTCTGCCGATTATAATGGACTAGGGAACATCTGTCTAATCTTGATTGGGGTTATCTAGCTAATGATTTTATTGACGATAATCATACTTATGAATATGAAGGGATCTGCTTTTATGATTGTTTTCTTAATAATGTACACAGTGCCCAGAGTATTATACATTCCCCAGAGAGAAATTTAGGTCTAATAATAACGATCCGAAATGGGTTAACAGGAGGTTAAAGCATCTATTAGGGAGGAAAAGGGGAATTTATAGGCGCATCAGAAGAGGAGAGGTTAACCTTACTGACCAATATGTTCAGCTTAAAAGAGAAGTAAAAAAGGCGATTAGAAAGGCTAAACGTGACTATGAAATTAGAGTCGCTAATGAATCAAAGACTAATCCAAAGGGGTTCTTTCAAGTGTATAGGACGAAGGTGAAGGAAAAAAGTAGGACCTCTGAAATCTGGGAATGGACAGCTGACGGATAATGAACTGGAAATGTGTTCCTTATTTAATGACTATTTTTTGTCAGTTTTTACACAGGAAGATGTAAATGAGATTCCAGTAATTAACAATTATTTAGTTCCTGATGAATTTAAGTTAACTAATATTACTGTCACGAGGGACATGGTTATTAAACAGATAGACAAACTGAAACAAAATAAGTCCCCGGGAACCGATGAGTGTTTTCAAGGGTACTTAAGGAATGCAAGATGGAGCTTAGTCAGCCATTAACGAGTGTATTCAATGCGTCCATCCTTACCAGTGTTGTGCCAGAGATGTGGAAGATGGCTAATGTGGTTCCTATATTCAAATCAGGGGATAAGTCCACTCCTTCAAATTACCGTCCAATAAGCCTGACATCTATAGTGGGCAAGTTATTAGAATCAATTATAGCTGACATTATCAAAGTCACCTTGAAGAGCATAACTTGATAAATGAATCTCAGCATGGATTCACGAGAGGTCGTTCCTGCCTGACAAACTTACTGACGTTCTTCAATAGAACATTTGAGGCAGTTGACAGTGATAAGGAATATGATATTGTTTATTTGGATTTTAGTAAAGCCTTCGACAGAGTGCCTCACAAGAGACTCTTGAGAAAAGTGGCAGCTCATGGTATAGGAGGTAAAGTTCTAGCATGGATTGAGGCATGGCTTACCAATAGAAAGCAGAGAGTTACCATTAATGGAGTGAAATCTGAGTGGGGATTAGTCACTAGTGGCGTTCCACAAGGATCAGTTTTAGGCCCTCTCTTGTTCATAATTTACATTAATGACCTTGATGAAGGGATTACTAGTGACATGAGTAAGTTTGCTGATGATACAAAGATAGGCCGTATAATTCACTCTGAGGAGGATATCAATGAACTCCAGGACGATTTGAACAAATTAATGTCTTGGTCTGAGAAATGGCAGATGAAGTTTAATGTGGATAAGTGTAAGGTACTTGCCCTTGGTAATGAAAATAAACCCTCGAAGCTATAATCTAGGTGAAGTAGAGCTTGGTCATACAGAATGTGAAAAAGACTTGGGAGTCATGGTAAGCAGAAATCTAAAGCCAAGACAGCAGTGCCTCAGTGTGCGCAACAAGGCCAACAGATTACTGGATTTATCTCAAGAAGTATAAGTAACAGAAGTCCAAAAGTTATTTTACAGCTCTATACATCACTAGTGAGGCCTCATTTTAGATTATGCTGCTCAGTTTTGGTCCCCTTACTACAGGATGGACATAGACTCATTAGAGAACATACAGAGAAGAATGACTAAAATGATTTACTGTGTAAGGAACCTCCCGTATGAAGATAGACTTAAAGCCTTAAATCTCCACTCTCTGGAGAGGCGTAGAATGAGGGGAGATATCATTGAAGTGTATAAGTGGATGACGGGCATAAACAAAGGAGACATTAATAAAGTACTGAGGGTGTCGAACCAGGTAAGAACCAGGAATAATGGATTTAAGTTGGATAAATTTAGATTTAGAAAGGACATAGGTAAGTACTGGTTTTCTAACAGAGTTGTAGATGCGTGGAACAGTCTTCCCAGTGGGGTGATAGAGGCTAGGACCTTGGGTAGCTTTAAGAAGAGACTGGACAAATATATGAGTGGGAGGGGCTGGGTTTGATTGGTGTCAAGGGGTACAGGAGTTATTTCTTGAGTAGCTTTAGGTAGATGTCGTTTTGATAAGGACCTGCCTCGTATGGGCCAGTAGGCCTTCTGCAGTGTTCCTACATTCTTATGTTCTTATGTTCTTAGGTATCTTTATTTCGCCTACTGTGTAGGCGAAACGTTTCGAAATAAAGATACCTAACTGTTGCATATGTGTCTTACCTAACAATCTGTCGGTATTTTATACCATTTTAATGTTCATTCTGTCAGACACTGCAACACAAGGGTATCTTGGTACAGACCATCAACTTCGACAACCTCTACTAGTGAGAACGGCTGGGTTTGAGAGGGACCTGCCCTCCCAAAGCAACCTACGTCTCACCTCCTGGCACTATATAAGCTCCATCCTGTCACTTCAACTTCATATTGTTTCATACTATGGAACAATGCTCTTCTCCAGACTGAGGGACTGACTACCTCAAAACTTTAAGGGTGATGGACTGATTACATCGTCTTCAAGTATCTTCTGCTTCTATCAACTTTTCTGTACTCGACTGAAGAAGCCTACTGTGTAGGCGAAACGTTTCGAAATAAAGATACCTAACTGTTGCATATGTGTCTTGCCTAACATTATCTGTAGCTACCTAAGGCGTCTGCCATGACATTTACCACTTTCTATTTTGTGGTGTTTCTATGTTACAGCCTCGTCTTGTGTCAGGATATTGTCATGTCTCTGGTCCTCCCTTATGTTTACATTTCTCCACTACATCCAGAGTACCGTCATAGAAGCTAAGACGTTGTGTAGGTTTCAAAGTAGGTTGGATAAATACATGAGTGGGTGTGGGTGGGTGTGAGATGGACCTGACTAGTCTGTGCTACTAGATCAGATGCCGTGCTCCTTAAGTGAATGTGACCTGACCTGACCTGACTAGGTCAGGCATTGGCTTAAGCCGGTGGGAGAATTGAACCTGCCTCGCATGGGCCAGTAGACCTGCTGCAGTGTTCCTTTGTTCTTATTTTCTTATGTCTATTGTCCTCCCTTATGTTTACATTTCTCCACTATGGCAACTCCTAAAGAGTATCTTGCACATAGTTATCAGGTCGCTTCTGGCTTTCCTCTCGCCTCCACCTGTTATCGTTTCTAATCCTCTACATTTTCGTTTCTTGGGAGAGAGTGAAGGAGAAAGTACTTAATGAGGTGGGGGCCCCACATGGTGGTGCTACATAATCTACAATGACCTTCACATAACTATTTTAAATGGGAATCTTGTATTTTGTAGAGGTTCATGTTTCTTGTATGTTCTTCGTAGTTATTTGAATTATTGTGAACATTTGTATTGCTCAGCGTTATGTTTACTCTTGGTTTATTTTTTAAACATTGGCCGTTTCCCACCAAGGAAAGGGTGACCCGAAAAAAAGAAGAAACACTCCACATCACCCACTCCATCACTGTCTTGCCAGAGGCGTGCCGATAATACAGTTAAAAAAACTACAACATATCTCCCCCTTCCTTCAGAGTGTAGGTACTGTACTTCCCCACCTCCATGATTCCACTCCGGCTAACCGGGTTTTTCCCTGAACCCCTTTCATAAATGTTACTTTGTTAGTTACGGTAACACAACTTACACTCGTGGTGTCGCGTCTGAAAGTTAAAATTTAAGTGTTTAAAATTCCCCAATTTTTGTGGCACACTACTTCATAAGATACATTATTAAACATCTGCGAGGAAGTGTTCTCCATTATCACTTCTATGTTGCTTCCTACATACAATAAATTGATGACATCTATATTTTAAACTTCGTATGAGGGTATATCCAGCCTTATTGGTATATATTTCACCTCTCAAGTTTTCTTTATGAATTTCC
The DNA here is from genome assembly GCF_026875155.1 of Cherax quadricarinatus. NCBI lineage: Eukaryota > Metazoa > Arthropoda > Malacostraca > Decapoda > Parastacidae > Cherax > Cherax quadricarinatus. The sequence goes on along the minus strand of NC_069429.1, from coordinate 5,830,503 downwards.
GTTTGCCTCTGACACTGAACAAATTTTGTTATAGCCTCACTCCAATAAGTTGTACCTGTGAGTGTTGAGTCTCAGCTCCTGGCCCTCCTCTTCCACCAACAATCAGCCAAACATTTCTGGTTTCTATCAGAAACTCGTGCGAAATTTCTTTGACTAGGTGAATTTTTATGTTTAAATTTATTCCAAATCTTGAAAATGAGTCTGAAATCTGCTCCCACCACCCTATACAACTATATTTTCCTCAGTGTTATTAAACTTGTTTTTATAAAATATCCACGAGATGAAACCATCCAGTCAGTGGCCAGACTAGGCGCTCTTGTGATATAAATGGTTAACAAACACTACAAGTTGAAGAAGAGGCAGGAAAGCTTTTATAAACCTCCGGGTTTAGCGCTTCCCCCTTGATTTTAAGAATAAAAAATAATAATTTCGAATAAAAAAAATGTATTGTACACAAATAACAAAAAAGGCACAATACCGTGACTGTAACAATACACAAATAACTCACACAAAGTCAAACCCAGAAAGGAGGAAGGGGAATTTATAACGTCGTCGTAAGCTCCTCTCTTCTATGTGAGAGTTATTTGTGTATTGTACACAAGTTTACTAAGGCATTTGACAAATGTAATTATGAGTGACAGCCCGTAAAATAAGGTTCAACAGGAATAGCAGGAAAAAGTGGGGAAATGGATATGAGAATCTCTAATACATACAATGCAAATAGTGGTAAAACAAAATATTAAGCAAAAAAAAACTAAAGTAAAAAGTTGGAAACACCAAGACAGGGCTCCTGGCACCTTCACCATTCCTAACCCTCGTAGTAAACACTAGACACGGCTTCCATACCAAAAGAATGGAAGTCTTTTCGGTACAAACTGGGGGAAAATTTAAACCAGATACCAACAAAGTCTTCCAGTGGGCAATGATGTCAAATGGTGACATGTTCCAATTAATTCAGACGTAGAAACAATGAAGGGTAGAATCACTAGTTACCCAAAAAAGAAGACTATCTCACGAACGAAAGCACCATGGAGATGGAGATGGATAGACTAACGTCAAATGAGCTATTTATATAGAGAACACAATAAATCAAACGCCAAAGGCGATACGAGTGGCAGGGATGGATAATGAAAACTTTCAGGAGAAATAATGTCAGTGGTGATTCTATTCAAATTTACTTGTGCTCTCTCGCTTAGAATAATGTTCAATATTGAGGGCTCTACTAGGCATGAGGGAGATCCCCAAACTGGGAAAGGTACGGAGATCGTTTTTTGCTCGAGTAGTCAATAAAGCGTTTAACTACTGGGAACGCCTCCAAAGCACTTTTTGGAACGGAAAAAGCAATACCTGGTATTATATATATTATACATTAGTGTGAATTTGTAAATGGTCCAAGTCGGACCCTAACGTCGTCATAAGCTTCTCTCCCCCACGTGCGGTTTGTGTATTGTTCCAGTCACGGTGTTGTGCCCTTTTTGTAAGATACTTAAAGGCCTAGTCACAAATCTACACACTACCATAAATTGCTGGAGAGATATGAAAGGAGGTATAAAATAATCCCAGTGAAAAGCAGGGGCATCATGGGTACAATAAGTACCAACAACTTGAGTCCAAGACCTTTCAACCTGCTACAAGTAGGTAAAGTTTTCAAACTGGAGCACAATCTCTGCCAAGTGCAAGAGCAACCAGGCTGTGATATCTGTGTGGGCTAGTGGGCCGACAACAGCAAGAACACCTTCGTTGAGTAGGCGTCAACAGAAAAGCCTGACTCCAGGCCGGGCTGCGAGCGTTAGGAATAAAGACGAGGGAAAAGGGAGTTGAGTTTGTTACACAGTTGGAACAAAAGCTAGGCATGTTCTTTGTCATATTCCACCATACAGGATGGGTTTAGTTACAGTGTTGAAACCTGTTAGACTAAGCTGGAAGACTTCAGTAAGGAGATGGGGATATCGTTAAATAGGAGAGAGAAGAGGAAAGAGGGAGGGGGGTAGGAAACAGGGGAAGAAGAAAGAAGGAAGGGGAAAGGGGGAGATGCTTGGCCACCAGCGGTGAACCAGTTAATTGCCAGCAGTGTTGTGTGTGTGACAGATACAATGGAACTGCCGCCACGAGTCATGAAGGACTCCACTGTACGAGACTCCTATCATGTAGCCTGTCAGGGCCCGGCGCTCGTGCGCACGTCAACCCTTGTGCACGTCAGAGCATCTGGTGTGCACCACAACACAACGCCTGTTATGAAGGCTGTACTATGTACGTACACGTCACACATGACCACTTCTGGCCTTGGTGTTCTCTACTGTTTTCTTCCCACAAATACGCTACCTGTTCTTGTATACACGATTATTATTATTATTATTATTATTATTATTATTATTTACTAGCGGTACACAGAAGTTCGTCGACCCTAATGGAAATAAGTCAGATTTTTTAGGGTTATCCTAGGTAATTTACACTATGTATGATAATTGTACTTATGTGTACCTGTACTTAAAACTTATTTATTAAGCTTATGACATTCCTGTTATGGATTTCGAGGGTCATTCTACCTCGCTTCCTGTCTTCAGGGAAAGACTTAGAAATATTCCTGAACGTACATAAAGAAATATTCCTCAGTGAATATAAAGGCTTACACTGACTGATTACATTGACTCCAGCCTGAGGGACAGAATGCTTCAAACTTCTGATCATCAACCATCCTTCTCTGTATGTGACTGATGAAGCCACTGAGTGGCGAAACGTTCAGAAGAAAAATATTCCGCCGTAGACTGAAAAAAATGGTCTTCAGTTAAGTGAAAGACTGAGAATATTCCTGGATGAGAAAGCCTAAGATATATTCAAGAGAAATAGTGCCAAATATTCCTCACTCCAGTGGAAGAATCAGAAATATTCCCTATAAATATCTTCGCCTTTAAGACATCACAACATTGACGCAGTTACACGTGCATCTACAACACTGGTAGCTACACGTGCATCTACAACACTAGTAGCTACACGTGCATCTACAACACTGGTAGCTACAAGTGCATCTCCAACACTGGTAGCTACACGTGCATCTACAACACTGGTAGCTACAAGTGCATCTACAACACTGGTAGCTACAAGTGCATCTACAACACTGGTAGCTACAAGTGCATCTACAACACTGGTAGCTACACGTGCATCTACAACACTGGTAGCTACAAGTGCATCTACAACACTGGTAGCTACACGTGCATCTACAACACTGGTAGTTACACGTGCATCTACAACACTAGTAGCTACACGTGCATCTACAACACTGGTAGTTACACGTGCATCTACAACACTAGTAGCTACACGTGCATCTACAACACTGGTAGTTACACGTGCATCTACAACATTAGTAGCTACACGTGCATCTACAACACTGGTAGTTACACGTGCATCTACAACACTAGTAGCTACACGTGCATCTACAACACTGGTAGTTACACGTGCATCTTACAACACTAGTAGCTACACGTGCATCTACAACACATGGTAGTTACACGTGCATCTACAACACTAGTAGCTACAAGTGCATCTACAACACTGGTAGCTACAAGTGCATCTACAACACTAGTAGCTACAAGTGCATCTACAACACTGGTAGCTACAAGTGCATCTACAACACTGGCAGCTACAAGTGCATCTACAACACTGGTAGCTACAAGTGCATCTACAACACTGGCAGCTACAAGTGCATCTACAACACTGGCAGCTACAAGTGCATCTACAACACTAGTAGCTACAAGTGCATCTACAACACTGGTAGCTACAAGTGCATCTACAACACTAGTAGCTACAAGTGCATCTACAACACTGGTAGCTACAAGTGCATCTACAACACTGGCAGCTACAAGTGCATCTACAACACTAGTAGCTACAAGTGCATCTACAACACTAGTAGCTACAAGTGCATCTACAACACTGGTAGCTACAAGTGCATCTACAACACTGGTAGCTACAAGTGCATCTACAACACTGGTAGCTACAAGTGCATCTACAACACTGGTAGTTACACGTGCATCTACAACACTAGTAGCTACACGTGCATCTACAACACTGGTAGTTACACGTGCATCTACAACACTAGTAGCTACAAGTGCATCTACAACACTGGTAGCTACAAGTGCATCTACAACACTAGTAGCTACAAGTGCATCTACAACACTGGTAGCTACAAGTGCATCTACAACACTGGCAGCTACAAGTGCATCTACAACACTAGTAGCTACAAGTGCATCTACAACACTAGTAGCTACAAGTGCATCTACAACACTAGTAGCTACAAGTGCATCTACAACACTGGTAGCTACAAGTGCATCTACAACACTGGTAGCTACAAGTGCATCTACAACACTGGTAGCTACAAGTGCGTCTACAACACTGGTAGCTACAAGTGCATCTACAACACTGGTAGCTACAAGTGCATCTACAACACTGGTAGCTACAAGTGCATCTACAACACTTGTAGCTACAAGTGCATCTACAACACTGGTAGCTAAAAGTGCATCTACAACATTGGTAGCTACAAGTGCATCTACAACACTAGTAGCTACAAGTGCATCTACAACACTGGTAGCTACAAGTGCATCTACAACACTGGTAGCTACAAGTGTATCTACAACACTGGTAGCTACAAGTGCATCTACAACACTAGTAGCTACAAGTGCATCTACAACACTGGCAGCAAGTGCATCTACAACACTGGCAGCTACAAGTGCATCTACAACACTGGTAGCTACAAGTGCATCTACAACACTGGTAGCTACAAGTGCATCTACAACACTAGTAGCTACAAGTGCATCTACAACACTGGCAGCTACAAGTGCATCTACAACACTAGTAGCTACAAGTGCATCTACAACACTGGTAGCTACAAGTGCATCTACAACACTGGTAGCTACAACTGCATCTACAACACTGGTAGCTACAACTGCATCTACAACACTAGTAGCTACAAGTGCATCTACAACACTGGCAGCTACAAGTGCATCTACAACACTGGCAGCTACAAGTGCATCTACAACACTGGCAGCTACAAGTGCATCTACAACACTGGCAGCTACAAGTGCATCTACAACACTGGCAGCTACAAGTGCATCTACAACACTGGCAGCTACAAGTGCATCTACAACACTGGCAGCTACACGTGCATCTACAACTCTGGCAGCTACACGTGCATCTACAACACTGGCAGCTACACGTGCATCTACAACACTGGCAGCTACAAGTGCATCTACAACACTGGCAGCTACACGTGCATCTACAACTCTGGCAGCTACACGTGCATCTACAACACTGGCAGCTACACGTGCATCTACAACACTGGCAGCTACAAGTGCATCTACAACACTGGCAGCTACAAGTGCATCTACAACACTGGCAGCTACAAGTGCATCTACAACACTGGCAGCTACAAGTGCATCTACAACACTGGTAGCTACAAGTGCATCTACAACACTGGTAACAAGTGCATCTACAACACTGGTAACTACAAGTACATCTACAACTGTAACATGACCGTAGATAAGTATGCTCATGGAGCAACTTGCAATGTGAACAGACTGATGTTGTAGTGGCCAAACTTAAGCTTGGTTACAAGTACTTCTGGTAGTTTGGCGCACACACACACACACACATACATACATACATACACATACATACACATACACATACATACACATACATACACATACATACACACACACACACACACACACACACACACACACACACACACTCAATAGAGCGATGGTTAACACACTGGCTGCAGTGGCCAGAAGAGCTCATGCATGCAGGGCAAAGCTCTGATCATGGGTGACTTTAACCACAAGGAGATCGATTGGGAGAACTTCGAGCCACATGGGGGGCCAAGATACATGGAGGGCTAAGATGATAGAGGTGGTACTGGAAAACTTCATGTACCAACACGTAAGGGACACTACAAGAGAGAGGAGAGGATGAACCAGCAAGACTGGACCTAGTATTCACCTTGAGTAGTGCAGATATTGAGGACATCACATATGAAAGACCCCTTGGGGCCAGCGATCATGTGGTTTTAAGCTTCGAATACACAGTAGAGCTACAAGTGGAGGGGACCAGGTAATCAAGCTAAGGAAGGAGAAACAACAAGAAATGACCGTGAAGTATGTGAGGAACTCAACAAGAGATTCAAAGAAGTGTTCACAGAAGAGACAGAAGGGGCTCCAGAAAGACGGAGAGGTGGGGCACACCACCAGTACACACAACCGAGGAAGAAGTGAAGAGGCTTCTGAGTGAGCCAGATATCTCAAAGGCAATGGGGCCGGATAATATCTCTCCATGGGTCCTGAGAGAGGGAGCAGAGGCGCTATGTGTACCCCTAACAACAATATTCAATACACCTATCGAAACAGGGAGACTGCCTGAGGCATGGAAGACAGCAAATGTAGTCCCAATCTTTAAAAAAAGAGACAGACATGAAGCACTAAACTACAGACCAGTGTCACTGACATGTATAGTATGCAAAGTCATGGAGAAGATTATCAGAAGAGTGGTGGAACACCTAGAAAGGAATGATCTCATCAACAGCAGCCAACATGGTTTCAGGGACGGGAAATCCTGTGTCACAAACCTACTGGAGTTCTATGACATGGTGACAGTAGTAAGACAAGAGAGAGGGGTGGGTGGATTGCATTTTCTTGGACTGCAAGAAGGCGTTTGACACAGTTTCACACAAGAGATTGGTGCAAAAACTGGAGGACCAAGCAGGGTAACAGAGAAGGCACTACAATGGATCAGGGAATACTTGTCAGGAAGACAGCAGCGAGTAATGGTACGTGGCGAGGTGTCAGAGTGGGCACCTGTGACCAGTGGGGTCCCACAGGGGTCAATCCTAGGACCCGTGCTGTTTCTCGTATTTGTGAACATGACGGAAGGAACAGACTCCGAAGTGTTCATGTTTGCAGATGACGAAGTTGATGAGAAAAATTCATTCGATCGAACACCAGGCAGAACTACAAAGGGATCTGGACAGGTTGCAGACGTGGTCCAGCAATTGGCTCCTGGAGTTCAACCCCACCAAGTGCAAAGTCATGAAGATTGGGGAAGGGCAAAGAAGACCGCAAACGGAGTACAGCCTAGGGGGCCAGAGACTACAAACCTCGCTCAAGGAAAAAGATCTTGGGGCGAGTATAACACCAGGCACATCTCCTGAAGCGCACATCAACCAAATAACTGCTGCAGCATATGGGCGCCTAGCAAACCTCAGAACAGCATTCCGACATCTTAATAAGGAATCGTTCAGGACCCTGTACACCGTCTACGTTAGGCCCATATTGGAGTATGCGGCACCAGTTTGGAACCCACACCTAGCCAAGCACGTAAAGAAACTAGAGAAGGTGCAAAGGTTTGCAACAAGACTAGTCCCAGAGCTAAGAGGTATGTCCTACGAGGAGAGGTTAAGGGAAATCAACCTGACGACACTGGATGACAGGAGAGATAGGGGGGACATGATAACGACATACAAAATACTGAGAGGAATTGACAAGGTGAACAAAGACAGGATGTTCCAGAGATGGGACACAGCAACAAGGGGACACAGTTGGAAGTTGAAGACACAGATGAATCACAGGGATGTTAGGAAGTATTTCTTCAGCCACAGAGTAGTCAGGAAGTGGAATAGTTTGGGAAGCGATGTAGTGGAGGCAGGATACATACATAGCTTTAAGCAGAGGTATGATAAAGCTCACGGTTCAGGGAGAGTAACCTAGTAGCGACCAATGAAGAGGCGGGGCCAGGAGGTTGGAATCGACCCCTGCAACCTCAACTAGGCGAGTACAAATAGGTGAGTACACACACACACACACACACACACACACACACACACACACACACACACACACACACACACACACACACACACACACACACACACACACACACACAAGATCAAACCAACTGCAAAGAGTGTGGCCAGTCCTATGGTCACTATTATTCAACACTATGTGCTTAACTGTCAAATTATTGAGGAATATAGAGGTGGTATAATAACCTATGTGATATGTCAAGATATCTTATTAATGGAAATAAGATAAATGAGCTGTAGATATAAATCCAGATGTAATCCTGTAAACACCTCCTGGGATCTAGTTCCTGGGCCGATTGTGTATTCACATGCTCTTACACGATCATCCACAGGATGGATGGATATATATATATATATATATGATCTATGGAGGTTCGTGATAGAATATTGTTCTTATTTTAGGAAAATCTGATACATTGGCAGTGTGCTGCTACAATATTCTACACGAGAGCTACACAGTGGGAACAAAAGCTGTGTCCCTGTTACTGCATCACAGAAGGTCACAGATACTATGTTAAATATATATTAGTCTGAGCTGAGACTTGGAGGGTTGTATCGTGACCTGACCTGGTGACCTGATTCCAACATGTGGAGACGATGCGAAATTCTCACGGTGGTGGTAAAACCTTTCTCACCGGGAAGGTCACGCAATACGCATTCGCACATTTCACAACCTGGTTGATCAAGTTTCACTTTCGCAAGAGGCGACGCCTTCACCTAAAAAAACTTATTTTTCACCTATTGTTGAGACCTTGTCTCACCACCCATGCCCACTTGCAAGTACCACGCATGCCTACCCATGCCCACTTGCAAGTACCACGCATGCCTACCCATGCCCACTAGTCGGATCGTTGCAAGTACCACGCATGCCTACCCATGCCCACTTGCAAGTACCACGCATGCCTACCCATGCCCACTTGCAAGTACCACGCATGCCTACCCATGCCCACTTGCAAGTACCACGCATGCCTACCCATGCCCACTTGCAAGTACCACGCATGCCTACCCATGCCCACTTGCAAGTACCACGCATGCCTACCCATGCCCACTTGCAAGTACCACGCATGCCTACCCATGCCCACTTGCAAGTACCACGCATGCCCACCCATGCCCACTTGCAAGTACCACGCATGCCTACCCATGCCCACTTGCAAGTACCACGCATGCCCACCCATGCCCACTTGCAAGTACCACGCATGCCCACCCATGCCCACTTGCAAGTACCACGCATGCCCACCCATGCCCACTTGCAAGTACCACGCATGCCCACCCATGCCCACTTGCAAGTACCACGCATGCCTACCCATGCCCACTTGCAAGTACCACGCATGCCTACCCATGCCCACTTGCAAGTACCACGCATGCCCACCCATGCCCACTTGCAAGTACCACGCATGCCCACCCATGCCCACTTGCAAGTACCACGCATGCCCACCCATGCCCACTTGCAAGTACCACGCATGCCTACCCATGCCCACTTGCAAGTACCACGCATGCCCACCCATGCCCACTTGCAAGTACCACGCATGCCCACCCATGCCCACTTGCAAGTACCACGCATGCCCACCCATGACCACTTGCAAGTACCACGCATGCCCACCCATGCCCACTTGCAAGTACCACGCATGCCCACCCATGCCCACTTGCAAGTACCACGCATGCCTACCCATGCCCACTTGCAAGTACCACGCATGCCCACCCATGCCCACTTGCAAGTACCACGCATGCCACCCATGCCCACTTGCAAGTACCACGCATGCCCACCCAGCCCACTTGCAAGTACCAGCATGCCTACCATGCCCACTGCAGTACCACGCATGCCTACCCATGCCCACTTGCAAGTACCACGCATGCCTACCCATGCCACTTGCAAGTACCACGCATGCCCACCCATGCCACTTGCAAGTACCACGCATGCCCACCATGCCCACTGCAGACCACGCATGCCTACCCAGCCCACTTGCAGTACCACGCATGCCTACCATGCCCACTTGCAAGTACCACGCATGCCTACCCATGCCCACTTGCAATACCACGCATGCCCACCCATGCCCACTTGCAAGTACCACGCATGCCCACCCATGCCCACTTGCAAGTACCACGCATGCCTACCCATGCCCACTTGCAGTACCACGCATGCCCACCCTGCCCACTTGCAAGTACCACGCATGCCTACCATGCCACTGCAAGTACCACGCAGCCTAACCCATGCCATGCAACACCACAGTCCCACCCAGCCACTTGCAAGTACCACGCATGCCCACCCATGCCCACTTGCAAGTACCACGCTGCCCACCCATGCCCACTTGCAGTACCACGCATGCCTACCCATGCCCACTTGCAAGTACCACGCATGCCCACCCATGCCCACTTGCAAGTACCACGCATGCCCACCCATGCCCACTTGCAAGTACCACGCATGCCCACCCATGCCCACTTGCAAGTACCACGCATGCCCACCCATGCCCACTTGCAAGTACCACGCATGCCTACCCATGCCCACTTGCAAGTACCACGCATGCCTACCCATGCCCACTTGCAAGTACCACGCATGCCCACCCATGCCCACTTGCAAGTACCACGCATGCCCACCCATGCCCACTTGCAAGTACCACGCATGCCCACCCATGCCCACTTGCAAGTACCACGCATGCCTACCCATGCCCACTTGCAAGTACCACGCATGCCTACCCATGCCCACTTGCAAGTACCACGCATGCCCACCCATGCCCACTTGCAAGTACCACGCATGCCCACCCATGCCCACTTGCAAGTACCACGCATGCCCACCCATGCCCACTTGCAAGTACCACGCATGCCTACCCATGCCCACTTGCAAGTACCACGCATGCCTACCCATGCCCACTTGCAAGTACCACGCATGCCCACCCATGCCCACTTGCAAGTACCACGCATGCCCACCCATGCCCACATTGCAAGTACCACGCATGCCCACCCATGCCCACTTGCAAGTACCACGCATGCCTACCCATGCCCACTTGCAAGTACCACGCATGCCCACCCATGCCCACTTGCAAGTACCACGCATGCCCACCCATGCCCACTTGCAAGTACCACGCATGCCCACCCATGCCCACTTGCAAGTACCACGCATGCCCACCCATGCCCACTTGCAAGTACCACGCATGCCTACCCATGCCCACTTGCAAGTACCACGCATGCCTACCCATGCCCACTTGCAAGTACCACGCATGCCCACCCATGCCCACTTGCAAGTACCACGCATGCCCACCCATGCCCACTTGCAAGTACCACGCATGCCCACCCATGCCCACTTGCAAGTACCACGCATGCCTACCCATGCCCACTTGCAAGTACCACGCATGCCTACCCATGCCCACTTGCATGTACCACGCATGCCCACCCATGCCCACTTGCATGTACCACGCATGCCTACCCATGCCCACTTGCATGTACCACGCATGCCCACCCATGCCCACTTGCATGTACCACGCATGCCTACCCATGCCCACTTGCATGTACCACGCATGCACCACCCATGCCCACTTGCATGTACCACGCATGCCCACCCATGCCCACTTGCATGTACCACGCATGCCCACCCATGCCCACTTGCAAGTACCACGCATGCCTACCCATGCCCACTTGCAAGTACCACGCATGCCTACCCATGCCCACTTGCATGTACCACGCATGCCCACCCATGCCCACTTGCAAGTACCACGCATGCCCACTTGCATGTACCACGCATGCCTACCCATGCCCACTTGCATGTACCACGCATGCACCACCCATGCCCACTTGCATGTACCACGCATGCCCACCCATGCCCACTTGCATGTACCACGCATGCACCACCCATGCCCACTTGCATGTACCACGCATGCACCACCCATGCCCACTTGCATGTACCACGCATGCCCACCCATGCCCACTTGCATGTACCACGCATGCCCACCCATGCCCACTTGCAATGTACCACGCATGCCCACCCATGCCCACTTGCATGTACCACGCATGCCCACCCATGCCCACTTGCATGTACCTACGCATGCACCACCCATGCCACATTGCATGTACCACGCATGCACCACCCATGCCCACTTGCATGTACCACGCATGCACCACCCATGCCCACTTGCATGTACCACGCATGCACCACCCATGCCCACTTGCATGCACCACGCATGCCCACCCATGCCCACTTGCATGCACCACGCATGCCCACTTGCATGCACCACGCATGCCCACCCATGCCCACTTGCATGCACCACCCATGCCCACTTGCATGCACCACGCATGCCCACCCATGCCCACTTGCATGTACTGTGAAACAATTATTCGTGATGCTGCAAGCGGGGTTCAACGATACGTTTTCGAAGGCTTCTTACTTTATTTGTAATGTAGTGGTGGGTACACAGGCTCGTGTGTCGTGCCCATGCCCGGGAAGGCCATGCTCACGAGGGAGAGAACTAGTAGGCCTTGTGTCTTGCTGCTAGGCCGCTGAGAGAGAGTGAGAGTGAATGTGGGACCAACGTCCCACAGACCTGGGCAGGCCTAGAGGGCAGCACCTTAGTGCCGCGAAATATGAACTAAGCTGGCAGACAGCATAGGCTGTCTGTGCAGACAGTACAGGCTGTCTACATACGCTCGGCCACCTACCTCGCGTCGTCCCGACGCGACAATACTGGTGGTAAAAAAAAACTCGGTCTCTCTCGTAGGAACAGGGCACGGAACACAAAATAAAAACATATATATACATATGGACACGGAAAAAAACCCTTCCTACAGGGAGGGAAGAAAAAACATGTGGGGTGTGTTAAACATCGTGGTCATAGGCAGTGAGCGTCGATGGGCATCACTGCACGCCTTCCTGCGTCTGGACAGATACTGCAACACAGGAGACATCGCTGCGGCTGAGCTGTGACGTAACAGGTTACGGTCTGACTATACTCGCGTTCCTTCCACCCCAGGTAGTTCTGTTTGTGACTTGAAAAAGCCCACTGTGTGGGCGAAACGTAGTCAATAAAGGATCACATTATACTGCATTTGTGTTTATATTGCCAGGTTACGGTCTCCTCTGGAACGGTGAAGCTGACATCGTAGGAGTCACTGTAGGTTTTCACTCAACCTGGGGCATGACATGCTGGTGCCCTCGAGTGAGGCGTCGACAAAACTCGGCAACTGGGCAGGACTTCTGGCAAGCGACTCAGGACGACACTTCCCGACTGATACTGTCGCTGGGCTGTCACTGCCGGCCAGCGTGGAGCGAGTTGTGGCAGAGACGACTGGGCGAAACATCTGGGAGTCATAACATCATACACCAGACTGCAGTGAGAGAGCTAGCAGTCAAAGTGACATCTTTGTGCAGGAGCTCACTGAAGCTTGTGACACGAGGCTGACACAGCGTCATTTTCTCTAGGCAGTTGGAGTATATAGCAGAGGTTAGTCTAAGCGTCTCCAGACTTCTCTACACATAACTGCACTCTGAAGGTCAGGAAGTGAAGTGAAACAAATCTAGCTGGCAGACAGCATAGGCTGTTTGTGCAGACAGTACAGGCTGTCTACAGTACCACGCATGCACCACCCATGCCCACTCGCATGAACCAAGCATGAACCAAGCATGCTCACACGCATGAACCAAGCATGCTTACACGCATGAACCAAGCATGCTCACACGCATGAACCAAGCATGCTCACACGCATGAACCAAGCATGCTCACACGCATGAACCAAGCATGCTCACACGCATGAACCAAGCATGAACCAAGCATGCTCACACGCATGAACCAAGCATGAACCAAGCATGCTCACACGCATGAACCAAGCATGCTCACACACATGAACCAAGCATGCTCACACGCATGAACCAAGCATGAACCAAGCATGCTCACACGCATGAACCAAGCATGCTCCCACGCATGAACCAAGCATGCTCGCACGCATGAACCAAGCATGAACCAAGCATGCTCACACGCATGAACCAAGCATGAACCAAGCATGCTCACACGCATGAACCAAGCATGCTCGCACGCATGAACCACGCATGCTCACACGCATGAACCAAGCATGCTCACACACGCATGAACCAAGCATGCTCGCACGCATGAACCAAGCATGCTCGCACGCATGAACCAAGCATGCTCACACGCATGAACCAAGCATGCTCACACGCATGAACCAAGCATGCTCGCACGCATGAACCAAGCATGCTCACACGCATGAACCAAGCATGCTCACACGCATGAACCAAGCATGCTCACACGCATGAACCAAGCATGCTCACACGCATGAACCACGCATGCCCACGCGCATGAACCAAGCATGCTCACACGCATGAACCAAGCATGCTCGCACGCATGAACCACGCATGCTCACACGCATGAACCAAGCATGCTCACACGCATGAACCAAGCATGCTCACACGCATGAACCACGCATGCCCACGCGCATGAACCACGCATGTACCAAGCATGCCCACGCGCATGAACCAAGCATGTACCAAGCACGCTCACACGCACGCCAGCAGGACTCACATCCGCTGAGAAAATCTTTTAAGTACAAATTTAAACTTCGTAAAATAGCAGCAATAGCAGCAATAGCAGCAGCAGCACAGCAGCAGCAGCAGCAGCAGCAGCAGCAGCAGCAGCAGCACCAGCAGCAGGAGGAGGAGGAGGAGGAGGAAGGCAGCAGCAACAGTTAGTATCTCTAGCAGAAGTAACAGCAGCAGCAGGAAGGCAGCAGCAACAGTTAGTATCTCTAGCAGAAGTAACAGCAGCAGCAGGAAGGCAGCAGCAACAGTTAGTATCTCTAGCAGAAGTAACAGCAGCAGCAGGAAGGCAGCAGCAACAGTTAGTATCTCTAGCAGAAGTAACAGCAGCAGCAGGAAGGCAGCAGCAACAGTTAGTATCTCTAGCAGAAGTAACAGCAGCAGCAGGAAGGCAAGCAGCACAGTTAGTATCTCTAGCATAAGTAACAGCAGCAGCAGGAAGGCAGCAGCAACAGTTAGTATCTCTAGCAGAAGTAACAGCAGCAGCAGCAGGAAGGCAGCAGCAACAGTTAGTATCTCTAGCAGAAGTAACAGCAGCAGCAGGAAGGCAGCAGCAACAGTTAGTATCTCTAGCAGAAGTAACAGCAGCAGCAGGAAGGCAGCAGCAACAGTTAGTATCTCTAGCAGAAGTAACAGCAGCAGCAGGAAGGCAGCAGCAACATGTTCAGCAGTACATTACACAAAACAACAGTAACTTAAAGAACCTAAGTGTTTAAGTGTGAGTGACGTTGTGTTGTAGTGTGACATTAGTGGTGCTACAGTGTTGACACTAGTGGTGCTACACTGTTGACACTAGTGGTGCTACAGTGTTGACACTAGTGGTGCTACACTGTTGACACTAGTGGTGCTACAGTGTTGACACTAGTGGTGCTACAGTGTTGACACTAGTGGTGCTACAGTGTTGACACTAGTGGTGCTACACTGTTGACACTAGTGGTGCTACACTGTTGACACTAGTGGTGCTACAGTGTTGACACTAGTGGTGCTACACTGTTGACACTAGTGGTGCTACACTGTTGACACTAGTGGTGCTACACTGTTGACACTAGTGGTGCTACACTGTTGACACTAGTGGTGCTACAGTGTTGACACTAGTGGTGCTACAGTGTTGACACTAGTGTTGCTACAGTGTTGACACTAGTGGTGCTACAGTGTTGACACTAGTGGTGCTACAGTGTTGACACTAGTGGTGCTACAGTGTTGACACTAGTGGTGCTACAGTGTTGACACTAGTGGTGCTACAGTGTTGACACTAGTGCTGCTACAGTGTGTTGACACTAGTGGTGCTACAGTGTGTTGACACTAGTGGTGCTACAGTGTGTTGACACTAGTGGAGCTACAGTGTTGACACTAGTGGAGCTACAGTGTTGACACTAGTGGTGCTACAGTGTTGACACTAGTGGTGCTACAGTGTTGACACCAGTGGTGCTACAGTGTTGACACTAGTGGTGCTACAGTGTGTTGACACTAGTGGTGCTACAGTGTGTTGACACTAGTGGTGCTACAGTGTGTTGACACTAGTGGTGCTACAGTGTGTGACACTAGTGTGCTACAGTGTTGACACTAGTGGTGCTACAGTGTGTTGACACTAGTGGAGCTACAGTGTTGACACTAGTGGTGCTACAGTGTGTTGACACTAGTGGAGCTACAGTGTTGACACTAGTGGTGCTACAGTGTTGACACTAGTGGTGCTACAGTGTGTTGACACTAGTGGTGCTACAGTGTGTTGACACTAGTGGAGCTACAGTGTGTTGACACTAGTGGTGCTACAGTGTTGACACTAGTGGTGCTACAGTGTTGACACCAGTGGTGCTACAGTGTTGACACTAGTGGTGCTACAGTGTGTTGACACTAGTGGAGCTACAGTGTTGACACTAGTGGTGCTACAGTGTTGACTAGTGGTGCTACAGTGTGTTGACACTAGTGGAGCTATAGTGTTGACACTAGTGGTGCTACAGTGTTGACACTAGTGGTGCTACAGTGTGTTGACACTAGTGGTGCTACAGTGTGTTGACACTAGTGGTGCTACAGTGTTGACACTAGTGGTGCTACAGAGTTGACACTAGTGGTGCTACAGTGTTGACACTAGTGGTGCTACAGTGTGTTGACACTAGTGGAGCTACAGTGTTGACACTAGTGGTGCTACAGTGTTGACACTAGTGGTGCTACAGTGTTGACACTAGTGGTGCTACAGTGTTGACACTAGTGGTGCTACAGTGTTGACACTAGTGGTGCTACAGTGTGACACTAGTGGTGCTACAGTGTGTTGACACTAGTGGTGCTACAGTGTTGACACTAGTGGTGCTACAGTGTTGACACAAGTGTGGTCTACAGTGTTGACACTAGTGGTGCTACAGTGTTCACACTAGTGGTGCTACAGTGTTGACACTAGTGGTGCTACAGTGTGTTGACACTAGTGGAGCTACAGTGTTGACACTAGTGGTGCTACAGTGTTGACACTAGTGGTGCTACAGTGTTGACACTAGTGGTGCTACAGTGTTGACATCAGTGTTGCTGCAGTGTTGACACTAGTGGTGCTACAGTGTGTTGACACTAGTGGTGCTACAGTGTGTTGACACTAGTGGTGCTACAGTGTGTTGACACTAGTGGTGCTACAGTGTGTTGACACTAGTGGAGCTACAGTGTTGACACTAGTGGTGCTACAGTGTTGACACTAGTGGTGCTACAGTGTTGACACCAGTGGTGCTACAGTGTTGACACTAGTGTGCTACAGTGTGTTGACACTAGTGGAGCTACAGGTTGACACTAGTGGTGCTACAGTGTTGACACTAGTGGTGCTACAGTGTTGACACTAGTGGTGCTACAGTGTGTTGACACTAGTGGTGCTACAGTGTTGACACTAGTGGTGCTACAGTGTTGACACTAGTGGTGCTACAGTGTTGACACTAGTACTACAGTGTTGACACTAGTGGTGCTACAGTGTGTTGACACTAGTGGAGCTACAATGTTGACACTATGTGCTACAGTGTTGACACTAGTGGTGCTACAGTGTTGACACTAGTGGTGCTACAGGTTGACACTAGTGGTGCTACAGTGTTGACACTAGTGGTGGCTACAGTGTGTTGACACTGTGGAGCTACAGTGTTGACACTAGTGGTGCTACAGTGTGTTGACACTAGTGGTGCTACAGTGGTTGACACTAGTGGTGCTACAGTGTGTTGACACTAGTGGTGCTACAGTGTGTTGACACTAGTGGTGCTACAGTGTGTTGACACTAGTGGTGCTACAGTGTGTTGACACTAGTGGTGCTACAGTGTTGACACTAGTGGTGCTACAGTGTGTTGACACTAGTGGAGCTACAGTGTTGACACTAGTGGTGCTACATGTGTTTGACACTAGTGAGCTACAGTGTTGACACTAGTGGTGCTACAGTGTTGACACTAGTGGTGCTACAGTGTGTTGACACTAGTGGAGCTACAGTGTTGACACTAGTGGTGCTACAGTGTTGACTAGTGGTGCTACAGTGTGACACTAGTGGAGCTACAGTGTTGACACTAGTGGTGCTACAGTGTTGACACTAGTGGTGCCACAGTGTGTTGACACTAGTGGTGCTACAGTGTGTTGACACTAGTGGTGCTACAGTGTGTTGACACTAGTGGTGCTACAGAGTTGACACTAGTGGTGCTACAGTGTTGACACTAGTGGTGCTACAGTGTGTTGACACTAGTGGAGCTACAGTGTTGACACTAGTGGTGCTACAGTGTTGACACTAGTGGTGCTACAGTGTTGACACTAGTGGTGCTACAGTGTTGACACTAGTGGTGCTACAGTGTTGACACTAGTGGTGCTACAGTGTTGACACTAGTGGTGCTACAGTGTGACACTAGTGGTGCTACAGTGTGTTGACACTAGTGGTGCTACAGTGTTGACACTAGTGGTGCTACAGTGTTGACAAGTGGTGCTACAGTGTTGACACTAGTGGTGCTACAGTGTTGACACTAGTGGAGCTACAGTGTTGACACTAGTGGTGCTACAGTGTTGACACTAGTGGTGCTACAGTGTTGACACTAGTGGTGCTACAGTGTTGACACTAGTGGTGCTACAGTGTTGACACCAGTGGTGCTGCAGTGTTGACACCAGTGGTGCTGCAGTGTGTTGACACTAGTGGTGCTACAGTGTGTTGACACTAGTGGTGCTACAGTGTGTTGACACTAGTGGTGCTACAGTGTGTTGACACTAGTGGAGCTACAGTGTTGACACTAGTGGTGCTACAGTGTTGACACTAGTGGTGCTACAGTGTTGACACCAGTGGTGCAACAGTGTTGACACTAGTGGTGCTACAGTGTGTTGACACTAGTGGGCTATCAGTGTTGACACTAGTGGTGCTACAGTGTTGACACTAGTGGTGCTACAGTGTTGACACTAGTGGTGCTACAGTGTGTTGACACTAGTGCTACAGTGTTGACACTAGTGGTGCTACAGTGTTGACACTAGTACTACAGTGTTGACACTAGTGGTGCTACAGTGTGTTGACACTAGTGGAGCTACAATGTTGACACTAGTGGTGCTACAGTGTTGACACTAGTGGTGCTACAGTGTTGACACTAGTTGTGCTACAGTGTTGACACTAGTGGTGCTACAGTGTTGACACTAGTGGAGCTACAGTGTTGACACAAGTGGTGCTACAGTGTGTTGACACTAGTGGTGCTACAGTGTGTTGACACTAGTGGTGCTACAGTGTGTTGACACTAGTGGTGCTACAGTGTTGACACAAGGGGTGCTACAGTGTTGACACTAGTGGTGCTACAGTGTTCACACTAGTGGTGCTACAGTGTTCACACTAGTGGTGCTACAGTGTTCACACTAGTGGAGCTGCAGTGTTGACACTAGTGAAGCTACAGTGTTGACACTAGTGGTGCTACAGTGTGTTGACACTAGTGGTGCTACAGTGTGTTGACACTAGTGGAGCTACAGTGTTGACACTAGTGGTGCTACAGTGTGTTGACACTAGTAGTGCTACAGTGTGTTGACACTAGTGGTGCTACAGTGTGTTGACACTAGTGGTGCTACAGTGTTGACACTGGTGGTGCTACAGTGTTGATACTAGTGGTGCTACAGTGTTGATACTAGTGGTGCTACAGTGTTCACACTAGTGGTACTACAGTGTTGACACTAGTGGTGCTACAGTGTTGACACTAGTGGTGCTACAGTGTTCACACTAGTGGAGCTACAGTGTTCACACTAGTGGAGCTACAGTGTTGACACTAGTGGTGCTACGTGTTGACACAGTGGTGCTACAGTGTTGACACTAGTGGAGCTACAGTGTTCACACTAGTGGTGCTACAGTGTTGACACTAGTGGAGCTACAGTGTTGACACTAGTGGAGCTACAGTGTTGACACTAGTGGTGCTACAGTGTTGACACTAGTGGTGCTACAGTGTTGACACTAGTGGTGCTACAGTGTTGACACTGGTGCTACAGTGTTGACACTAGTGGTGCTACAGTGTTCACACTAGTTGTGCTACAGTGTTCACACTAGTGGTGCTACAGTGCTGACTCTAGTGGTGCTACAGTGTTGACAATAGTGGAGCTACAGTGTTGACACTAGTGGTGCTACAGCGTTGACACTAGTGGAGCTACATTGTTGACACTAGTGGTGCTACAGTGTTCACACTAGTGGTGCTACAGTGTTCACACTAGTGGTGCTACAGTGTTCACACTAGTGGTGCTACAGTGTGTTGACACTAGTGGAGCTACAGTGTTGACACTAGTGGTGCTACAGTGTTGACACTAGTGGAGCTACAGTGTTGACACTAGTGGTGCTACAGTGTTCACACTAGTGGTGCTACAGTGTTCACACTAGTTGTGCTACAGTGTTCACACTAGTGGTGCTAGTGTTGACACTAGTGGTGCTACAGTGTTGACACTAGTGGTGCTACAGTGTTCACACTAGTGGTGCTACAGTGTTGACACTAGTGGTGCTACAGTGTTGACACTAGTGGTGCTACAGCGTTGACACTAGTGGTGCTACAGTGTTGACACTAGTGGTGCTACAGTGTTGACACTAGTGGTGCTGCAGTGTTGACACTAGTGGTGCTACAGTGTTGACACTAGTGGTGCTACAGTGTGTTGACACTAGCGGAGCTACAGTGTGTTGACACTAGTGGAGCTACAGTGTGTTGACACTAGTGGAGCTACAGTGTGTTGACACTAGTGGAGCTACAGTGTGTTGACACTAGCGGAGCTACAGTGTGTTGACACTAGTGGAGCTACAGTGTGTTGACACTATTGGAGCTACAGTGTGTTGACACTAGTGGAGCTACAGTGTGTTGACACTAGCGGAGCTACAGTGTGTTGACACTAGTGGAGCTACAGTGTGTTGACACTATTGGAGCTACAGTGTGTTGACACTAGTGGAGCTACAGTGTGTTGACACTAGCGGAGCTACAGTGTGTTGACACTAGTCGAGGTACAGTGTGTTGACACTAGTGGAGCTACAGTGTGTTGACACTAGCGGAGCTACAGTGTGTTGACACTAGTCGAGGTACAGTGTGTTGACACTAGTGGAGCTACAGTGTGTTGACACTAGTGGAGCTACAGTGTGTTGACACTAGCGGAGCTACAGTGTGTTGACACTGTTGGAGCTACAGTGTGTTGACACTGTTGGAGCTACAGTGTGTCCATTACACTGGCAATATTGCAGGTTTCCTCTCATAGTTGTCATCTCCATTAAGTTAAAGTAGTGTGAAGACCCTTCACTACCTTGCAGGTATATATTATCAATTATGTGTCGTCCGTTTCAGAGTATATACTTTAAGTGGTGTGGCGTTCCTGGTAGTGTGAATGTTTAAGTAATTCCAGGTAGGCAGTAATCCACCTCCAGCTATTTTCCAATTGATATACCTTGATGGAAAATGTTTATCTAGTTTCTCACAGAGGAGGAAGAAAGAGAAAGAAATATACAGAAATAGAGAGAGAGAAATAGAGAGAGAGAGAGAGAGAGAGAGAGAGAGAGAGAGACGGAGAGAAAAGGGGGAATCCCCAGCTTTCTCTTGCCGTGTCCAAACCGGAAGCTAAGCTTCCTCCTACACCTAGACACACACACACACACACACACACACACACACACACACACACAGGGAGAGTGACCTAGTAGCGATCAGTGAAGAGGCGGGGCCAGGAGCTCGGACTCGACCCCCGCAACCTCAACTAGGTGAGTACAGCCTGGTTGATAAAACCCTAACAGTGATCTAGCCTCCTCCTGAAGACTCCCACAAATGTTCCAAGATGACTCAGACAGGCTGGTAAAAAAAGTGGCTGTTAGAGTTAAATCCTAAAATATGTGATGAGAATATCAGCACAGAAATGAGAAGACCGGACACGGAGCACAGCCTGGGAGGCATGACGTCGTACACAACATGCAGGTTATTACAATCCTAGGGAGCGCTAAACCCGAAGGAGTCACACATCTCTTGGGGAATGGGATGCGATCATGTTATTAATAGTATTTTATTAATGGAACTATACTAATGGTATAATAATATTAATGGTATATTTTTAATGGTATTAAATACCGCGAAGTTGATGAATAAGACACATGTGCAACACTTAGGTGTCTTTATTGATGAATAAGACACATGTGCAACACTTAGGTGTCTTTATTGATGAATAAGACATGTGCAACACTTGGGTGTCTTTATTGATGAATAAGACACATGTGCAACACTTGGGTGTCTTTATTGATGAATAAGACACATGTGCAACACTTAGGTGTCTTTATTGATGAATAAGACACATGTGCAACACTTAGGTGTCTTTATTGATGATAAGACACATGGGGCAACACTTAGGTGTCTTTATTGATGAATAAGAAATTGAAAATTTGTTTTTACTAGAAATTTTAGGGATATTTTTAGGAAAATACGCAATGTAAAAAACCCCAGTGCAAAAAAATTATTTGTCTATGTTGACGACTTGCACACTAAGGCCTAGGGGAAAAAACATTTTGCAAACCCCTTTTAAAAAACTTTTCACCTTGGGTTTTTCCCATGTGCATTTTCTTAAAGATATACCACAGTGCTTATTCCCAATTGGGATACCAATTTTCCAAGTGTTTTTTTATAAAAGGGAACCCCCATTTTCCACATGGTTTTATTCCCTTAGGAAACCCTTTTCCACTGGTTATTAATTAAATCCCAAAATTTTCCCATTTTTTTCATTTTAAACCCCTTTTTCCCAAAATGTTTTTATTAAACAAAAGGGAAACCCCGATTGGCCCCCCTTTTTTTCCCTTTAAATACCCGAGGTTCCACATTTTCCCTTATTCCCCTTAAGGATACCCAGTGTTCCACTTTTTATTCATTTAAGGAATACCTGAGTGTTCCACATGTGCCCCATTTTTCTTAAGGTCCCATTTTCCCCAATTTTTTAACCCCAAAGGTCCCAGTGTTAAGGCCCCCATTTCCCCGTTTTTCCACATTGCCCTTTCACATTAAATCCCAAAAGGTTCCCATGTTCATTCACCTTTTGGGATCCCCGGGTTTTCCCGGGTTTTTTAAATTTCCCCATTTTTTCCCATTTTCAATTTTTTTATTTAAAAAATTTTCCCAATGGTCAATTCATTTTAAGGGATCCCCATGTTCCACATGTGTTTTATTCACCATTAAGGCCCGAGTTTCCCATGTTTTTTTTAATTTAAGGATACCGAGTTTTCCACATTGTCCTTATTCACATTAAGGATCCCCCGTGTTCCAAAATTTTCTTATTCACCTTTAAAGGATCGGGCCCGGTTTTTTACCATAAGGATCCCCGAGTGTTTTTTTTCTTTTAAAATAAAAACCAGGCCCCTTCTTAATAAAAGGGGTTTCCAATGTTTTTTTCCATTAAGGATCCCCGAGTTTTTCCACATGTGTCTTATTCACTTTAAAAGGATCCGGGTTTTTTAAATTTGGTTTTATTCACCATTAAAAAAGGTTTCCACATTGTCTTATTCACTTTAAAGGATACCGGTTTCCACATTGTCTTAAAAATTTTAAAGGATACCAGATTTTTCCCAAATGTGCTTTTTCATCATTAAGGATACTTGAGTGTTCCATGTTTTTTCCCCTAAGGTACCAAGGTTCCACTGTTTTATTCACAAAAGGATACCGAGTGCCAATTGTTTTTTTCCATTAAGATACCTAGTGTTCCAATTTTTTTCACCTTTAAAGGGAAACCCCGAGTGTTCCATTTTTTTATCTTTAAAAGGATCCCAAGTTTTTTCCCA
Organism: Cherax quadricarinatus; assembly: GCF_026875155.1. Lineage (NCBI taxonomy): Eukaryota > Metazoa > Arthropoda > Malacostraca > Decapoda > Parastacidae > Cherax > Cherax quadricarinatus. Next base: position 5,806,896 of record NC_069429.1, on the reverse strand, counting down.
TTTCTTATTTACCAAAGGGTCCAAGTGTTCCAAAGGCCCCTTTTTTTCCCTTTTTAAATCCCAGGCCAGTGTTCATTTCTTAAAATACCAATTTTTTCCCTGTGTTTAATTAAACCTTGGGTTTAAATTTTCCCAATTTTTTTTAAAAATTTGGGACCCCATTTTTTTTATTAATTAAAAAGGGGTTCCACTGTTTTTTCACCTTTAAGGATAAAGTGTTCCAGTGTTTTTTTCCCATTAAGGACCCGGTTTCCCACAGTGTCTTTTACCATTAAGGAAACCCGAGTGTTCCACATGTGTTTTATTCACCATTAAGGAAAATTTTTTTGGGGGGGGTCTTATTACATTAAAGGCCCTGTTCCACAGGGTTTAAAAATTTAAGGTCCCAGTTTTCCCAATTTCTTAAAAAGGTCCGGGTTGTTCCACTTTCTTTTTCATATTAAAAACCCGAGTGTTCCCATTTCTTATTCCCTTAAGGTCCCCGATGTTCCAGTGCTTACACATAAGGGTACCCAGTTTCCACTTGTCTTATACATAAAACCTTTTCCAATGTGTCTTATTCACCTTTAAGGATACCGGGTTCCAGTGTTTTCATCATTAAGGATACCGGGTTCCCTTTTTATTCAAAAAATAAAAATTTTTTTTTTTTTTAAAATACCTATGTTCCACATGTGCCCTTATTCATCTTAAAAACCCCGAGTGTTCCATTTTTTTTTTAAGGCCCATTTTCCACATGTTTTCTTTTTCATCTTTAAGGATACCAATTTCCCATTGTCTTTTTCACCTTTAAAGGTATTTTTTTCCCACATTTTTTTACAAAAAAGTCCCTTTTACTTTTTTAAATTACAAAAAGGTCCAGTGCCCCCAAATTTTTATTAAAAGGATCCCAGTGCCCCAATTTCTTTCCAAGGTCCTGGTTTCCACTTTGGTTTTATTCATTTTTTAAATCCTATTTTTCCACATTGTCTTATTCACTTTAAGGATACCTGAGTTTTCCCCTTTTTTTTTAAAAAAAAACTGGGCCCCTTGAATTTTTTAAACTTAAGGTCCATTTTTTCCTTTTTTTCACCATTAAGGATACCGATTTCCACTTGTTTTAATCTTTAAGGATACCTGGTGTTCCACAGTGTTTTTCATCTTTTAAGGATACGGTTTCCAATTCCCCCTTATTCAATTAAGAACCTGAGTGTTCCCCAAATGTGTCTTTTTCACCATTAAGGATCCCCTGATGTTCCAAGGGTTTTTTTTCCCTTTAAAAAAATTTTTTTTTTTTTTAAAAAATTTTTTTTCATTTTTTTCCCTTTAAAAATTTTAATTTTTTCTTTAAAATTAAAATTTTCCCAAGGCTTATTCCCTTAAGGGATCTGAGTTTTTTCCCCCTTTTCATTAAAAAGGATACCGAGTGTTTCCAAGTGTCTATTCACCATTAAGGATACCTGAGTGTTCCACATGTTCTTATTCTCATTAAGGATCCCTGAGTGTTCCCACATGTTTTTATTCACCAAAAGGGTACCTGATTTTCCCACAGGGCTTTTTTCCCATTAAGGATACCTGAGTGTTTCCACATGTGTCTTATTCACCTTAAGGGCCTGAGTGTTCCACATTGTTTTTACCATTAAGGATCCGGTTTAAAAATTTCCTTTTAATTAAGGTCCCAGTGTCCACATTGTCTTACCCCCCAAAGGCCTTTTCCCTTTCCTTTTCCCCATTGGCCTATTTTTTAAACTGTGCCCCATTTTTAAAATAATAGGTTAAAAATTTTTTTAAAATAAGGATACCTGAGGTTCCCACATGTGTCTATTCACCATTAAGGATACCTGATGTTCCACATGTGTTATTCACATTAAGGATACCTGGGTTCCACAGGTCTTATTCACCATTAAGGAAAGGGTTTTCCCATTTTTAAAAAAATTGGGTTTCCACTTTCTTATTCACCATTAAGGATACCTGAGGGTTCCACTGTGTCTTATTACCTTAAGGATACCGGGTTTCCATTGTTTTATTCACCTTTAAAGGGAAACCCCGATTTTCCCATTTTCCCATTAATTTGGGTCCTTTTTTCCAAGGTTCTTATTCATCATTAAAAACCTGATGCCCCCAAAATGTTTATTCATCTTTAAAGGGATCCCGGTTTTCCACATGTGTCTTATTTTCTTTAAAGGGATACCTGAGTGTTCCACATTTCTTATTCATCATTAAGGATACCGGGTTTCCACTGTCTTATTCATCTTTAAGGATCCCTGGTGCCCACCTTATTCCCATTAAAATTTTTCCAGGTTTTTTTTCTTAAAGGATACCTGGTTTCCACAGTGTCTTATTCACATTAAGGTACCTGATTTTCCAATGTGTTTTATTCATCATTAAGGGACCATTTTTTTCACCTTTTAAGGATACCGAGGTTCCACTTGTCTTTTCATCTTAAAGGGATACCTGAGTTTTCCCATGTGTCTTATCACATTAAGATACCATGTTCCACATTGTTTATTCATCTTTAAAGGGAAATTTGTTTCCCTTTTTCTTATTCACTTTAAAGATACCTGAGTGTTCCACTGTGCCCTTATTCATCATTAAGGAAACCTGAGGTTCCACATGTGCTTATTCATCATTAAGGTACCTGATTTTCCCCATTCTTTACTTAAGGTCCCTGGTTTCCACTTTGGCTTATTCCCCCCTTAAAGGGATACCGAGTGTTCCACATTTCTTATTCACATAAGGATACCGGGAAAAAGGTCTTATTCATCTTTAAAGGAACCTGAGTGTTCCAATTGTTTTTCTTAAAAAATTTTAAATGGTTTCCCAAAATTTTTTTAATATAAGGATACCTGAGTGTTCCACAGTGTCTTTTTTCTTTAAAGGTCCCGAGGTTCCCATGTGTCTTATTCACTTAAGGAACCTGGGGTTTTCCACAGGGTTTTATTTTTTAATTTGGGGGGTTTTTTTTTTTCATTGGGAAACCCCCGTGTTCCACATTTTTTTATTTAAAAAAAATTTTTTTTTATTTCATAAAACCGAGTGTTCCATTGTCTTATTCATCATTGGATCCCCCTTGTTCCACATGTGTTTTTCAAAATGGTTTTTGTTTTTTCATCATTAAGGATCCCCGAGTTTCCACATGTGTTTTTTTTTAAGGAACCCGGGTTTCCACATGTGTCTTTTATCATTAAGGAACCTGTTTTTTTCTTTTATTTAAGATACCTGATTTTCCCACTTTTCTTTTCATCATTAAGGATACCTGATTTTCCACAGGGTTCTTTTTTCTAAATAAGGATACCAAGTGTTCCACATGTGCTTTTCACCTTTAAAGGGAAACCCAGAGTTCCCATTGTCTTATCACCTTAAGGAACCCGATTTCCCATGTGTTTTACCCCTTTAAAACCGGGTTCCCTGTTTTTTTCATAAAAGGATGGTTTTCCACATGTTTTTTTTAATTTTTAGGTCCAGTTTTTAATTTCTTAACTTAATTTTCCCAGGCCCCCAATTTTTTAATCAAAGGTCCCAAAGGGTTTCCACATTTTTTTACCATTGGGATCCCATTTTCCCAAATGGTCATTCACATTAAATCCTAAACCCCAATTTTCCCCCATTTCTTAAAAAGGGTTTCCAAATTTTGTTTTTCATCATTAAGGATACCTGAGTTTCCACATGTGCCCTTTTTCATCTTTAAGGATACCTGAGTGTTCCCTTTTCTTTTCTATTAAAAATTTCCAATGTTCTTTTTTTACCAAAAGGATCCGGGGTTCCACATGTGCCCCTTATTCATCATTAAGGATCCCCGATGTTCCACATGTGTCTTATTCCATCTTTAAGGATACCGGGTTTTTCCCATTGTTTTATTTTAAGGATAGATTTTTTCCACATGTGCTTATTCACATTAAGGATACCTGAGTGTTCCACATGTTCTTATTCATCTTAAGGAACCCGGGTTCCCGGTTTTTCCTTTAAATAAAGGGGTTTTTCCCGGGTTTTTCCCTTAAGGATACCCGATGTTCCACGTGTTTAATTCATTTAAGGATACCTGAGTTTTCCACGGTCTTATTCAAAAAAGGATCCCTGAGTGTTCCACATGTTTTTATTCATCATTAAGGTACCTGAGTGTTCCACATGTGTCTTATTATCATTAAAACCTGATGTTCCACATTGTCTTTTCATAAAAATTGTTCCACTTTTTTAAATTACCAAAAGGTACCAAAAAATTTTATTCATCATTAAGATCCCGGTTCCACATTGTCTTTTCTCATTAAGGATCCCTGGGGTTTTTCCAAATTGTCTTATTCATCTTTAAAGGGATCCCGATGTTCCCACGTGTCTTATTCTCTTAAAAAATAAATTTTCCCCAATGCCCTTATTTCTTAAGGATACCAGAGGTTCCACATGTGTCTTTTTTTTAAAACAAGGTTCCCAAGTTTTCCTTTTTTAAAAAGAAAACCCGAGTGTTCCACATGTTCTTTTTCATCATTAAGGATACCAAGTGCCCCCCCATGTTTTTTCCCTTTAAGGATCCTGGTTTCCAAAATGTTTTTTAACCTTAAGGTCCGTTTTCCAAGGTTTTTTCCATCTTAAATACCAGGCCCCCACATGTGCTTATTCACCATTAAGGATCCCCAAATTTTTCCCTTTCTTATTATTTTAAAAACCATTTCCCTTTTTTTTTTAAAAAATGATTTTTTCCCTTTTTATTTAAAATTTTTTAAAATTGTTTTTCCCATTAGGATACCCGGGGGTTTTTGTTTTTTTATTAAGGTCCCCGATGTTCCAAATGTTCTTATTCATCATTAAGGATCCCGAGTTTTCCCACATGTTTATTCTCTTAAAGGGATACCTGGTTTCCACATGTGTCTTATTATTAAGGATACGAGTGTCCACATGTGTTTTCATCTTTAAAGGGAAAACCAGATGTTCCACTTGTCTTTTTCTTTTTGGCCAGGCCCCCGTTTTTATTTTTTTTTGGGGTTACGTGGGTTTTGGGGAAAGACCTACGGGCAAGCCCTGGACGTGCAAGACCGGCCCGGGGCAAGCCCTGGACGGCGCCTACGGGGAAGATATTTTGGCAAGCCGGGAAACGGGTAAAAAGGAAAAATTTAAAAGGCAACCCCTAAAGACTAAAATTCAAAAATCAACTTAAGGCCCGGGGCCAAAGCGAATTCCCTTCCCCAACCAAAATCCAACAACGGGGCCCAAAAAACACAAAACCAACACAAAAATCCCCCACCACGGAAACCAACTACCCCCAACCCCAAAACCCCCACACACACACCCCAATCCCTAAAACCTAAAAACCCCTAGGGGGGGGGAAAGGGAAAAAATTTTTGGGGGGGGGGGGGGGGGGGGGGGGTAAACCCAACCCCTCAACCCCCCCCCCCCCCGCCCTATTAAGTTAATGTGGGAGAGGTGGGGGGGGGGGGGGGATCCAGGGGCACCATCACTTGCCTTTTCTGGTTTTGAGAGGGGTATGGTGTATATATGTCGTGCCAAAGGTAAAACTTGGGGATTTTGGCTTAAATAGCAACGCTGTTCTTTCCGAAAAAGACAAGCGAAATTTTTTGTATGCAATAATTTTCCAAATTCATTTTGAACCTAACGAAAAAATTTCTTGTGTTTGTTTTTAAATTATTGTAAAATTATCTAAAATATATTTAGTTGGATTAAGCTAAATTAAATTGCGCTTTTTTAAAAAAGGTTAGGGGAAGTTTTTTTAAGGGTTTTTTGGTACAAAATTATTTTTTTTCATTAACATAAAGGGAAAAAAAATTTTCTAAACGTATAAGAGAAATTTTTTTGAAAGGCTTAATTTTAAACGATTCTTGCAATTGACCAATTTTTTCTATTCGGCCGACATATATACACTGGGGGTTTTGGATCTGTTATAAGGCATATATGGTCGTACTATACACTGGGTGTAGGCTATTTTATACACCGAGTCATGGGTCTGTATAAGCATACACGGATTATGACGATATAATTCACTGATGTATGACTGTAAAATTTTATCACGGATGTATGACGTATATATAACACGGGTGTATGACTTATATAGTATACACTGGTTATGACTGTAAAGTAACACTGGGGGTATGACTGTAAATAGAAACCTGGGGGTATGCGTATATAGTATACCTGGGTGTATGGTTAATAGTATACACTGGGTTATCGTATATAGTAACACGGGTGATGACTGTTATGTATACACTGGGTGTATACTGTTTAAAAAGTATACACGGGTGTATACTGTAATAGTATACCTGGGTGTATGACTGTATATAGAAAAACTGGATGTATGACTGTATATATATACACGGGTGAAAGACTTTTAAAAGTATACACTGGGGGTTTGACTGTAATAATACACTGGGTTATGGCTGTATATAGTTACACTGGAGTATACGAATAGTAACACGGGTGTATGACGTATAAGTATAACTGGGGGTAACTGTATATATAAACTGGATGTATGGCGTATAATAACCTAAAAGTTCTTTAATCCCTATTGACAGTACTAAAGTGTTCTTTACTGGGGTGAACGGTTCTGCAGCCTTAATGACCTCTCGTGTAGCTAGGCTTTAAAAAACCCCTTACCCTTCATTTTTCAAAGGTGGTTTTCCGGGACTAAGGGGCCCCCTTTAAAACTACCTGTTTAACCAGGTTGTTACTGTAGCGACCCGCATCGACCTAACCACCAAAACCTGCATGACACAATGGGACGACCTGGCCCATGGCCGGGGCTCCGGGAGTAGACCCCCCAAACCATCAAATTTTTTTTTAACGTATTTTAAAACAATTTATCTCCCTCACAATCTCCCTGTATAGATTTTTTTTTGTAATTTTTCGAACGATTCATCCGATCGTTTTCAAATTTTGGGACCATGAAAAATATAATCAAAGAAAATATTACTGAACTAAGGGTTTGAGAGGATGTTTTTTTTTAAATTTTTAAAAAACCCGTTTTTGATTTTGGCTTAGCCGACAATCGACAAACCCTGTTCTGAAAAATTTTCAAAACCTGCGTTCTAAATAGGGTGTTTGTGACGGCCTAGGGGAGGCCCGACTCACAAACAGGGGAACACTGCAGTGGCCTTTTGGGCCACACGGGGCTTCCTTCCAAAATCCCCCCACTAACAAAGTGTAATCAAATAACTGGGGTCGTTTTCCCCCGGGCTCGGTCTCAACCAAAACCCTAAACGCAAAGGAAATATTTGCAGGCTTAAGAAATATTAAAAACACCAGGGAAGTAAGGATAATAATGTAATTTTGATTTATGTCATCTTTTTGTGGTTAGGGAGTGAAGGAACCATTACAACACTTCCTGGGCAACTTTCATGAGCCGTCCCACATTTGACACGAGGGTTAAAACCCCCGGATATTTTCTCCCAGTAGCACCTACTTTCCCTTTCCGGTTATCTACCATCAATGCCCCCGGGAGATTGTTTACCTCCTTGGGTGGTTGTTTACCAGGCGGGGCAGGCGATGCAAAATCCCCAATAAAAGTAGGGGCACATGGTTTACTAAGGAAAACACCTAATTTCCCGGGGCCCAAGACTTTTTCAACACCTCCCTCAAGCATTGGGGGAATTACCATAAACCCCTGGCTGCCTTCAAGAGAGACTGGACAGATACCTAAAGTCGGGGCCGGGGATCGCCGAGCTGTGGCTCGTACTTGGACTGCGTCGGCCACAGTAATAGCCTTTTCATCACCCCTGATAAAGGGGAGTTTGGTCATGGACCGGGCCGGGGGGGGTTTGATCCCCGGGAATAACCCCAGGTACTATGTTCACCCCCCAGGATGGTTACTATAAAACCCAACATACTACCTCGCTTCACCCTCTGCCCCAAATACGGGCAAACTTTTTGCTAGCTGAGGTCCCCGCCTAAAAGGGACTGAGGAAAAATTTAAAGAGGCAGCAGCAGCCATGCAGCCAACAGCTGTACACTGCTGAAAGCAGTAGCAGCGCGCAGCAGTGAGAGTACTTAGCTGGTGTCGGGAAATTCCCACGATGTTTAAAATGTAAACACTCGCTAAATAGCTCCCAAAGGGTCCCCCGGGGCCGACGCTCCCCTGGGGGTTATGTACTGAATCATTGTTTTGCACTAAAGGGGTTGAGTCTTTTCTCTGGCCCCCGGGCCTCCATTTTTGACAGGCACTGCATTTTCCCTTTGGCCTTGACATGGAAGCAAAAATTGCAACTACTTCTTTAAATACTTCCGCTCAGTACTGACTTACATCTCAATATTTTTTTTCATTTTAATTGGGTGTCCGGCCTCGTAAACCTGGGTTTGGTATTTCTTTTTTTTTCTGTACCCTTTCTTCTGAAATCTTGTATGTCGAATCATGTCTTCCAAATTTCTCTCTTCCCAAGTCAGGTTCGTTTGTTAGTTTATCCTCACACCCGTCAGTCTGGGTTTACCGGGAGAAGTTCCGGAGGTCAACGCCCCGCGGCCCGGGTCTGTGCCCGGGCCCCTGGGGGATCAGGCCTGATCAACCAGGTGTTACTGCTGGCTGCACCCAATCCAACGTACAGCCAGCCGGCTGGTCTGGCACTAATTATGCAAAATTTTAAAAGGGGTTCGGGATAAAAACCCTGAAATGTCTTCTAAAGGTTGCAAAACAGTCCCTTTTGATATACCTTTGTAGGCAGAGTTTTTTTCTCTCCGGGGGCCCGTCAGGGCCCCAGGCTCGCCCCGGTGCTGCCTGGAAAAAACAGGCTGTTGCTGTTGGGGGCCCCGTAGCCCCAATTCATCCAACTTGGTTGATCGGGCCCTCTAAGAGCCAATCTCAATAGGCTATAAGTCAAAATTTTAATGGACCCTCCAGCGATATGCTCGGCATGTGCTCACTCCAAAAAATTTTTTATTGCGTTGTAAGATTTTTTTTTCCCGACAGTCAGAATCAGTTGGGGTGTAACCTCTCCTACAACTGCAAGATTTTACAAACATTAGGTTGCACCCTTGAAGAATTAAAACGTGAAAACATCTGGGATTTTACTGTAGACTTTTCGCCATCCAGGGGCTTAAAAAATATAAATTAAAGGGACATTTTGGGAAACAGTGAATCAATACAAAAGAGAGGTAATTAGCCCTCAACCTTGAGTTGGTGAAGCACCGGGTCATTTTTATCGGTACGTATTTTCTTACTGTAAAAACTGGGATCCCTAGTGTGACCATCCGTAACCTCTTCACTGGGGCCCCCTTGTCTCTCCCTCCCACCGTATTAAAAACTTTTTCACTTCGTCTAAAAGAATACAGGGATTCGCCCCCCCATCTGGTAGTCAAAACATTTCGGGAACAGCATTTGCTCTGGAACGACCCTTTGGGGGTTTCCCTCTTGTTAATTTGCCCCACTCTGGCCTTTCCTTTTTCATAGTGTCCTCTTTGTGTTCTAATTTTTTTTGTTTTTTCTTTCTCGGGGCAGGTCATACAACACCACTGTACGAGGTTCATACCTCGTACGCTGGTGTTGTAGACTGATCTTTCATTGGTTTTCCCTTCTTTATATTGAACGCCGGGGCTGTGGTATGCCTGGGGGCTCGTGGTGGGGATGCTGCTCGCTTAAATATTAGCAATCCCCAAAGGGGGGAACCTGTGGGAAGTGCTTGTGCAACACAAAACTCACTCTCCCCTCCCTCTCTCATCTTGTACAAAACACAGTACTTTGTGTCAGTGTAACTTTAAAATGGTCCAATTTTGGACTTAAACCTTTTCGTAACTCTTCTCTCTCTATGTCGGGTTGGTAACACGGGATACGTTTAAAAATGGTATAAAAATACCTACAGATTTAATTTTGACACCTGCATCTTTAGATATTTTCACTGAAAAAACTTTCCGCCTACACAGTAGTCTTCTTCAGTCAAATTGAAGACGCAGCGGGTTTTACATGGAAAAATTTACATCTTCATTTCGCTACTACACCTGCTCCCCCCAATTTGACTGAAAATCTACTTGTGGGCAAAACTTTTAACAGTAAAGATACCCAACTTTTGCACATGTGCTTAAATCTCAACTTGTCACGGGTGTAGCACGGGTAAGTGTTTTAAATCCCAAAACACAGTACAAACGACGGGACCAAACACATACAGAGGGGAACCAGACCAAACACAGTACAAAGAGGAGACCAGACCAAACACAGAAAATGAGGGGGAACCGACCAAACAGTACATGAGAGGAGAAATACCAGCCCCAGAACAGTACAAAGCTGAAAAAAGAGGGGAAAAACCTGGGAGTGAACATAAAAAATTTACACACAAACCGTAAACGTCAGCGGCCGACCTAAAATAGAATAAATAAACTTTACATATAATCAATGACTGAGCAAAAGGATACTGACAGAATTTGAATTCTGGGGGACACAGAGCAGTGAAACCAAATCATGGAAATTTTCAGGAAGCATTTCTTTATTTTCAGGGTGGTTGAAAAGGGAATGACTTTTACGAGGGCAAGGGTGAGGCAAATTCCATACACAGCTTCAAGAGTAGATATGGTAAGCCCCAAGAGGCCAATATCGGTGATGTAATCTGGGAAAACGGGGACAGGGCATTTTCCCGATAACCCCCCACATACAAATCGGCGAGTACGACCCCCCAGCCACCACCCCCCTTGAAAATTTTGGGGAAATTTAGCAATTATATAAAACGGGTTTAGAGGGTGTGCACTCGACAACACTTAAATTAACAATACTCAGAGACCTAAAATCAGGGGGGGAAAGATAAAGACATATAATACTCGGGGACTAAAAAAGTGGATGGGTACAGGACTTTAAAAAATGGAGAAAAGTAAGTTGATGATAAGACATGTGCGGCGTTGGGTATCTTTCTTGTTGAAACATTTCGCTTATACAGTAACTTTTTCAGCAAAATACAGAGGCAGCAAGTGTAGTGAAATAAAGAGGATGTAATCAGCCACAACCTTCAAAAAAAGTTTTGGGGGTTATTCCCTCAGCCTGGAGAAGATTTCCAGCCCCATGGAGCTGAACTTTTCCGGGCGGGGACCCACCTGTATCCCTTTTCTCCAAGGTTGAGGACTGATTACTCTTTATTTCTTTTCCCAAAGGCAGCCAGCTTTCAGGGTGGCTGCCTTGGGGTCAACGTCTACGTTAGCTGGGCGCCAAAATATTGGTCCAGCGTGGTGAGGATGGTAAACACTGCTACCTTGTTCCAAGGTTTAGGTTCGAGTCTCCCTTTCCGAGACGTAATCTAAAATATTTAAAAATATATATATTATATTATATATATTTTATATATATATATATATATAATATAATATATTATTATATATTTTATATTTATATTATTATAATATATAATATTATATATTAATATATATATTAAATAATATATATATTATATATATATTATATATATTATATTATAATATTTTATATATATAATATATATATTATATTAAAAATATAATATATAATATATAATATTTTTTATTTAAATATTATATTAAAAATATATATATATATATAATTATTATACATACACACACACACACACACACACAACACAACACACACACACACACACCAACCCAAACCCCGGGCCCAGTGTTTTACGAAGTCCTCGGGAAATTTCCGGGTGTGTTTTCCCCTTACACTACAAAACCCCGCTGCGCTTCGTTATTGCTGTTGGTGTTTAAACTGATAAAAAAAAATTCGTTTCTACCCTAACCACCCAGCACAGACCAGCACCACCAGCGCTCACCCAGTTCCTCACTGTTCTTTCCCCAGTACTCCCACCAAAAATTTTTTCACCCTTCCCAAACGAAAGAATTTAAATTTTCTGGCAAGCCAAGTGGCCATCAAGCTCTGAGCGGATCCTAGCACCCAGTCGGGGCCAATCACAGCCCCTAAAGGGCCCCACCAAAAAATATATTATTTTTAAAATAATATATATATATATTAAAATATATATATATATATATATATATATATAAAATATATATATTTGCAAAAAGAAGGCACATTTACACCGAATGTACACAGAGAGCCGATAACCAATTTTAAGGTGGGAGTGTATGATTCTAAGGTGGCAGTGAAATTTATTCAAGGTGGCAGTGTACTGTTCTAAGGTGGGAGTGTACTGATTCTAAGGTGGGAGTGTATAAGGGGCAGTGTACTGATTCTAAGGGGGGCAAAGTACTAAGGTGGCAGTGTATTGTTTAAAGGGGGCATGTACTGATTCTAAGGGGGCAGTGTATTTATTCTAAGTGGCAGTGTATTGATTTAAGGTGGGGTGTACTGATTCTAAGGTGGCAGTGTACTAAGGTGGGGTGTATTTATTTAAGGTGGCAGTGTACTGATTCTAAGGTGGCAGTGTATTGATTCTAAGGTGGCAGTGTATTGATTCAAGGGGCAGTGTACTGATTTTAAGGTGGCAGTGTACTGATTTAAGGGGGCAGTGTCGATTCTAAGTGGCAGTGTACTGATTCTAAGGGGGCGGTTTCTGATTCTAAGGTGCAGGTACTAAGGGGGCGTGTATTTTTTCTAAGGGGCAGTGTACTATTCAAGGGGGGAGTGTATGACTAAGGGGCAGTTATGATTCTAAGGTGGCAGTGTACTTTCAAGGGGGGAGTGTACTGATTTTAAAGGGGGCAGGATTGATTTTAAGGTGGCAGGTACTATTTTTAAAGGTGGCATGTATTGATTTTTAAGGTGGGGTGTACTATTCTAAAGGGGGCGTTACTGATTTTTAAGGTGGCAGTGACTAAGGTGGGGAGTGTACGATTCTAAGGTGGAGTGTAAAAGGTGGAGGTACTGATTCTAAGGTGGCATTATTTATTCAAGGTGGCATGTATTTATTTTAAGGTGGCAGTGTACTGATTTTTAAGGGGCAGTGTACTGATTCAAGGTGGCAGTGTACTAAGGGGCAGGTACTGATTCTAAGGTGGCAGTGTACTGATTTTTAAGGGGGCAGTGTATTTTCTAAAGGGGGCGTGTACTGATTCTAAAAGGGGGCAGTGTACTGATTTTAAGGTGGGAGTGTACTAAGGTGGGAGTGTACTGATTTTAAGGTGGCAGTGACTGATTCTAAGTGGCAGTGTATAAGGGGGCATGTACTGAATCAAGTGGCGTGTATGATCTAAGGGGCAGTGTACTGATTCCCCAAGGGGGCAGTGTCTGATTCTTGTGACACTAAAACCCAAATTCAATGATGTTATTTTAAAAATAAAATTGAACACTAAGACGTCATGATAATATATAAATACCTCAAATTGATGAACCCACAATGTGGGAACGTTGGGATCTTTTCATGAAACGTTTCGCCCCCCAAAAGTGGGCTTCTTCAGTCAAACAGAGGGATTAGGAAATAAAAAATTTGATAACATCCCTGAGACTCCGTTCTCAAGTTTTCAACTCCAATTTCCAGACTATGAAGCAAAAAAAATGCTCCAGGGAGGGATACCCCCTCAGAACTAAAAATCTTCCAGGGAGGATGGGGACAGGACATAATGCTACAAACCGACAGCAGGGGAATCAAGACAAGGCATCATCTTCAATTATGTCCTTGTATTTAAAAATCAGGAGGGCGAAAGTCTACAAAAAAAGATACCCCGATGTTGCACATGTTGCAATTCTTTACATCATCAACATATGGACTGGTTCCGCTGACAAATTTTGTTCTCGACCGAAAAAGCCACTGTGTGGGCGAAACGTTTGGAATAAAGAAACCCAATGTTGTACATGTGTCTTTTTACTACCCTCGTCGGGATTGTATACCATTATCTATTCACCCCCACAATCTGACTGATCCAAAACCCTACCACGGGCGGGATAGAACCCACGTCAGGTCTCAAAACCCCGACCTCGCGTTAGCCACTGGGCCACTAGCCACAATAAGATTCATCCCAATAGGTATATTTCTAAATCATAGGAAGGTTAGCATAGGCCCCACCCCGTGCCAAAAAATGCAAGTTTTTTTGTGGCACAGTGGTGGGCCCATGCAACCTTCCTTTTTGGTGTAGAAATATACCCAGCTAGGAATTTATTGTGGCTAGGGTCCAGTGGCTAACGTGACGGTCTGGGTTTTTGAGACACATTGACCGGGGGTTTTATCCCCCCGTGGAGGTTTGTTTGCAATCGTGTCATTACATTTCGTGATCACGTGACTAATCCAGTAATGAGAAGAATATTGATTTAGTTCCCCTTTGAATAATTTCCACACATTTTGCGTCACAATGACATCTGGGGGGAAGGTTGAAGAACCTTGGATCCAGTGTTGACAGTTGAACACATGTGCACCAGTTGGGTATCTTTTATTGATGAAAGTTTCGCCCCCCAAAAGTAACGTCTTCAGTCAAAAACAGAACAGCAAAATAGTGATGTAATCAGTTCATCAACCTTGGGCTAGGCGAAAACGTTGCCAAGTAAAATGTATTAGTTACCTAAAGCCCATCTGGGCGAAACGCTGCTAAATTTATTTTCATAGAGATAAATGGTTAAAGAACCGGGATGTTGATATATTAAGACACGTTATGGGGATATCTGTATTAACAAAATTGTGAAGCTTTAAAAATAGTTAGATAAATATATGAGTGGGTGCGAGTTGGACCTGACTAGCTTTTTCTGCGGGTAGTTGACGTGTTCCCCCTTTTTAAGTAATGTGACCTGACCTGACTAGGGTTGGGGGAACTGGTTATGCCGGTAGGAGACTTTGGGCCTGCCTCGCATGGGCCGTAAACCCGCGCAGTGTTCCTTCTTTTTTTTTTAGTTTTTGTGGTCGTGGGCAGGGGCCCGGGGGGCGCGCCCCCCCGGGGAAAACCCCCCCAGGTAAACTCCACCTGAGGGACTGTTCCTTCGAAATGATTACCCCAAACTCCTGACTCCACCATTTTTTGTAAGGACATGAATCCACCGGGTGGGAAACGTTTCCTCATTAAAAAAAACCCAAGTGTCCACATGTGTCTTTTTTTATCACCTTTTACGGTACTTTTTACTGTTTTCCCACTTTTTCGCTTCCCCTATTTCAATTTTCGTACACACTGTAACAGGTGTTGAGTGGCAGGGGCCCGGGCTGCGACCGACCCGTGCTGGGACGTTAGGTGAGTGCACTGAATTCAGGGCCAGAGGCTGCGACTCGAACCCGTGCTGGTACAGTTTTATCAGAATTCAGGGCCAGGGCTGCGATCGACCTGTGCTGGACAGTTAGGTGAGTGCACTGGTTAGGGCCAAGGGTACGACTCGACCCGTGCTTGGGGACAGTTAGGTGGTGACTGGATTCAGGGGCCGAGGCTGCGACCGACCCCGTGCTGGGAAAGTTAGGTGAGTGACTGGATTCAGGACCAGGGCTGCGACTCGACCGGTTGAAAATTAGGTGAATGCACTGGGTTAGGGCCAAGGGTGCGATCGACCTGTGTTGGTTTCAGTTAGGTGAGTCAGAATTCAGGGGCCCGGGTGCGACTCGCCTGTTTGGTAAGTTAGGTGAATGCACGGATTCAGGGCCCCAGGCTGCGACTCGACCTGTGCTGGTCAGTTAGGTAGTGCCGGGTTCAGGGGCAGAGGGCCCGTGACCGACTGTCTGGGACAGTTTGGTAGTGCCTGGTTCAGGGGGAAGGGGTGCGACCGACATTGCTGGTACATTAGGTAATGCACTGATTCGGGCCAGGGGCTGGACCGACCCCGTGTGGTCAGTTAGGCATACACTAGATTCAGGCCAGGCTGTGACTCGACCGGGCTGGTACAGTTTTTTGAGTACACTAATTCGGGCCAAGGCGGGACTCACCCGTGCTGGCAGTTTGGCGGTACACTAGATTCGGCCAAGGCTGTGATCGCCGGCTGGACAGTTAGGCGAACACAGATTAGGGCCCAAGGGTGTGACTCGACCTTGTGGTTTCAGTTTTGGGCGAGTACACTAGTCAGGGCCAGAGGCTGTGACTCGACCTGTGCTGGTACGTTGGGGAGTACACTAGATTCAGGCCAGAGGCTGTGACCGACCTTGCTGGTACATTAGGCGAACACTAATTCAGGGGGCCCGGGCTGTGACTCCCCCTGCTGGTACAGTTAGGGAGTACACAGATTTAGGGCCAGAGGCTGTGCTGACCGTGCTTACAGTTAGGCGAGTACACTAGATTCGGGGCCCGAGGCTGTGACCGACCTGTGCTGGTACAATAGGTACCACACAGGTACCCCCTGGCCCGGGTGAGTGCCAGCAATATTCAAACCCTTCAAATTTCCACCTGAAATTTATTTTAACTAAATATAGGGAAGTGGAAATTCTTTATAAACAATGGGCCCCTCTGAGTAAAGGTTTGTCAGCTAAACCGGTAGGTGTGACGCACGCCAAGTTTAGAGAAGAATGTTAGTTACCATTTTTTTCCTAGGACATGCGATTTTAAATTAGGGCCCGCTGTTATGCGGCGTGCTGTGTGTGCGCGCGCGCGTGTCCCCCGTGAGCCACAACCCTCACAACCTGGTTGATCCCTCACCTCAACTTTAGATTATTTTGGATCATCATCTGGAGAGAGCCAAACCCTTAAGTCATACAGCAACTTTGCTGGAGGGTGTTCCGGGGGTCAACGCCCCCGCGGCCCGGTTCATGACCAGGCCTCTCACAGACCAAGAAACGTCACAGGCTCCTCTTAGTAATTCTTATATTACACGCTGGTAGAATGTTCAGTCTAGGAATGTTCAAAATGGTATATAATACCACACTGAACAGACTATGAAGCTGAACTCTTCTCCAGGCTAAGGGACTCACCACCTCAAAAACTATTTCTCCAAGGTTGATGGACTGATTACATCTTTACTTCGTTTCCACGCCTGCTGCCACCGTATCTGACTGACGAAACCTACTGCGTGGACAAAACCTTTCAATCAACAATAAATATACCCAGGTGTTGCCCATGTGCCATACTCTTCAGTTAGTCTTGGAGCACTAATGCTGACACTGTTCTCATCCTTGAGTACACAGCACCACTGCTTCTCCCTCAGTTGATTCAACAGTTCCATCTCTCTCTCTCATCAAGTGATTTTAGTTGCAAATCACGTATCCGGCCTTGGAGTATTTTCCCTGTATGTGTTAGAACATCTTTTCCCTGACCTAGAGAGCACAAAGACCCAGACAGTCCCAATAGTTTCAATTAGCATAATTAAGCTATGTACATTATCTGGTGGAAATCTCGCATGCCTAGAAAATATCTGGTGACCCTTGTGCTATTTTTTGAAAGTTCTCATAATCCACCGTATCATTTTCCCCACCTTGCCCTTCTCTCTCATTCTCATGATGAAGACAGAGATGAAGATGAGAGAAATGAGATGAATGGAGCATATGCTGTACTTTTCTCAAGACTGATGGACTGAACACATCGACTCCAGGCTGAGGGACTGATTACCTTAAACTCCTCCTCATCTTTCTCTTGTCTTCTCTGTACTGGGGTGAAGAAGCCACTAGTTGGTGAAATGTTTCCTCAATAAAGGTTCCCAAATGTTGCACAAGTATCTTAGTCCTCAACTTGTCGGTTTTCTAAACCATTTACATCACTTCTCATATGAGACAGTCATAAATCATAGCACTAATCCATTCCTTGCAAACAATACTAGAATTTATACGAGGTATCATCCAATGAGGACACAGTAAACCACCAAGGTGATGTAAACAGTCTTGCAGTGGGTCACTGACAACACTGAGGACACAGTAAACCACCAAGGTGATGTAAACAAAGTCTTGCAGTGGGTCACTGACAACACTGAGGACACAGTAAACCACCAAGGTGATGTAAACAAAGTCTTGCAGTGGGTCACTGACAACACTGAGGACACAGTAAACCACCAAGGTGATGTAAACAAAGTCTTGCAGTGGGTCACTGACAACACTGAGGACACAGTAAACCACCAAGGTGATGTAAACAAAGTCTTGCAGTGGGTCACTGACAACAATATGATGATCAATGAGGACAAGTTTCAGTTACTACATTATGGAAAGACTGAGGAAATAAAGACTGGAAGAGAATATAAAACAAACTTGAATCACTCAGTAAAACGTAAGACTAATGTGAAACACCTGGGAGTGATCATGTCAGAAGATCTCGCCTTCAAGGATCACAAGTGTCACTATTACAGTCACAAGAAAAATGATAGGATGGATAACTAGAACTTTCAAAACAAGAGATGCCAAGCCAATGATACTATTCTTCAGGTCGTTTGTTCTCCCTAGGCTGGAGCACTGCTGTAGTCTAACAGTTCCGTTAGATTCAGTCAAGTACCTACATTACTGGGAACGTTTGAAGTCCCTCGATCCGTACTCATTGAAACCTAGGCGAGAGGGGTACATTATAATCTACAATTAACATTCTAGAAGAATTAGTCCCAAATCTGCTCTCACAAATCATTTAGGTAACGTAAAGTAACGACTAGGTTCATTGTGCTGTTACTTTCAAAAGATGACACTACTGTGGAAAATTGCATTTATCTGAATGTATCATTATATACATAACAGTAAATGAACATAGATAATTATTATTTATCAGTTAGACAAGTAGGAATTTGGGACACCTAGGTCGCAAAAAATGTCCCCCTTCGATACCTACCACTGTCATATCCACAAGTTGCTCTGGACCCATTAAGAACATAAGAATGTAGGAACACTGCAGAAGGCCTACTGGCCCATACGAGGCAGGTCCTTATCAAAACGACATCTACCTAAAGCTACTCAAGAAACAACTCCCGCACCCCCCAACACCAATCAAACCCAGCCCCTCCCGCTCATATATTTGTCCGTCTCTTCTTAAAGCTACCAAGGTCCACCTCTATCACCCCACGGGGAAGACTGTTCCACGCATCACAACTCTGTAAAAAACGTTTTTACCTATGCCCTTTTTCTAAATCTAAATTTATCCAATTAAATATTTTCCGGTTTTCCCTGGTTCGCACCCCATACTTTATTAATGCCCCCCTTGTTTATCCCCGTCATCCACTTATACATTAAAAGATTCTCCCCTCATTCACGCCTCTCCCGGGAAAGTGGGATTTAAGGCTTTAAGTTATCTTCATCGGGATTTCCTTACACAGAAAAATTTTTTTAGTCATTTTCTCTGTTGTTCTAATGAGTCTATGTCCTCCTGTAGTGGGGGCCAAAACTGACGCAAAATCTAAATGGGGCCCTCACTAGGATGTTTAGAGCTGAAAAAATAATTTTTGGGGACTTCTTTTTTTATATTTCTTGAGACGTGTACTTCTCGGAAGCCCCTTTTTGTTTTTGCTTGGGTGATCTAAAACCAGGTGCCCTCTCTTGAGCATTTTACCAGCAGTGAGGGGAAAAAATCAGAGTTGCTAAACTGGAGATAGGCGATTAACGGAGGGAACAAGAGGATTGTAGTAACCCTTTTGTGAGTCCCCAGGTTAAGAGGGGAGTTGGTCAGGGGCCGGGAACAGGGAAACCCAAGCTGAAGTCAAGAAAACGGTTGGAGGGCGGAAACAACGAGAAACCAGAAGACACCGTGGAAAACTTCCAACTCATTCCGGTGTACCTGAAAATGTGAGTGTCGCTGGGAATGCCAAACGAGCACCAAAGACATTGGCGACGTGAGTAAGACATCCCTAGATACCCAACAAAGACCATCGAGAACGTCTTGACAAATTCTCAAGTGGTGTAATGCTCCTGGCAAATGTGAGTCGACTACTGGACATCACGACGGACGCCCCCGGGAAGGAAAAAAACATTGTTTTTGTTGGGGATACCCAAATTTAGAAAATGGATAGGGCTTTCTGTTTAAAGGATAGGAGTGGGAGGCAGAGAGTGTTTTTTTCCTGGGGCTGGATGAAGGATATTGTTACCCGCTGGATGAAATGGAGGAAAGGGGGCCAATCCTTTATCTTCTCATGCTGGAGGCAACGATGGGGCGACGTAGGAGGGAGGACCTGATTAGGGGTATAGGCAGAAATAGAGAAAAATGGGGAGAAGGGTGGGAAAACCTGTCTATTGGCTTTTTCCCAAGGAGGGGAGTTGGAAATAAAAATGGTTTGCCCAGAGCAATTGGTGTCAATTGCTGGCGGGAACAAGTACTGAAAGGGAAAAAGGGGGTCATTCATTTACAACGGGACCTCTTTATGGCAGAAATGACTGTATGCCCCGGGAAGGGGTTCACTTATCTAGGGGGGGGGGGAGCACTGGCCAAAACGTGGGGGGAAACTGTTTGGGCTTTTAAAATGGAATAGTTAGTGGTATTGGTTTTGGCGGGAAAAAATGTGAAGGGGCAGGGTAGTAAATGGTTAGGGGAACTAGTAATAGGGAAAAAGAAGTGGAAAATTTAAGCATGGCATAAATTTCAAGGCAGTAAAAGTTTAGTGGAATAACAGAAAGAGCAGGAAGGGTAAAAAAAAAGTGGGGGGTCTTAAATATTTAAAAATTTCAAAATAGTCGCAGTGCTAGGGGAAAAGTGACGAGTTAGTTAAAGTTGCTAGTGCAGGTAAACCTAGATGTATTTTCCTTTCGGAAGTGGTTTTTAAATTTAAAAATCGGACAGCCTGCAGAATGTCAAATTCAGGGTTTTAAATTGTTCCCGTAGATAGAAGTATGGGAAGGGGGGTTTGGGGGTGGCATTTAAAGTCCGAGATCGCTTAACGTTGCATAAAAAACGGGGATTAAGCTGAAGTAAAAAATAAGAGTTGTTTGGATAGAATTTTTTAGAGGGGGTGAAAAATTAATTCTGGTGTGAAATTTCCCTCCCCCCAAAATTTTTTTAGGGACCAAAGGGGGGCACTATGGGAGGAAATTGTTTGGGCCAAAAAGGCACGATAATGAGTATTCTAGGAGACTTTAACTTTTGCATATTTATTGGAATTTTTTGACTGGAAATTTGAATCAAAAGATTTTTAGAAGTATTAGGATTGTTTTTTGAAGCATTGTGCGAAAACCCACAAGGGGAAAATAACCTCTTGATTAGTTCGGGAAACAAAAACCCCTTTTTTAATAATTTAAAAGTTTCAGAGGAATGGGTGTACGCCCACAAATCAATTTAATTTTAAAATTTGAATGGAAGTATGTTATGGGATAACTAAAGAAACAGCCCCAGATTTTCGCTTAGAAATTTACGGGGCTTAGAGAAACTTACCCCTCTGTTGACTGGGGTAACAAAGAGAGCTATAAAAATTTGACATTTTTCTGAACAAAATAATGCTGCCAAAGAACTTTTTATCCCTTAAAGAAAATTAATCAATAGAATGCCCCAAAAATGGATGAAAAAAGGGCTGAAAAATCTACTGGGGCATAAGAAAGGAATTTATAGGCGTATAAAAAAGGGGCGAGGGTCATCTTTGAATCATTATTGACATTAAGAGGGACTTTAAAAAAGGGGTAAAAAAAAGCTAAAAGGGGACTATAAAATTTAAAATTTTCTAGGTTTCAAAAACTAACCCAAAAAGTTTTTTCCAGGTATAAGAAAAAAAGTCAAGATAAATAGGCCCCCTTAAAAATAACTAGGGGGCATCTTACTGACAAAGAAAAAAAAATGTGCTATTTTAAATAATTTTTTTCTCTGGTTTTTACACAGGAAACATAATAATTTTCCCCGGTAATTAATTTTTATGTGGATCAAAAGAAGAAAAAATTATGAAACATCACGTCACTAGTGAAAGGTTGTGAAGCAGATAGCCCGACTAAAGCAAAAAATCCCCCCGGGTCCTGATGAGGTTTTTTTTGGGTTTTTAAGGGAAATGCAAAATGGAAGTCTTAAAATTAACAAATTTTTTTTAATTTATCTCTTAAACGGTGTATGTCTGATATGGGAAAGGGGCGAATGTAATTCCTTTTTTTAAAAACAGGGGCAGTCTTACCGCAAATTACCGCCAATAAGGGCCTGACCTAAATTTGTGGGCAAATTACTGAGTCAATTTAGCTAGATTATAAGAAGCCATCTGATAAGCAAGCTATTAATGATACTCCATGGATTCACAAGAGGCCGGGTCTTGTCTAACTAATTTATTAACTTTCTTCAGAAAAGTTTTGGGTGTTGACCATGATAAAAATTTTTATATTATTTTACTTAGATTTTATAAGGCATTTGATAGAGTTCCGAAACCAAAGGTTGAAGAAAGTAGCGCTATGGCATTGGGGGAAGGGTGCTTCGTGGATCGAGTCATGGTCACGGGACAGGAAGCAAGAGTGTCCATAAAGGGGGTTAAAATCCAGTGGGGTCAGTACAAGTGGCTTTCCCACGGGACAGTCTTGGGCCCGTTGTTTTTTATAATAATACAATGATTTGATGAAGGAATTTCTGTGTTGAGCAAATTCGCTGATGACACAAAGATAGTGGGATAATTGATTAAAAAGTAGATTTTGGGGAACTTGGGGGGATTTAGCAAACTTTACTCTTGGAAAAAAAGTGGCAGTATTTAAAGTAAAAAATGCAAGGTTTGAATTCGGGAGTTCCATAACCCTAGCACTTATAAGTTAAATAATGTAAATTTACCATACAGATGCGAAAAGGACTTGGGGGTTATGGTAAGCAGCAACCTTAAACCAAGACGAATGCCTAAGCGTAGTAATAAGGCAAAAGATTCGGGGATTTATATAAAAGAATGTAAGAACAGAAGTCCAGGGTCATACTGCAGTTTATACATCTTTAGTAAGGCCTCACCTAATTTGCAGCTCAATTCTGGCCCCATATACAAAGGACAAAAATTCGTTAGAAAACATTCACGTAGGTGACTAAATTAATAATAGCATTAGAAATCTTCCCTTTGAAGAAAGTTGAAAAACTCTTAATTCATTCATTTTTAGACGAAGAATGAGGGGGGGACCTATCGAAGTTTATAAGTGGAAAATAGGTATTAATAAAGGGGATATTAACAAGGTCTTGAGGATATCTCTCCAAGGAAAAACCCGCAGTAATGGTTAAATTAGTAAGTTTAGTTTAGAAAGGCTAGGAAAAATATTGGTTTGGAAAAAGGGTGTTTATGAGTGGGGCGTCACCTATTTTGGGTTTTTGAGGCTAGGACTTTGGGTAGTTTCAAATTTAGGTGGATAAGTCATGAGTGGGAGGGTTGGGTTTTGGAGGGGGGTTTCACATGGGCGTTTTTTGGGTGGATTGAAAATTGGGTTGGGCAAAAGTTTGTTATGGGATGAATTGTAAAGGACCTGCCCAGATGGCCAACAGGCTTGCTGCAGGTTCCCCTTTTTTTAGTTCTTATAAATCCAAGTAATCTTTGGCCTTGTTGCGCACCTGAGGCATGCTGTCTTGGCTTTAAATTTTTGCTTACCTGACTCCCAGTCTTTTCACATTTTGTATGACCAACTCTCTTCACCTGATTATAGCTTCGAGGGTTATTTTCATTCCAAGGGAATACCTTTCATTATCCACATTAAACTTTATCTGCCCTTTTTCCCGACCAAGCTTAATTTTTTCAAATCGTCTGGATTCATTGATTCCCCCTCAGAGTGAATTTTGGCCATCTTTTTATCACAGCAAATTACTCTGTCACAGTAAACCCTTCACAAGGTCATTAATTAAATTAGAACAAAGGAGGGCCTAAAAATTCCTTGTGGAAAGCCCCTAGTGACTAAACCCCATTCAATTTCACCCATTAATGGGAACTCTCTGTTTCTTTTGGTAAGCCATGCCTCAAACCATGCTAGACTTTTCCTATAACATGAGGCCATTTCTTTAAAAGTCTTGTAGGTACTCTGTCGAAGGCTTTACTAAAATCCCAAAAAAACAAAATCATTTCCCTTTTTTTCTGTAACCTCAAAGTTTTTATTGAAGAACGTCAGTAAGTTTGTTTTGGCAGGAACGACCTCTCGTGAATCCATGCTGAGATTCATTTATCAAGTTTTGTCTTCAAGGGGCTTCTGATAATGTCACTTAATTGATTTTAATAACTTGCCCCCTATAGTGTCAGGCTTTTGGACGGGAAATTTTAAGGGGTGGACTTTCCCCGATTTGAAAATTTGGAAAACATTTGGGCCCTTTCCCCATCTTGCACAACACTGGTAAGGGGACGCTTGAATACCTCGTTAATGGCTGACAAACTCCATCTTTCATTCCTTAAGTACCCTTGAAAAAAACTCATCGGGTCCGGGGGCTTATTTTTTTTCAGTTTGTTTCTGTTTAAAAACCATTCCTGTGAAGTAATATTAGTTAACTTAAATTCATCAGGAACTAAATATTTTAAATTAGGGAAATTCATTTACTCTTCCTGGAAAAAAACGAAAAAAAATAGTCATTAAAAAAGGGAAAACACTTTCCGTTCATTATCCGTCGTGTCCTTTCCCCAGATTTCAGGGTCTATTTTTTCCCTTCACCTTCGTCTTACATTTTGAAAGAACCCCTTTTGGATTAGCTTTATTCATTAGCGCTCAAATTTTCATAGTCACGTTTACCCTTTCAAAATCCCCCTTTTTTATTCTTTTTAAAGCTAAACTATTGGTCAGAAAGGTTAACCTCCCCTTCTGATGCGCCTATAAATTCCCCCTTTTCCCCCCAAATAGATGCTTTAACCTCCTGTTAACCCATTTGGGATCGTTTTTATTAGCCTAATTTCTCTTGGGGAATGTATTCTCTGGGACTGTGACTTTATTAAAAACAATCATAAAGCAGATCCTTCATTTCAAAAGTATGATTATGTAAATAAAATCATTGCTGATAACCCAATCAAGATTAGACGATTTTCCCCTAAGTCCATTATTATCGGCAGAACAAAAATGGGGGTTTTTTTACTGTATTATCATTATTTTTGCTTCCCAATTAATGCTAAAGGTGTGGATTTGTGATCATTTGGCCCCAAAGCTCTTCAGTGATTCCAGATTATTACTAGTGTTTCCTTTTTTGACAAGACTAGGTCTGCAAATTATTACCCTGGTGGTTCAGTTACACTCGTTTCGAAACGTCCTGAACTGTTTCCATGAGTCATGGCTTAGATTCCTGTAAAAAGAATTCCAGTCAATTTGGTAAAGTTAAAATCCCTTCCTTTGAAGAAAGTTGAAGACCTTAATTTAAAATTCATTTGTTGCGAAGATGAGGGGAGACCTGATCAAAGTGTTTAAAGTGGAAGATAGGTTCAAAAAAGGGGGATATTAAAAGGTTTGGGGTATCTCCCCAAAGAAGAACCCCGCAGTAATGGATTTAATTGATAAGTTTAGATTTAAAAAAGGCTGGTAAGTTTTGGTTTTGGAAATGGGGTAGTGATGAGGGAACAGTCTACCTTTTGGGTTTTGAGGCTAGGATTTGGGTTTTTTTCAAATTTAGGTTGGATAAATAAGGGAGTGGGAGGGTTTGGGATTGAGTGGGCTTGCCATCAGAGATTTCTTGGGTAAGCATTAAAAATTGGGTGGGGTCAAATGTTTGTTAGTGGGATGAATTTTTAAAGGACCTCCCTGTAGGGGCCAACAGGCCTGCTGCAGGTTTCCTTTTTTGTTTTATGTTCTTATGTTCTATATGACTATTTTACTGGCCCCAGAAGCCCTAACAATTTCGTCCCAAGAATCTCCCTCTATCGTGATTTCCAAGCCTGGAGGGGGATATTTCACTAGAATTAGTTTTTTTTGCCCTTACGCTCTACCCAAACAAATCTGTTACTGCTCCATTTTTTTTTATACCTTTTTTTTTTTCAACAATTTTTTTCTCGAAATACATGCAACTCCCCCCCCCTTCCATACATCTATCCACATTGAATAAATTAAATCCTGAAAATTACACTCAGCAGTCTATCCCCCTCTTTAAAAAATACCCGTTTCAGTTAAAGCAATGATAAAAGGTTCCCCCGCACTGCTACCAAACGTAGTTCATTAATTTTATTTTTTGCACTTCGACTGTTGATAAAAAAAACCTTATATGTTTTTTCTTCTGCACATTTTTCTTTTTCATCTTTGGGTTTTTCACAATTCTGAAATTTCATTACCCCGGTTACCCTGACAGTTTCTATAAAGATTCTTAATACAGAGCTAAGTCAATATATCCATACTCATTATTAATTTTTTAAAACCCCTACCTCTAAAAAAATCCCAGTTTAAAGTCAAAACCCCCTCAACTGAGTTGCAAGAAAACCCCCACCCGCCTGGTAAGTGAACCCCATCCCCGGCTACATGTCATTTCGGCCATAGAAGTTTTCTAGTTGTCAATGAATGGTACTGCATTATCCTTACAGTGTTTACCAGCCAAAAATTATACCCAAAGTCTGGACAACCCTTCTTACCAAAACCCCCTTCTTGGCAAAATGCCCCATAAACGGGCGCCCCCCCCTTTTCCTAATCATGTTATAGCTGTCCTGAAAATTTTAACAAATCCTCACTTCTACGCTTTTCCTCTCATTGCCTCCCACTGAGGCAAAAATAGGATTGATCCATTAGTTCATGATGTTGTCAAGCCGGCTAAAAATGTCCCCCATCCCCGCCCCCGGAAAGCATACCCCTTTTTCTCCCACTCCTGTCCCTTTAAGCAGAATGCCCTATCCATGTATCTAAACCGGTATCCCCAACAACAAAAATTGTAAAAAGTTTGGGAGATTACCGACAAATGTAAAGTAAAAAGGCACAAGTGAACTTGTGACATTTATTGTGGCAAGTTTCGCTTCCCGGGGCTTTTTTCAAGCCATTTCAAACAATACATGGACAAAAGGGGGATATAAAGGTCGGGTTGAGGTGAATCAGGAGGAACCTTTTCGTTTTCACTAGGGGTTGTAGTAGTAGTATAGGGTAGGACAAAATAAAAAATAGGGTAGAGCTTTTAATTCGTACATGAGAAAAGGGGAATAAAAGGTATTATTTTGGGTAACATAAAAAAGGTGGACAAATTAACGGGAAATGAGCAGGTTTTTTTCAGTTTTCCCCTCTCGGGCTTTGTGTAGTAAAAAGGGAGAGACATGTGAGGGGGGGTTTTACGTTTTCAGGGGGTTTCTTTTGCTAAGACTCGGAAGGGTGAAGCTGCCGTGTTTTGTTTAATTGTTTTCGAAAAGCGATCATCTGATTAAAGCATTTGCGTGTGGGGAAAAAATTTTCCGCCACGAAAAGTGCTTGAATCGCACTGATCGCTGTTTCGAATACAATTAAACAAAAAAACGGCAGCTTCCCCATCTCCGAAGTTTTACAAGAACCCTCCTAAAACAGTAAACCCTGCCTCACATAGTCTCTCCTTATCACACAAAGCACAGAGAGTGAAACTGAAACAACCTGCCTCTTTCCTTTTTTATATTTGTCCAACCTTTTTTTATGTTCCCCAAGTAATACCTTTTATTCCTTTTTTACTCAGTAGAATTTTTTGTCACCATTTTGTTTTACTTTTGTCACTAAAAACTAACTACACTACTACACTACTACCCTATGAACAGAAATGGTACCTCACAGTTTACCCCTTGATTTTTTTATATACCCTCTGTGTCCAGTATTTTTTTAATGGTTTAAAATAAAGCTCCGGAGAGCAAAACGTTGCCACAATAAATGTCACATTTTTTTTGCCTTGTGCCCTTTTATATTAACAAAAAATTTTCAAACCTTCCTTGTCGTTCGTCGGACGACCCAGTATAGACTAAATTTCGTCGGGTACACCGAGAATGCGTTGGGGGTTTCCACGGGATTTTCCAAGCATTTTTTTCTTCTTCATCTTTTTGGTTTTCCATTCGTCTTCTTGATCGTCAACTTCGTCGTCCCCTGTGCCACCTGACCACGCCCCTTTCCTTGACCTGGGGATCGAAACAGGAGGACAAACTACGAATCCTCTTGTTTTCCTGGGTAAAAATCGCCGTACTCCACTCGCTGTTAAATTTTTCCTTATTGCTGGTAAAGTTCTCGATGGGGGACTTGGTTCATCCACGGGACAAAAAAGCATTTCTTCACAGAGTTAAGTACAGTCACACCAAAGTCAGGTCACCACCAAGAGCCATTTTTAAAAAGAATTATACATCACCAGAATGCGGAAATATATAAATTTTGGGACTGTAATTAAAAAAAAAAATGATTATATATAAATACACATCACAAAACGGGAGAATATCTTAAATCATAACCTCACCAATTTGACTGGAGAAAATTGTTCATCTCAAAAACCTCTTTCTATACATGAAAAAACACGGGCCAGAGTTATAACTAACTCCTTTTTTGGGGTTCCTGGAGCTGTCTTGTTCAGTCCCCCCTGATATCTCAATTATGCAGGAATGCACATCCAAAATTTTTCGCCCCTATTTGAGAGGTGTCACCCCAAATTTTAACCTCTAGAGCACGAAAAATTTTTCCCATTATTACAACGTTTTATTCGATTCAAACAAAATGGGACTCTTTTTTGCCCAGACGCAGGCTCAGTTTTTCCCTTTTCTATAACAAATTTTATTAAATACAATATGGGCCCCTTTTTACCCAAAAATTTCCGTATTTCCGGAAAAAATATATAGTATTTTCCCCAAAAACGGTGCTGTGAATAAACATTTTTCAAAAACCCTTTATTCTAACACGCTGCTGTTTGTACCTTGTTTTACCGACGATGAGGAAGAACTCCGGGTTTAAAAAAGGGGCTTTGTAGAAGCCCCTTCATCACCAGAAAAATTTCCCCATACCCGTGCCCTGTTTTTCCCGAGTTCTAAACAGAACCCTGCCTCTTCATAACAATGATTACTGCTGCTAAGACATCAAGTAGGGACTAGGTTTTTGTTATGTTTTTAGGAAACGGACAAGTGTTTCCTGACGCTGGTCTTAGCATTGGGGACCCGGGGCTGGAGCTTTTGGGCATCGACCGGTGACTTTCCCCGGCTTACCCCTCCACCCTTTAAAAATTAGGTTTAATTTAAAATATTAAATTTTTAGGGGTGACTCTTTAATAAGCTCAAGTATATTAACTAAAATTATCTACGTGTTGGGAAGGGCCCCGTTTTGTGTCATCTATGCACAGTAGAGCCTCGTTTTGTGTCATCTATAAAAACTCGTCATTCAAAAATGTTGAAAATTTGGGTTTTTTTAGCAAGGGCGACACTCCAGCCCAATAAACCTTCACAAAAATCACTAACATAAATCAAAATAAAATTTTACAAAACGCATGTAAGAAATGAACACAGAATGAGTAGGTTGGGAAGGTTTGTCAGGGGAAAGAAAAAAGTTTTCCTGAGCGGGTTTAATCAATGATGACCCCCCGTGGATTTTTTTCATCTGAACGAAACCACCCTGGCTTTCCTTTCCACCCCTTTAAAAAATTTTGGGTGACCCGCAAACACCAGACGAGCCACCCCCTGACCGGGCTCTGGGAGGAGAAAGACCGGAACTCAAAGGAATAACCATTTTTTTTTAAAGATAAGGATGAGTTACTGCAGCTCCCCTGGAAGGGGGGTAGACTGCCGTAACTGGATTCATACCTTTCCTTAAAACATAAGAAAGAAGGAACACTGCAACAGGCCCACTGACCCATGCGGAGCAGGGCCATGTTTCCTTTTCCCGGGTAAAAACCCAAAGACACCCCCCCCCCACCGCATTAGCCCAAAGACCCCCCCCAGTCTGGGCACCCCCACTCAAGGGTGGAGCACGGCACCAGACCCGCGTACAAGCTAGGGAGGTCCCCAAATCCACCCACTCATGTTTTTTCTAACCCATTTTTAAAACTACCAAGGTTTTAGCCTGAAATAACTTTTCGGGGGTTTGTTCCACTCATCCACAACATTACCAAACCGGGTTTTTCCCAAATTTTCCTTCCCGAATCTGAATTTTTCTAGCTTGAAACCATTGCTGCGAGTCCTGTCTTGGCTGGAAATTTTCAGCACGCTATTTACATCCCCTTTATTTATTCCTGTTTTCCATTTATACACCTCGATCATATCCCCCCTAATTCTACGTCTTTCGAGAGAGTGCAGATTCAGGGCCCTCAGTCTATCCTCATAGGGAAGATTTCTGATACATGGGATCATCTTTGTCATCCTCCTCTGTAGATTGAGACACTTATGCAGCATATGGGAATCTTTATTCAGGAAACGTTTCGCCACACAGTGGCTTCATCAATCCAATACAAAGAGGAAGGCGTAAGGAGAGGAGGAGAATGAGGTAATCAGTCCCTCAACCTGGAGTCGATGTGTTCAGTCCATCAATCTTGTAGAATGTACAGCATAGGGCCGTAGACGTGGCTTATATACTGTAGTGAGGTGACGTGAAGCAGGTGGAGGCGGGGTCATAGTGGTACCATCCACTAGTCGAAGTAGGTCTTCGTCCAAAGGTTGAACAAGTGTTGAAGAATTCTTTGTAACAAGATCCCATGATGCTGCAGTGTCTGACAGTTGTGATGAATGGTTTGAAAAACCGACAAGTTGAAGATTGAGACACTTATGCAGCATATGGGAATCTTTATTCAGGAAACGTTTCGCCACACAGTGGCTTCATCAACCAATACAAAGAGGAAGGCGTAAGGAGAGGAGGAGAATGAGGTAATCAGTCCCTCAACCTGGAGTCGATGTGTTCAGTCCATCAATCTTGTAGAATGTACAGCATAGGGCCGTAGACGTGGCTTATATACTGTAGTGAGGTGACGTGAAGCAGGTGGAGGCGGGGTCATAGTGGTACCATCCACTGGACGAAGACCTACTTCGACTAGTGGATGGTACCACTATGACCCCGCCTCCACCTGCTTCACGTCACCTCGCTACAGTATATAAGCCACGTCTACGGCCCTATGCTGTACATTCTACAAGATTGATGGACTGAACACATCGACTCCAGGTTGAGGGACTGATTACCTCATTCTCCTCCTCTCCTTACGCCTTCCTCTTTGTATTGGATTGATGAAGCCACTGTGTGGCGAAACGTTTCCTGAATAAAGATTCCCATATGCTGCATAAGTGTCTCAATCTTCAACTTGTCGGTTTTTCAAACCATTCATCACATCCTCCTCTGTACGTTTTCCAGAGCATTTATATCCATTCTGTAATACGGTAACCAGAACTGTGCAGCATAGTCTAAATGAGGCCTAACCAAAGATATATAGAGTTGAAGAACAACCTGAGGACTTCTATTATTTATACTTCTAGATATGAAGCCAAGAATTCTGTTAGCTTTATTGCGAACACTAATGCACTGTTGTCTTGGTTTTAGATTAGTGATAACCAGAACTCCTAAATCCTTTTCGCAATCAGTAGTATTAAGATCTACATTATTTACAATGACTTCTCTTAAGAACATAAGAAAGAAGGAACACTGAAGCAGGTCTACTGGCTCATGCGAGGCAAGTCCAATTCTCGCACCGGCTTAAGCCAATGCCTTAACCTGGTCAGGTCAGTCACATTCACTTAAGGGAGGAGCACCGCATATGACCTAGTAGCACAAGCTAGTCAGGTCAAACTCGCACCCACACACGAAAGCTAACATCCGGGACCCATTTACAGAGTTTTTCTACTCTCGCAGCCCGACCTAGTGCCAGACTTTCTTGCCGACTGCCTGTTCAGCTAGGCTGTTACTGCCGGTGGTCCGCTGGTCACATGGTGTCCCGTAGCTCGATTGCTAGCACACACAGCTTACACACTGAAGTCCGTGGTTCGGTCCTCGGTAAGGGTATTAATATTTAGACGTGTTTCCTTCAATACCTGATGTCTGTGTTCACCTATCAGTAAAATAGGCACCTGGGTGGTAATCGACTGGTATGGGTCGCATCCTGGAGACAAAACAAGCGGCTTCCTATACAGTAGTATGTCACTGATGTCAGCTATGACTTGCTTACACTGTACATGTACTTATCGAAATAAATATTATTATGCTGGTTGTTCACACACCTGACGAAGAAATTGATCCAATTTCCTTTTGAAACCCTGACACTTAGTCGCGACTGGAGGACTAAAGAAACCACTAGGAAGCAAACCCTGACACTTAGTCGTGACTGAAGGACTGAAGAAACCACTTGGAAGCAAACCCTGACACTTAGTCGTGACTGAAGGACTGAAGAAACCACTTGGAAGCAAACCCTGACACTTAGTCGTGACTGAAGGACTGAAGAAACCACTCGGAAGCAAACCCTGACACTTAGTCGTGACTGAAGGACTGAAGAAACCACTTGGAAGCAAACCCTGACACTTAGTCGTGACTGAAGGACTGAAGAAACCACTTGGAAGCAAACCCTGACACTTAGTCGTGACTGAAGGACTGAAGAAACCACTTGGAAGCAAACCCTGACACTTAGTCGTGACTGAAGGACTGAAGAAACCACTTGGAAGCAAACCCTGACACTTAGTCGTGACTGAAGGACTGAAGAAACCACTTGGAAGCAAACCCTGACACTTAGTCGTGACTGAAGGACTGAAGAAACCACTTGGAAGCAAACCCTGACACTTAGTCGTGACTGAAGGACTGAAGAAACCACTCGGAAGCAAACCCTGACACTTAGTCGTGACTGAAGGACTGAAGAAACCACTTGGAAGCAAACCCTGACACTTAGTCGTGACTGAAGGACTGAAGAAACCACTTGGAAGCAAACCCTGACACTTAGTCGTGACTGAAGGACTGAAGAAACCACTTGGAAGCAAACCCTGACACTTAGTCGTGACTGAAGGACTGAAGAAACCACTTGGAAGCAAACCCTGACACTTAGTCGTGACTGAAGGACTGAAGAAACCACTTGGAAGCAAACCCTGACACTAGTCGTGACTGAAGGACTGAAGAAACCACTTGGAAGCAAACCCTGACACTTAGTCGCGACTGAAGGACTGAAGAAACCACTAGGAAGCAAACCCTGACACTTAGTCGTGACTGAAGGACTGAAGAAACCACTTGGAAGCAAACCCTGACACTTAGTCGTGACTGAAGGACTGAAGAAACCACTTGGAAGCAAACCCTGACACTTAGTCGTGACTGAAGGACTGAAGAAACCACTTGGAAGCAAAACGTTTTCCCCATAAATATCTTGAACAGTGTACGTGTGTATCTACGTACATACTACAGACATCAACACACGTGTTCTCCAGACAGTGAAGACGCTGCCACCACACTAATACACTGCAAACTGTGACACTTTTTTCCCTATATTAATGTAGCTATCCCCGCCCCTCTCCTTGACAAGACTCTCCTCCCTCCCTTAATAAGACTCTCCTCCTTCCCTTAATAAGACTCTCCTCCCTCCCTTAATAAGACTCTCCTCCTTCCCTTAATAAGACTCTCCTCCCTCCCTTAATAAGACTCTCCTCCTTCCCTTACTAAGACTCTCCTCCTTCCCTTAATAAGACTCTCCTCCCTCCCTTAATAAGACTCTCCTCCCTCCCTTAATAAGACTCTCCTCCCTCCCTTAATAAGACTCTCCTCCCTCCCTTAATAAGACTCTCCTCCCTCCTTTAATAAGACTCTCCTCCCTCCCTTAATAAGACTCTCCTCCCTCCCTTAATAAGACTCTCCTCCCTCCCTTAATAAGACTCTCCTCCCTCCCTTAATAAGACTCTCCTCCCTCCCTAATAAGACTCTCCTCCCTCCCTTAATAAGACTCTCCTCCCTCCCTTAATAAGACTCTCCTCCCTCCCTTAATAAGACTCTCCTCCCTCCCTTAATAAGACTCTCCTCCCTCCCTTAATAAGACTCTCCTCCCTCCCTTAATAAGACTCTCCTCCCTCCCTTAATAAGACTCTCCTCCCTCCCTTAATAAGACTCTCCTCCTTCCCTTAATAAGACTCTCCTCCTTCCCTTAATAAGACTCTCCTCCTTCCCTTAATAAGACTCCTCCTTCCCTTAATAAGACTCTCCTCCTTCCCTTAATAAGACTCTCCTCCTTCCCTTAATAAGACTCTCCTCCTTCCCTTAATAAGACTCTCCTCCTTCCCTTAATAAGACTACTCCTCCTTCCCTTAATAAGACTCTCCTCCTTCCCTTAATAAGACTACTCCTCCTTCCCTTAATAAGACTACTCCTCCTTCCCTTAATAAGACTACTCCTCCTTCCCTTAATAAGACTACTCCTCCTTCCCTTAATAAGACTACTCCTCCTTCCCTTAATAAGACTCTCCTTCCCTTAATAAGACTCTCCTCCTTCCCTTAATAAGACTACTACTCCTTCCCTTAATAAGACTCTCCTCCTTCCCTTAATAAGACTCTCCTCCTTCCCTTAATAAGACTCTCCTCCTTCCCTTAATAAGACTCTCCTCCTTCCCTTAATAAGACTCTCCTCCTTCCCTTAATAAGACTCTCCTCCTTCCTTAATAAGACTCTCCTCCTTCCCTTAATAAGACTCTCCTCCTTCCCTTAATAAGACTCTCCTCCTTCCCTTAATAAGACTCTCTCCTCCTTCCCTTAATAAGACTCTCCTCCTTCCCTTAATAAGACTCTCCTCCTTCCCTTAATAAGACTACTCCTCCTTCCCTTAATAAGACTCTCCTCCTTCCCTTAATAAGACTACTCCTCCTTCCCTTAATAAGACTACTCCTCCTTCCCTTAATAAGACTCTCCTCCTTCCCTTAATAAGACTCTCCTCCTTCCCTTAATAAGACTCTCCTCCTTCCCTTAATAAGACTCTCCTCCTTCCCTTAATAAGACTCTCCTCCTTTCCCTTAATAAGACTCTCCTCCTTCCCTTAACAAGACTCTCCTCCTTCCCTTAATAAGACTCTCCTCCTTCCCTTAATAAGACTCTCCTCCTTCCCTTAATAAGACTCTCCTCCTTCCCTTAATAAGACTTCCCCTTAACAGACTCCCCTCTATCCCCTTAACAGACTCCCCTCTATCCCCTTAACAGACTCCCCTCTATCCCCTTAACAGACTCCCCTCTATCCCCTTAACAGACTCCCCTCTATCCCCTTAACAGACTCCCCTCTATCCCCTTAACAGACTCCCCTCTATCCCCTTAACAGACTCCCCTCTATCCCCTTAACAGACTCCCCTCTATCCCCTTAACAGACTCCCCTCTATCCCCTTAATAGACTCCCCTGCTCTCCCCTCAGCAAGACATTTAACCCCCAGACTCCACCAACCTCCCCTCACTCGCCTGGAACCTGGACTGTAATCAACCTGTTCTTCATCATCAATAACGAGCCGGGTAGAGGAAAGTTAATCGGTTGCCTTACTTTTACGAAACGATGATGTAAGGCGTACGGAGACACATAATACAGGAAGTATAAGGTATTTGCGTACGGATAAACACATAGAAAGTATAATATATTTGCGTACGGAGAGAGAAAGTATAAGGTACAAACGAAGAGACTTAATAAAGATGGTAAAGGAAATACGTACACAAACATCATAGATATGGAATAAAGTATATGTATATAAAACAAAGACAATACTAAGTAAAACGATGATACACAGAGGAAGATTCAACGGTAAATATTGAATATATGGCAGAAAATTTCATGTTTCACGTAGAAAGTTCAGTATAGCCACGAACAATGACCTTTAACGGGAAAGGTGTTTCTGGATTCACCCCAGAGATGGAAAACTGGACAGGTATAAGGTAGGTATTGAAAATAAAAAACCTAGATAATATAAGGAATCTCCTGAGGAGCTTGCCAGAAATATACCAAGAGTTGGAAGATAAGGGTAGGGAACACTGAGCTGAAACACGGGAGGAGAGAGATGTTCAGGACAGGAATGAGACGGAAATAAGAATGTAAGACGGAGTATAATACAAAGGGAAGAAGAGGAGACAAATAAGAACAATCTGGAGAAACATGCTCAAGGGAAGGTAAGCAAGAGTCCAGATCACTTGAGAGAGAGAGAGAGAGAGAGAATAAGTCTATCACAGTAAATGTAGACAGTCAGGACATCTACAAATACTACACGAATGGGATGTGCGTATACAAGAGAGAATACCGATATCAACACACCTGAAAATATTCAGATATAAGGGAAAGTGTCACTTGCATCCAGTGATGTACACAGCCTCAGTGCAGCTCAGAGGATGTTATGACTCCAGGTGCCACCTCAGAGGATGTTATGACTCCAGGTGCCACCTCAGAGGATGCTATGACTCCAGGTGCCACCTCAGAGGATGTTACGACTCCAGGTGCCACCTCAGAGGATGTTACGACTCCAGGTGCAACCTCAGAGGATGCTATGACTCCAGGTGCCACCTCAGAGGATGTTACGACTCCAGGTGCCACCTCAGAGGATGTTACGACTCCAGGTGCCACCTCAGAGGATGTTACGACTCCAGGTGCCACCTCAGAGGATGTTACGACTCCAGGTGCCACCTCAGAGGATGTTACGACTCCAGGTGCCACCTCAGAGGATGTTACGACTCCAGGTGCCACCTCAGAGGATGTTACGACTCCAGGTGCCACCTCAGAGGATGTTACGACTCCAGGTGCCACCTCAGAGGATGTTACGACTCCAGGTGCCCACACTGCCCCGTGAAAGGAACGCGACACTACCGAGAAAACTGGAGTATGATAAACAAACAGCATTCTTTTTCAGACGAGACGAGAAGAGAAACGAGCAAATCCAACGAAAGAAGACAAAGAAGGAAGAAGAACAACAGGTGGGACAGAAGTGCACAGCAATGGGACAAACCAAGCCAGTCATACACTCAACAGGGGTCGAACGTACAACAGACAAGTGTACAATCAATACTGGAGAAAGCAGGGATACGTACACCACCTGCCGTACTAGGGGGTACATTACCAGTGATACAAACAAAACACATAACTAAGCCACAGCCCAAATAGTAAATCCTGCTTCCTTTTTGCAAATATTTAGGGTCTGAAATAATATAAAAACAACGTATGTACACACACACACAAAACTTGTGTTCGAGGATGTCGAGTTCTAGTTCCTGAACCCATCTGTTTAGACTCGTCGACCATCCTTACTTGCTCCTGGCGTTTTGAGTCCTGTTATGTCATACCTAATTTTAAATTTGTACCTACCATATAAACAAGTACCGACGCTCGATAAGTGATAGTACAGACAGTATTTGGAGTGGTCAAGTGTATGTAGTTTCCCAGACAAAGATCACAAAGTATCTACTCACAATGAAACCACAGAACGGGTGGGGGTTGAACCCATGGCCAGTGAGACCTAAAACGTACAGGCCATTGTGTTAACCACTGGACCAGCTGGATTCATCCTCCTAGGTATATTTAGGTTAGCAAGGGCCACCACTGTGATCACAGACGCAAGTTTTACAAATGCATCCCACACCAGCCAAGCAATCGTGTTATTATGATTTCGTGAGTTACAATGAATTATGTACAGATGAATTCCTCACCACTGAGTTCTGTCTACACACAAACTCATTCACCAACAGTTTATACTAAGGCTAAAGATGGCCTGGATAGTGATTCCTCTTAAGACATCCACAATGACTTGACAGTCGTGGATAATATTATATATATTTTCCCACCGAAAATGCCAGACAAAATTATAAATATACATAGCTAGCAAGAGTCAACTGTGGTGACACTTGTATGGACTGAAATTATACATGATATACATTGTTCACTGATGACAGACAACACTGTACACTGACAAGACATGGGCAATACACTGTATACTAAAGAACAGATAATGGTAACGTACGTTGATGTGAGAGACTGATAACATGGGGGAGGGAGAGAGAGGCACGAATACGGTGTATCACATCAATACTTAACCAACTTTAATATCCGTCCCCTTAAGTGAAGTGAGGATCCCACTGCTGCCACCAAAGCTCACATAGTCAACTTCTTAGATCTTATCAATGAAGCATTCCCAACGGTACGCTTGTCTACGGCATCACAAATGCTATGATCATAAACAGTATCCCTCCCTCGCGGTACACTCAAAACGGCACACACAAACGGTACTGTCCAACAGAGGATAACTTCACATGTCTCGTGTTCTTCAAAGTACAGTCATCCTACGGTACAAACCACCAGTCTATTCCTACACTGCTTCTTCACAGGCACCTGTGTATCCTTGATCAGTCACTGATCCACCACAAAGCCTGGTCATGGACCGGGCCACGGGGGCGTTGACCCCCGGAACATCCACCAAGTAGCTGGAGTATATACCTGATCTTCCTTAACTTTGCCTTTGACAAGTATTAAAGAAATTAATGAAAAATTAACTCTGATTTTCTACGCAATAGGATATACTGTACATACTGTGTTTAGTACACTTTAGTACACTACACTGTTACACTGCATGCTCGGGCATCACACTGTTCTATTACACAGAGCTGTACACTTCAATGCGCTAGAACACCTACTACATAGTTGTACACTCCAGTACACTATTTCACGACATTGTTGTATCCGTGGC
This sequence comes from Cherax quadricarinatus, assembly GCF_026875155.1. NCBI lineage: Eukaryota > Metazoa > Arthropoda > Malacostraca > Decapoda > Parastacidae > Cherax > Cherax quadricarinatus. Next base: position 5,768,814 of record NC_069429.1, on the reverse strand, counting down.
CCTGGTCGGCGGCACTGTGCCTGTGGCACAACTCCAGTGATCACTGCCTCACTCCGGCACTGAGGCATGCGCTACATACCCCCAGACGCTGTGGTAAGCGGCCAGGAAGGTACTTGGAGGGTAGCTGGAGGGCAGGTGGAGAGGTGGAGGGTAGCTGGAGGGCAGGAGGGTAGCTGGAGGGCAGGTGGAGGGTAGCTGGAGGGTAGCTGGAGGGCAGGTGGAGGGTAGCTGGAGGGCAGGTGGAGGGTAGCTGGAGGGCAGGTGGAGGGTAGCTGGAAGGCAGGTGGAGGGTAGCTGGAGGGCAGGTGGAGGGTAGCTGAAGGGCGCTTGGAGGGCAGGTAGAGGAATTGCACGAGGTGGAAAACAAAGGTGACAGGTGAAGGACAGGTGTCTAGCAGAGGAAGTCAGGGAGGCGGGGAGCATGCGGAAGGCAGGTGAAGGGAAGAGGACGGCAGGTGAAGGGGTAGACGAAGGGCAGGTGGAGGGGCAGGCACCTGGGTGGTGAACGATGTTATCAGGACGACAGACTACGGAACACTAACATCACTCCCTGCCCTTCCCCTCACCTGCCTTCTCACTCACCTGCCTTCCCACTCACCTGCCCTTCCCACTCGCCTGCCTCTTCCTCATCTCCACCTCAACTATCTACTTTATATCTGCCTTACTATCATTTTTAACTCATTCTAAACACACACACACACACACACACACACACACACACACACACACACACACACACGCGCGCGCGCGACAAAGCTCTTGGAACAGGGAGAGTGGACCTAGTAGCAACCAGGGAAGAGGTGGGGCAAAGAGCTGTGACTCGACCCTTGCAACCACAAATAGGTAAGAGTACAAATAGGGGAACATACACACACACACACACAGTTGCCATAAAGAATAGGATAAAGATACCGCCGTCAGACGAAGATAAAAACAGGAAAGGTCAAAGACCCAAGAAGCGTATTGACTGATGGAGTGGGTTGACATCAGCTGATTGACCCCCCTCCCTCCCCCCCTATCTAATCACCCTCTCGCCCTAGTCAGCTGACCAGAGCCACCAGAATCACCACCACTGCTCACCACCACAATTACCAACTGCACCAACCCACTACCATAACAGATCCTGCAGTATAAATACGAGGTGACCTTGAGAAGCAGACGAACACGCTATAAGAGACTTTCAAAATGACAAGAGTAAAAAAAAATAGGGTTTTAGGTTTAGTGATTATTTAGGTTGTGAGATGGGCTGGTAGCCATGGTAACCACGTCAACACACACACACACGCTCATTCGTGTTACCTGGAGCTGGTTCTAGTGGTGATAGCGTAAATCATGCACACACACACACACACACACCACTACCACCACCACACACACATACACGCACCACTACCACCACACACACATACACGCACCATCACCACCATACATACATACATACACACACGCATGCACCACCACCACACGCACGCACCACCACCACCACCACACACACCACCACACACGCATACATACAACACGCACCACCACCACCACACACACCACCAACATGCATACATACACACACGCACCACCACCACACATACACACATGCACCGCCACCACACATACACGCACCGCCACCACACATACACGCACCACCCCCACACATACACGCACCACCATATACACACACACACACACACACACACACACACACATTCTGTATACGTCAGGCCCATACTGAAGTATGCAGCACCAGTTTGGAACCCACACCTGGTCAAGCACGTCAAGAAATTAGAGAAAGTACAAAGGTTCGCAACAAGGCTAGTTCTGGAGCTCAGGGGAATGTCTTACGAAGAAAGGTTAAGGAAAATCGGACCGACGACACTGGAGGACAGGAGGGTCAGGGGAGACATGATAACATACAAAATACTGCGTGGAATAGACAAGGTGGACAGAAAAAGGATGTTCCAGAAAGGAGACACAGAAACAAGGGGTCACAATTGGAAGCTGAAAACTCAGACGAGTCAAAGGGATGTTAGGAAGTACTTCTTCAGTCACAGAGTCGTCAGAAAGTGGAATAGCCTAGCAAGTGATGTAGTGGAGGCAGGAACCATACATAGCTTTAAGACGAGGTATGACGAAGCTCAGGAAGCACAGAGAGAGAGAGAGAGAGAGAGAGAGAGAGAGACCTAGTAGCGATCAGTGAAGAGGCGGGGCCAGGAGCCGAGTCTCGACCCCTGCAACCACAAGTAGGCGAGTACAATGAGGCGAGTGTACACACACGCACGCAACCACCACCACAGTTGACATCAATTACATACTACATAGTATGGTGACAGACGAGCCACGAGTGTACGATCCATATTATCCCGGTGCTTCACCAAACATTACATCTCTGGTGAATAATACAACACCAGTGTAATGTACAATGCAGGAGAGATTGATCCGTGTAACAAAAATCGTTGGAGTGAGAGGCAGGGTGTAGCCATATTTAATAAATACAAGATGAAGGATGCCAGTCGCCCGACCTAACGATCCGACCGATGGATCAGCCGGATAGCTAACCAGCTGGCAGGTCAGCCGGCCAACCAACTAGCATGCTAGGAGGCCAGATGTGCTGCTCATCCTCTCTGCTGACAAGTAATGACTTGTCGTGTCAAGGTCACAAACTCGACTAATTGACCTCATCCACGCATCTCCAGCTACACACACACACACACACACACACACACACACACACACACACACACACACACACACACACACACACACACACACACACACACAGCGAAGAGGCGGGGCCAGGAGTTATGACTCTGCCCCTGCAACCACAAATACGTAAGTACAAATAGGTAAGTATCCAACCAAGTCAGGTTAGGTCACATCCACTTAAGGTGCACGGCATCGGACCTGTTAGCACAAGCTAGTCAGGTCCAACTCACACCCACCCACACCCATTCATGTATTTATCTAACACTACACAATGTTTTAACTTCTATGACGGTACTCGGGAGTTTGTTCCACTCATCCACAACTCATTACCAAATCAGTGCTTTCCTGTATCTTTCCTGAATCTAAATTTTTCCAACTTTAAACCATTGCTGCGAGTCCTGTCTTGGCTAGATATTTTTAGCGCGCTATTTACATCCCCTTTATTTATTCCAGTTTTCCATTTATACACCTCAATCACATTGTCCCTAGAGTGCGCAGATTCAGGGCCTCAGCCTATCCTCATAGGGAAGATTTCTGATACATGGGATCAACTTTGTCATCCTCCTTTGTACGTTTTTCAGAGCATTTATGTCCATTCTGTAATACGGTGACCAGAATTGAGCAGCATAGTCTAAATGAGGCCTAACCAAGGATATATAGAGTTGAAGAACAACCTGAGGACTTCTGTTTATACTTCTTGATATGAAACCAAGGATTCTGTTAGCTTTATTGCGAACACAAAATGCACTGTTGTCTTGGTTTCAAATTACTGATAACCAGAACTCCTAAATAATTTTCGCAATCAGTAATATTAAGATCTACATTATTTAGTTTATATATGGCATGATTATTTTCGTGTCTAACACTGCATCTGCCACTTCTCCGACCACTGCGTCAGCCATCAGCCTATTCATATCTTCCTGGAGTGCTCTAATGCCCTTATTAGAATGAATTGGACGGCCTATTTTGCTGTCATCAGGCAATTTGATGTCTATTTATTCCCTCATCGATGTCGTTTATGTAAACTGTGAACATCAAAGGGCCCAACACTGACCCCTGTAGAACACCGGTTGTGACGTGCCCCCACTCCGATTTCTCCCCATTTATGCAAACTCTCTGCTGCCTATTTGTCAACCATGCCTCTACCCATGAACAAAATTCTCCTATTCCGTGTGCCTTAATAAGTTGCCTTAATAGCCTCTGATGTAAGAAGAGGTATGATAAAGCTCTTGTAGCAGTGTGGACTTAGCAGCGACTAGCGAAGAGGCTTGGCCACGAGCTGTGAGTCGACCCCTGCAAGCACGAATAGGTGAGTATACACATACACAAAAACAGCAAATAAGATATCAACATTTGCCTTATGAGGATGGCAGATGAATGACCCATAACGTACACTCAACACATAATGCTTCAATCTTAAATTTACAAACCAAACAACCAAGAAAGACAGGAGAACTAATGTTTGGGTTATGGGAGGACTGACGGGACTAACATTAGATTTAATTTTGCCGCCGAAGTGGCTATTTATTAACACCTCACATTTTCCCTTTAAAGGGTAGTGGCTAGTTTATGACCCACTACCTATGGACGGTAGGGCTGTTTACTGCGCACCAATACCCTCCGTAACGGAAACGCAGCAATATAACAAAATCCTAAAACTGGGCTCCAAAATAAGTTTCAGTAATAAAACTGGTAAAAGTCTTACCTGTTGCAAACAAATTTAAGGGATATTGCTTACAAGCCGGTAACTTATTTCTAAGAACCTTAACATATCCCATAGTTATTTTACTATTACTCAAGATTATTTTAGCAAAAATATCAAAGGGTGTAAACAAGAGACAAGATATACTAAACTCTGATAAAACTTTGATAATTCCCGATTTTACTACCTGGGAAAAGCCCGCCTGGCCAGCCGTCTGTGAAAAAAACACGGTTGACTGACTTACTTTATGACAGCTCAACACTGACCCTCAATTTTAAGTAAGACACAAAGCAACATTTAAAGGTACCATTTAATGTTCATTCTGTCAAAAAAACTGCAACCCAAGGTATCTTGTACGAATCAACTTCGACATCACTATGAAAAGGCTGGTTTGAGAGGACCTGCCCTCCCAAAGCAACCTCCGCTCACCTCCTGGCACTATATAAAGGCTCCATCCTGTCACTACAACTTCATATTGTTTCAGACAACGGAACAATGCTCTTCTCCAGACTGAGGGACTGACCACCTCAAAACTTTAAGGGTGATGGACTGATTACATCGTCTTCAAGTATCTTCTGCTTCTATCAACTTTTCTGTACTCGACTGAAGAAGCCTACTGTGTAGGCGAAACGTTTCGAAATAAAGATACCTAACTGTTGCATATGTGTCTTACCTAACAATCTGTCGGTATTTTATACCATTTTAATGTTCATACTGACCCTCAATCATCAGATACTCAACATAAATTTCATTCTATGACTGTTCCAGTCAGGGTATTGTGACTGGAACAGTCTTCACACTGAATATAACGTACATCAGAGGGATGCGTCGGAATGATGCACTGCGGTGAAAAGTGTAGAAAATAGACACGTTGTTGTACAAGGTATTATTGTGGCGACGTATCACGCAGTGTAATGAACCAGCACCATGAACCACCCATGGACCAACATGAACCACACATGGGCAAACACCATGAACCACACATGAACCAATTTAAAAAGAATTAACGAAGGAAGAAGTCGTGCAGAAAGCCGTGAGCTGTCTGCCAGACTCGGCTAAAACAATAGTAATGACAGAAAACAGAAAAAAAGTGGTGGGGGTACTTTTCCAGTTTTTTTTTTCACGATGTCTGGGCCAAGTAGTGTTTCTGATATCTTTTGGTATGATGTTAAAAGTTTTGGAACCACGAATGTTGATACAATGCTTTCCTTTTGTGCCCACGGCGCTTAATCTTTTTAAAGTTTATTCTACATTTTCTCCCCGTCTCTCTCACTCCAGTATGCTATGTCAACGAAAATTTGGGACTAGGCCCTCAAGTACTTTCCAGATATACAGTATGTTATCATGCCTGCTTCTCTCCGTTACATTATCAGAAATACTAATGTCGGTAATCATTCTCAAGGTCATGGAGTGAATGAGTGGAGAAAGGGATAAGACAGCAAGGTCAGGTAGATGGTGAGAGATGGATCCGAGATTAGTGACCATCACCTAAATGCTGGAGATAAACAAGATTATATCTTGTGTTTTGTGGACGAGTATTTAGTGAAGATTGGTACCAGAGTCGCAGGTAATGTCACAAGCATTAATACAGATTTATTTATTTATTTATTTATTTATTTATTTATTTATTTATTATAAATTTGTGCACACATACAGATGTCAGATGAACCTGCCTAACATGACACCTGTATAGTCACCACCTAAGACCAACCCACCAAATAAGCCCATCTGACTCCTCGACACCAGTTGCAGGTATGGATGAATCCACCTCCTTCACACACTGCCATCTCTTCCCATCTATACTCTTCTTAATTCAGAAGGAAGGAGTTTGGAGTAATCAGTCCCTCAGCCTGGAGGCGATGTAATCAGTCCATCAATCTTAATGAGAGACTGACTACCTCAAACTACTCCTGATCTTCACCATTCTTCTTTGTATAGACGTGAAGCCACTGTGTGGCAAACGTTTCCACAAAAAAAAAATACCAAACGTTGCCATGTGCTAATTTATCAACTTGTCGGTTCTCTGAACCATTTACCACATACCTGTACTCGCTTTAGAGGGGTCATCCCCCC
>NC_069429.1:5738326-5761842 GCF_026875155.1 Cherax quadricarinatus | reverse complement strand
TATGTCGTTATCATGTCTCCCCTGACCCTCCTGTCCTCCAGTGTCGTCAGGCCGATTTCCCTTAATCTTTCTTCATAGGACATTTCCTTTAGCTCTGGAACTAACCTTGTCGCAAACCTTTGTACTTTCTCTAGTTTCTTGACGTGCTTTATCAAGTGCGGGTTCCAAACAGGTGCTGCATACTCCAGTATGGGCCTATGTGTGTGTGTGTGTGTGTGTGTGTGTGTGTGTGTGTGTGTGTGTGTGTGTGTGTGTGTGTGTGTGTGTGTACATGAACACTATACAACTTACAACACACTACGCAAGCCTTACAGCCTTAAGTTCAACACTCGTCCACCAGGTGATGAGTCAACACAGCCTCCAGCACACTCAACACAGCCTCCAGCACACTCAACACAGCCTCCAGCACACTCAACACAGCCTCCAGCACACTCAACACAGCCTCCAGCACACTCAACACAGCCTCCAGCACACTCAACACAGCCTCCAGCACACTCAACACAGCCTCCAGCACACTCAACACAGCCTCCAGCACACTCAACACAGCCTCCAGCACACTCAACACAGCCTCCAGCACACTCAACACAGCCTCCAGCACACTCAACACAGCCTCCAGCACACTCAACACAGCCTCCAGCACACTCAACACAGCCTCCAGCACACTCAACACAGCCTCCAGCACACTCAACACAGCCTCCAGCACACTCAACACAGCCTCCAGCACACTCAACACAGCCTCCAGCACACTCAACACAGCCTCCAGCACACTCAACACAGCCTCCAGCACACTCAACACAGCCTCCAGCAGTGGAAAGCAATCAGGTTCGATCCAAGGAAGACGGGGACATATCCAAATCCTTGGATCAAGAGCCCCTTCTTAGATGCAAGTTGAAGCACACTTCCCCCTTCCCTGCTTACCCAGGCCTTGTACGACTCTCCTGCGGGTTTAACGTTCCCGGCGAAGGTTGAGACAAGACATATTCGGTGTGAATAATGTTGAGCGAAACGTTGCGTAATTCGTTAAGCGACATTTTATCATTAGACGTTACGTACAGTACCATTTACCTACAGTGACATTCACGTACAGTGACATTCACGTACAGTGACATTCACGTACAGTGATTCACGTACAGTGACATTCACGTACAGTGACATTCACGTACAGTGACATTCACGTACAGTGACATTCACGTACAGTGACATTCACGTACAGTGATATTCACGTACAGTGACATTCACGTACAGTGACATTCCTGTTGCTTCAACAGTACAATAATGTTGGTAGACTCTACCCACAATATGTTACGTAAAAGGACACAAGTTTGACTAATGTGACATTTTATTGTGGCAACGTTTCGCTCTCCAGGAGCTTTATCAAGCTGTTACAAAGCTCCTGGAGAGCGAAACGTTGCCACAATAAAATGTCACATTAGTTGAACTTGTGTCCTCTTGGCTAGTATTCTCCAACAATGTTGCCACACTTCTGTGTTGTGATACGAGAGAGGGAGAGAGGAAGGGAGGGAGGGAAGGAGGGAGAGAGGTTGAGAGAGGGAGAGAGGAAGGGAGGGAGGGAGAGAGAGAGGTTGAGAGAGGGAGAGAAAGGATAGTGTTGAAACAAGTAGGAAAGGTAGACAGAAGGGAAGGGAAATAGGGAGGTACGTAGGAATGGGGGGAGAGGGTGGGAAAGAAGACAGGGAAGGGAGAGGAATAGGACAGAGAAGGGAGGGAAGGGAGGGAGAGGAATAAGACAGAAGGGAGGGAAGGGAGGGAGAGGAATAGGACAGAGAAGGGAGGGAAGGGAGGGAGAGGAATAGGACAGAGAAGGGAGGGAAGGGAGGGAGAGGAATAGGACAGAGAAGGGAGGGAAGGGAGGGAGAGGAATAGGACAGAAGGGAGGGAAGGGAGGGGGAGGAATAAGACAGAGAAGGGAGGGAAGGGAGGGAGAGGAATAGGACAGAGAAGGGAGGGAAGAGAGGGGGAGGAATAAAACAGAGAAGGGAGGCGGAAGAGCTGCCAGAATGTGAAGGTCACTTCCCTATTGGTCTCGGTATTTACAAAACCAGTGTTATACCAGGTGACATGCACCAGTGTTATACCAGGTGACATGCACCAGTGTTATACCAGGTGACATGCACCAGTGTTATACCAGGTGACATGCACCAGTGTTATACCAGGTGACGTGCACCAGTGTTATACCAGGTGACATGCACCAGTGTTATACCAGGTGACATGCACCAGTGTTATACCAGGTGACATGCACCAGTGTTATACCAGGTGACGTGCACCAGTGTTATACCAGGTGACATGCACCAGTGTTATACCAGGTGACATGCACCAGTGTTATACCAGGTGACATGCACCAGTGTTATACCAGGTGACATGCACCAGTGTTATACCAGGTGACATACACCAGTGTTATACCAGGTGACATACACCAGTGCTATACCAGGTGACATGCACCAGTGTTATACCAGGTGACATGCACCAGTGTTATACCAGGTGACATGCACCAGTGTTATACCAGGTGACATACACCAGTGTTATACCAGGTGACATACACCAGTGCTATACCAGGTGACATGCACAGTGTTATACCAGGTGACATGCACCAGTGTTATACCAGGTGACATGCACCAGTGTTATACCAGGTGACGTGCACCAGTGTTATACCAGGTGACATGCACCAGTGTTATACCAGGTGACATGCACCAGTGTTATACCAGGTGACATGCACCAGTGTTATACCAGGTGACATGCACCAGTGTTATACCAGGTGACATACACCAGTGCTATACCAGGTGACATGCACCAGTGTTATACCAGGTGACATGCACCAGTGTTATACCAGGTGACATGCACCAGTGTTATACCAGGTGACATGCACCAGTGTTTACCAGGTGACATGCACCAGTGTTATACCAGGTGACATGCACCAGTGTTATACCAGGTGACATACACCAGTGTTATACCAGGTGACATGCACCAGTGTTATACCAGGTGACATACACCAGTGTTATACCAGGTGACATGCACCAGTGTTATACCAGGTGACATACACCAGTGTGCTCTCTGGAAGCCTCCCTCACTGTACTCTTTGGAAGCCTCCCTCACTGTACTCTCTGGAAGCCTCCCTCACTGTACTCTTTGGAAGCCTCCCTCACTGTACTCTTTGGAAGCCTCCCTCACTGTACTCTCTGGAAGCCTCCCTCACTGTACTCTCTGGAAGCCTCCCTCACTGTACTCTCTGGAAGCCTCCCTCACTGTACTCTCTGGAAGCCTCCCTCACTGTACTCTCTGGAAGCCTCCCTCACTGTACTCTCTGGAAGCCTCCCTCACTGTACTCTCTGGAAGCCTCCCTCACTGTACTCTCTGGAAGCCTCCCTCATTGTACCATTAACATGCAAAAATGAGAAACGTGGAAGGAAATATAATATATACGCAGTGAACAGAAGGCACCACGGGCACAAGAGAACACTATCAACACGCGGGGTCCAAGACTGCTCAACCTACCACGAGCAGATAACAGGAAGCTAGACCAACATTTGCAAACAGACGGAGCCAGGAGCCAAGACTTGAACACAAACTGGAGTGTACAAAAATGTACAAAAATACGCAATACACGTTGATAAATTAACGCAAACACTATGCACAGCATCAAGTGTAGGTATGGCTAAGCTCTGGAGGTTAGAAATTAGTCAAACTGGTTGACAGGAGTATGGTATAGATCGTCCCCCTGCAACCATAACTAGGTAACACACACACACACACACACACACACACACACACACACACACACACACACACAAACACACACACAAAGGTGTACTGCTACATAATTCATCTAAGTCTCCCAAGGTTGCATAATTACACTAATCCAGCAAGGCCTTTTTAAGTCCAAAATAGCTTGGCAGACTATGATCAAGTGTAATTAGGAAGAAAACAAAGGAGACACTTCCTGAGCGAGAGCAAACACCTGCCTGAACTAGCCTCGGTCAACACACAAAACACCTGTATAGAGTGCCAGGGAATATCAGCAAGTCTCAGGTGGGTTCAGCGAGTATCACGGGAGTCCAGCAGGTGCTAGAGAGATTCAGGGGAGTCCAGCAGGTGCTAGAGGAGTCCAGGGGAGTCCAGCAGGTGCTAGAGAGATTCAGGGGAGTCCAGCAGGTGCTAGAGAGATTCAGGGGAGTCCAGCAGGTGCCAGAGGGATTCAGGGGAGTCCAGCAGGTGCCAGACGGATCCAGGATAGTACAGCGAGTTCTACAGGGGTCCAGGGAAAGAAGCAATGTATCAAGGTGGCCCTACAGATGCCAGAGAGAGAGAGAGAGAGAGAGGAGGGAGAGAGAGAGAGAGAGAGAGAGAGAGAGAGAGAGAGAGAGAGAGAGAGAGAGAGAGAGAGAGAGAGAGAAGAGAGAGAGAGAGAGAGAGAGAGAGAGAGAGAGAGAGAGAGAACAAGAGCCAGCAATGAAGGCAGATTTGGAAGGGTTCACAGATACCTGCTATACAATTAACCACCAGAGACCTAGCATTTCTCTGGACTTCAGACTAGCAGACTTCGTCTAGGACTGGGCCGTGAGGTCTATGATGCCCCCCCCCATCCTCATTTCAATAGTTAGATGGTTTATAATGTGGCATGAGCCACATTATAAACCAGCATGACCTAAACCGTGAAGAGACAGATTAGAAATAACCCAAAAACATTTAGATAATATCTCTATTTCTACCAATACGTGTACAAGGTATACAAGTACATATACAGGGTACAAGTACATATACAGGGTACAAGTACATATACAGGGTACAAGTACATATACAGGGTACAAGTACATATACAGGGTACAAGTACATATACAGGGTACAAGTACATATACAGGGTACAAGTACATATACAGGGTACAAGTACATATACAGGGTACAAGTACATATACAGGGTACAAGTACATATACAGGGTACAAGTACATATACAGGGTACAAGTACATATACAGGGTACAAGTACATATACAGGGTACAAGTACATATACAGGGTACAAGTACATATACAGGGTACAAGTACATATACAGGGTACAAGTACATATACAGGGTACAAGTACATATACAGGGTACAAGTACATATACAGGGTACAAGTACATATACAGGGTACAAGTACATATACAGGGTACAAGTACATATACAGGGTACAAGTACATATACAGGGTACAAGTACATATACAGGGTACAAGTACATATACAGGGTACAAGTACATATACAGGGTACAAGTACATATACAGGGTACAAGTACATATACAGGGTACAAGTACATATACAGGGTACAAGTACATATACAGGGTACAAGTACATATACAGGGTACAAGTACATATACAGGGTACAAGTACATATACAGGGTACAAGTACATATACAGGGTACAAGTACATATACAGGGTACAAGTACATATACATGGTACAAGTACATATACAGGGTACAAGTACATATACAGGGTACAAGTACATATACAGGGTACAAGTACATATACAGGGTACAAGTACATATACAGGGTACAAGTACATATACAGGGTACAAGTACATATACAGGGTACAAGTACATATGCAGGGTACAAGTACATATACAGGGTACAAGTACATATACAGGGTACACAGTCCATAGCTGACATCAATGACATACTACTATATAGAAAGCTCCTCAAATTATGTCAATTTTGTCCCAGGATGCGACCCACACCAGTCAACTAACACCCAGGTACCTATTTTACTGATGGGTGAACATAGACAACCGGTGTAAAGAAACATGCCCAATGTTTCTACCCTCGCCGAGAATCGAACCCAGACACTCCCCATGTGAAGCGAGAGATTTAGCCACCAGGCCACGGGGCACCGTATGGAAAAAAACAAGAGAAAACAATGACAACAGCAACTAATAGAAACCACAAGTATTCTGAACCAGAGAAACCATTAAAACCCGTAAATATGACCCACAATATGAGCCACTGAAACCCACACTGACCAATATTGCGACCCATAGTCACCCACAATACCAATGATCGACATCCAAGCACCACTGCCAAGCAACTAGCACAAGGAACTAGCACCACAAGGAACAAGTAGCACCAAGCACCACTGCCAAGCAGCTAGCACATTGACTAGCACCACAAGGAACAAGTAGCACCAAGCACGATGAACATCAAAATGGTATACAATACCGACAGGTTGTTAGGTAAGTTGTCTAACTGTTGCATATGTGTCTTACCTAACAACCCAGCACCAAGCACCACTGCCAAGCAGCTAGCACATTAACTAGCACCACAAGGAATTAGTGGCACCAAGCACCACTCACTACCAAGCAGCTACCACAAGGAACTAGCACCAAGTACCACTGGCACCAACTAGGACCAAGAACCACTGGCACAAACTAGCACAAGGAACCAGTACCAAGAACCACTGGCACCAACTAGCACAAGGAACTAGCACTAAATACCACTGGCACCAACTAGCACCAAGAACCACTGGCACAAGGAACCAGCACCAAGCACCACTGGCACCAACTAACACCAAGAACCACTGGCACCAACTAGCACAAGGAACCAGCACCAAGCACCACTGGCACAAACTAGCACAAGGAACCAGCACCAAGCACCACTTGCACAAACTAGCACAAGGAACCAGCACCAAGCACCACTGGCACCAACTAGCACCAAGTACCACTGGCACCAACTAGCACCTAGCACCACTGGCACCAACCAGCACCAAGAACCACTGGAGAGAGTTCCGGGGGTCAACGCCCCCGCGGCCCGGTCTGTGACCAGGCCTCCTTAGGTCAGTGTCCCAGGATGCGACCCACACCAGTCGACTAACACCCAGGTACCCATTTTACTGATGGGGAACATAGACAACAGGTGGAAAGAAACACGTCCAATGTTTCTACTCTGGCTGGGAATCGAACCCAGGCCCTCGCCGTGTGAAGCGAGAGCGTTAACCACCAGGCCACAAGGAACAAGGAACTAGCACCTAGCACCACTGGCACCAACCAGCACAAGGAACTAGCACCAAGAACCACTGGCACCAACTAACACCAAGAACCACTGGCACCAACTAGCACTAGGAACCAACACCAAGCACCACTGGCACCAACTAGCACAAGGAACCAGCACCAAGCACCACTGGCACAAACTAGCACAAGGAACCAACACCAAGTACCAATGGCACAAACTAGCACAAGGAACCAGCACCAAGCACCACTGGCACCAACTAGCACAAGGAACCAGCACCAAGCACCACTGGCACAAACTAGCACAAGGAACCAACACCAAGCACCAATGGCACAAACTAGCACAAGGAACCAGCACCAAGCACCACTGGCACCAACTAGCACAAGGAACTAGTACCAAGTGAGCCACATACGGTCCACGGGGTGCCTGACACCATGACCTACCCAGCCACGCCCCTCTCACAACACAGCGGTCCGTTCCATTCCCGCGGATATCCTCCCAACGCTCTTCCTTCCCTCCTCCCCATGTATGTGGCAGAGAGAGAGAGAGAGAGAGAGAGAGTCCTGTCATCCGGTTCCCGCTGCATGTGTATACATGTTCCACTGTCTAGTTACACATTTTTTCCCGTGTCGTCTTGAATAAATTTCTCGTAGCAATTTATTAGAAGTTTTTAATGGCTGAAGAGACCCAATGGAAGTATGTCACTATCTGAATTTTGTGGGTTATTCTGGGTAATTTACGTTGTGTATGAAGCTTATGACGACGTTTCGGTCCGACCTGGATCACTAACTAGTCACACTAACACACGAAGATATTAGTTTAACTCGTCAACAGTCATGTGTTGGCGTGAACTATAAATGGTCCAAGTCAGACCGAAACGTTGTCATAAGCTTCTCTCTCCCGTGTGCGGGTTATTTGTGTATTGTTCCCGTCACGATACTGTGCCATTTTGTCCTTTATGATAACTGTACTTACGTGTACCTGTACCTAAATAAATTTATTTACAAGTGTGTACTCGAGTATTTGTGTTAGCAGGGTTCGAGGTGTAGATCCTGGCAGGTGCTACAGATTTGAAGTCATTCTGAGTATTATCTGTAGCTACCTAAGGCGTCTGCCATGACATTTACCACTTTCTATTTTGTGGTGTTTCTATGTTACAGCCTCGTCTTGTGTCAGGATATTGTCATGTCTCTGGTCCTCCCTTATGTTTACATTTCTCCACTACATCCAGAGTACCGTCATAGAAGCTAAGACGTTGTGTAGGTTTCAAAGTAGGTTGGATAAATACATGAGTGGGTGTGGGTGGGTGTGAGATGGACCTGACTAGTCTGTGCTACTAGATCAGATGCCGTGCTCCTTAAGTGAATGTGACCTGACCTGACTAGGTCAGGCATTGGCTTAAGCCGGTGGGAGAATTGAACCTGCCTCGCATGGGCCAGTAGACCTGCTGCAGTGTTCCTTTGTTCTTATTTTCTTATGTCTATGGTCCTCCCTTATGTTTACATTTCTCCACTATGGCAACTCCTAAAGAGTATCTTGCACATAGTTATCAGGTCGCTTCTGGCTTTCCTCTCGCCTCCACCTGTTATCGTTTCTAATCCTCTACATTTTCGATCTTGGGAGAGAGTGAAGGAGAAAGTACTTAATGAGGTGTGACCCACATGGTGGTGCTACATACTCTACAATGACCTTCACATAACTATGTTAATGGGGATCTTGTATTATTTTGTAGAGGTTCATGTTTCTTGTATGTTCATCGTAGTTATTTGAATTATGTGAACATTTGTATGTTCAGCGTTATGTTTACTCTTGGTTTATTTTTTAACACATCGGCCGTTTCCCACCGAGGCAGGGTGACCCGAAAAAGAAGAAACACTCCACATCACCCACCCCATCACTGTCTTGCCAGAGGCGTGCCGATAATACAGTTCAAAAACTACAACATATCTCTCCCCTTCCTTCAGAGTGTAGGTACTGTACTTCCCACCTCCATGATTCCACTCCGGCTAACCGGTTTCCCTGAATCCCTTCATAAATGTAACTTTGTAGTTACGGTAACACAACTTACACTCGTGGTGTCGCGTCTGCAGTTAAAATTTAAGTGTTTAAAATTCCCAATGTTGTGGCACACTACTTCATAGATACATTACTAACCATCTGCGAGGAAGTGTTCTCCATTATCACTTCTATGTTGCTTCCTACATACAATAAATTGATGACATCTATATTTTAAACTTCGTATGAGGGTATATCCAGCCTTATTGATATATATTTTACCTCTCAAGTTTTCTTTATGAATTACCGTTTGCCTCTGACACTGAACAAATTTTGTTATAGCCTCACTCCAATAAGTTGTACCTGTGAGTGTTGAGTCTCAGCTCCTGGCCCTCCTCTTCACCAACAATCAGCCAACATTTCTGGTTTCTATCAGAAACTCGTGCGAAATTTCTTTGACTAGGTGAATTTTTATACTAAATTTATTCCAAATCTTGAAAATGAGTCTGAAATCTGCTCCCACCACCCTATACAACTATATTTTCCTCAGTGTTATTAAACTTGTTTTTATAAATATCCACGAGATGAACCATCCAGTCAGTGGCCAGACTAGGCGCCTCTTGTGATATAAATGGTTAACAAACACTACAAGTTGAAGAACGAGGCAGGAAAGCTGTATAATCCTCCGGGTTTAGCGCTTCCCCCTTGATTTTAATAATAATAATAATTTCGAATAAAAAAATGTATTGTACATAAATAACAAAAAAGGCACAATACCGTGACTAACAATACACAAATAACTCACACAAAGTCTAACAGAAAGGAGAGAAGGGGAAGTATAACGTCGTCGTAAGCTCCTCTCTTCTATGTGAGAGTTATTTGTGTATTGTACACAAGCTTTACTAAGGCATTTGACAAATGTAATTATGAGTGACAGCCCGTAAAATAAGGTTCAACAGGAATAGCAGGAAAAGTGGGGAAATGGATATGAGAATCTCTAATACATACAATGCAAATAGTGGTAAACAAAATATTAAGCAATAAAAACTAAAGTAAAAAGTTGAACACACCAAGACAGGCTCCTTCACCATTCCTCATCCTCGTAGTAAACACTAGACACGGCTTCCATACCAAAAGAACGGAAGTTGTTTCGGTACCAAACTAGGGAAAATTTAAACCAGATACCAACAAAGTCTTCCAGTGGGCAATGATGTCAAATGGTGACATATTCCAATTATTCAGACGTAGAAACAATGAAGGGCAGAATCACTAGTTACAAAACAGAAGACTATCTCACAGAACGAAAGCACCATGGAGATGGAGATGGATAGACTAACGTCAAATGAGCTATCATATAGAGAACACAATAACTCAAACGCCAAAGGCGATACGAGTGGCAGCATGGATAATGAAAACTTTCAGGAGAAATAATGTCAGCGGTGATTCTATTCAAATCACTTGTGCTCTCTCGCTTAGAATAATGTTCAATATTGAGGGCTCTACTAGGCATGAGGGAGATCACAGCTGGGAAAGGTACGGAGATCGTTTACTGCTCGAGTAGTCAATAAAGCGTTTAACTACTGGGAACGCCTCAAAGCACTTTCTGGAACGGAAAAAGCAATACCTGGTATTATATATATTATACATTAGTGTGAATTTGTAAATGGTCCAAGTCGGACCCTAACGTCGTCATAAGCTTCTCTCCCCCACGTGCGGCTTATTTGTGTATTGTTCCAGTCACGGTGTTGTGCCCTTTTTGTAAGATACTTAAAGGCCTAGTCACAAATCTACACACTACCATAAATTGCTGGAGAGATATGAAAGGAGGTATAAAATAATCCCAGTGAAAAGCAGGGGCATCATGGGTACAATAAGTACCAACAACTTGAGTACAAGACCTTTCAACCTGCTACAAGTAGGTAAAGTTTTCAAGAAACTGGAGCACAATCTCTGCCAAGTGCAAGAGCAACCAGGCTGTGATATCTGTGTGGGCTAGTGGGCCGACAACAGCAAGAACACCTTCCTTGAGTAGGCGTCAACAGAAAAGCCTGACTCCAGGCCGGGCTGCGAGCGTAGGAATAAAGACGAGGGAAAGGGAGTCGAGTTTGTTACACAGTAGGAACAAAAGCTAGGCATGTTCTTTGTCATATTCCACCATACAGGATGGGTTTAGTTACAGTGTTGAAACCTGTTAGACTAAGCTGGAAGACTTCAGTAAGGAGATGGGGATATCGTTAAATAGGAGAGAGAAGAGGAAAGAGGAGGGAGGGGGGTAGGAAACAGGGGAAGGAAGAAAGAAGGAAGGAAGGGGGAGATGCTTGGCCACCAGCGTGAACCAGTTAATTGCCAGCAGTGTTGTGTGTGTGACATACAATGGAACTGCCGCCACGAGTCATGAAGGACTCCACTGTACGAGACTCCTATCATGTAGCCTGTCAGGGCCCGGCGCTCGTGAGCACGTCAACCCTTGTGCACGTCAAAGCATCTGGTGTGCACCACAACACAACGCCTGTTATGAAGGCTGTACTGTGTACGTACACGTCACACATGACCACTTCTGGCCTTGGTGTTCTCTACTGTTTTCTTCCCACAAATACTGCTACCTGTTCTTGTATACACGATTATTATTATTATTATTATTATTATTATTATTATTATTATTATTATTATTATTATTATTTACTAGCGGTACACAGAAGTTCGTCGACCCTAATGGAAATAAGTCAGATTTTTTTAGGGTTATCCTAGGTAATTTACACTATGTATGATAATTGTAGTTATGTGTACCTGTACTTAAAACTTATTTATTAAGCTTATGACATTCCTGTTATGGATTTCGAGGGTCATTCTACCTCGCTTCCTGTCTTTTGGGAAAGACTTAGAAATATTCCTGAACGTACATAAAGAAATATTCCTCAATGAATATAAAGGCTTACACTGACTGATTACATTGACTCCAGCCTGAGGGACAGAATGCTTCAAACTTCTGATCATCAACCATCCTTCTCTGTATGTGACTGATGAAGCCACTGAGTGGCGAAACGTTCAGAAGAAAAATATTCTGCCGTAGACTGAAAAAAATGGTCTTCAGTTAAGTGAAAGACTGAGAATATTCCTGGATGAGAAAGCCTAAGATATATTCAAGAGAAATAGTGCCAAATATTCCTCACTCCAGTGGAAGAATCAGAAATATTCCCTATAAATATCTTCGCCTTTAAGACATCACAACATTGACGCAGTTACACGTGCATCTACAACACTGGTAGCTACAAGTGCATCTACAACACTGGCAGCTACAAGTGCATCTACAACACTGGCAGCTACAAGTGCATCTACAACACTGGCAGCTACAAGTGCATCTACAACACTGGTAGCTACAAGTGCATCTACAACACTGGTAGCTACAAGTGCATCTACAACACTGGTAGCTACAAGTGCATCTACAACACTGGTAGCTACAAGTGCATCTACAACACTGTAGCTACAAGTGCATCTACAACACTGGCAGCTACAAGTGCATCTACAACACTGGCAGCTACAAGTGCATCTACAACACTGGCAGCTACAAGTGCATCTACAACACTGGCAGCTACAAGTGCATCTACAACACTGGCAGCTACAAGTGCATCTACAACACTGGTAGCTACAAGTGCATCTACAACACTGGCAGCTACAAGTGCATCTACAACACTGGCAGCTACAAGTGCATCTACAACACTGGCAGCTACAAGTGCATCTACAACACTGGTAGCTACAAGTGCATCTACAACACTGGCAGCTACAAGTGCATCTACAACACTGGTAGCTACAAGTGCATCTACAACACTGGTAGCTACAAGTGCATCTACAACACTGGTAGCTACAAGTGCATCTACAACACTGGTAGCTACAAGTGCATCTACAACACTGGTAGTTACAAGTGCATCTACAACACTGGTAGCTACAAGTGCATCTACAACACTGGTAGCTACAAGTGCATCTACAACACTGGTAGCTACAAGTGCATCTACAACACTGGTAGCTACAAGTGCATCTACAACACTGGTAGCTACAAGTGCATCTACAACACTGGTAGCTACAAGTGCATCTACAACACTGGTAGCTACAAGTGCATCTACAACACTAGTAGCTACAAGTGCATCTACAACACTGGCAGCTACAAGTGCATCTACAACACTAGTAGCTACAAGTGCATCTACAACACTGGCAGCTACAAGTGCATCTACAACACTGGCAGCTACAAGTGCATCTACAACACTGGCAGCTACACGTGCATCTACAACACTGGCAGCTACACGTGCATCTACAACACTGGCAGCTACACGTGCATCTACAACACTGGCAGCTACAACGTGCATCTACAACACTGGCAGCTACAAGTGCATCTACAACACTGGTAGCTACAAGTGCATCTACAACCGGGCAGCTACAAGTGCATTCTACAACACTGGCAGCTACAAGTGCATCTACAACACGGGCAGCTACAAGTGCATCTACAACACTGGCAGCTACAAGTGCATCTACAACACTGGTAGCTACAAGTGCATCTACAACACTGTAACAAGTGCATCTACAACACGGGTAAACTCAAGTAATCTACAACTGTAACATGACCGTAGATAAGTATGCTCATGGAGCAACTTGCAATGTGAACGACTGATGTTGTAGTGGCCAAACTTAAGTTTGGGTTACAAGTACTTCTGGTAGTTTGGCGCACACACACACACAAAACACACCCACAAAACACACACACCACACACACACACACACACACACACACACACACACACACTCACACTCAATAGAGCGATGGTTAACACACTGGCTGCGTGGCCAGAAGAGCTCATGCATGCGGGGCAAAGCTCTGATCATGGGGGACTTTAACCACAAGGAGAAACATTTGGGGGAACTTCGAGCCACATGGGGGGCCAGATACATGGAGGGCTAAGATGAAAAAGGTGGTAAATGGGAAAAATTCATGACCAACACGTAAGGGACACTACAAGAGAGAGGGAGGATGAACCAGCAAAACTGGACCTAGTATTCACCTTGAGTAGTGCAGATAATGAGGACATCACATATGAAAGACCCTTGGGGCCAGCGATCATGTGGTTTTAAGCTTCGAATACACAGTAAGCTACAAGTGGGGGGGACCAGGTAATCAAGCTAAGGAAGGAGAAACAACAAGAAATGACCGTGAAGTATGTGAGGAACTCAACAAGAGATTCAAAGAAGTGTTCACAGAAGAGACAGAAGGGGCTCCAGAAAGACGAGAGGTGGGGCACACCACCAGTACACACAACCGAGGAAGAAGTGAAGAGGCTTCTGAGTTGAGCCAGTATACTCAAAGGCAATGGGGCCGGATAATATCTCTCCATGGGTCCTGAGAGAGGAGCAGAGGCGCTATGTAGTACCCCTAACAACAATATTCAATACATCTATCGAAACAGGGAGACTGCCTGAGCATGGAAGACAGCAAATGTAGTCCCAATCTTAAAAAAAGAGACAGACATGAAGCACTATAACTACAGAACAGTGCACTGACATGTATAGTATGCAAAGTCATGGAGAAGATTATCAGAAGAGTGGTGGAACACCTAGAAAGGAATGATCTCATCAACAGCAGCCAACATGGTTTCAGGGATGGGAAATCCTGTGTCACAAACCTACTGGAGTTCTATGACATGGTGACAGTAGTAAGACAAGAGAGAGGGGTGGGTGGATTGCATTTTCTTGGACTGCAAGAAGGCGTTTGACACAGTTTCACACAAGAGATTGGTGCAAAAACTGGAGGACCAAGCAGGGTAACAGGGAAGGCATTACAATGGATCAGGGAATACTTGTCAGGAAGACAGCAGCGAGTAATGGTACGTGGCGAGGTGTCAGAGTGGGCACCTGTGACCAGTGGGGTCCCACAGGGGTCAGTCCTAGGACCCGTGCTGTTTCTCGTATTTGTGAACATGACGGAAGGAATAGACTCCGAAGTGTTCCTGTTTGCAGATGACGAAGTTGATGAGAAAAATTCATTCGATCGAACACCAGGCAGAACTACAAAGGGATCTGGACAGGTTGCAGACGTGGTCCAGCAATTGGCTCCTGGAGTTCAACCCCACCAAGTGCAAAGTCATGAAGATTGGGGAAGGGCAAAGAAGACCGCAAACGGAGTACAGCCTAGGGGGCCAGAGACTACAAACCTCGCTCAAGGAAAAAGATCTTGGGGCGAGTATAACACCAGGCACATCTCCTGAAGCGCACATCAACCAAATAACTGCTGCAGCATATGGGCGCCTAGCAAACCTCAGAACAGCATTCCGACATCTTAATTAATAAGGAATCGTTCAGGACCCTGTACACCGTCTACGTTAGGCCCATATTGGAGTATGCGGCACCAGTTTGGAACCCACACCTAGCCAAGCACGTAAAGAAACTAGAGAAGGTGCAAAGGTTTGCAACAAGACTAGTCCCAGAGCTAAGAGGTATGTCCTACGAGGAGAGGTTAAGGGAAATCAACCTGACGACACTGGATGACAGGAGAGATAGGGGGGACATGATAACGACATACAAAATACTGAGAGGAATTGACAAGGTGAACAAAGACAGGATGTTCCAGAGATGGGACACAGCAACAAGGGGACACAGTTGGAAGTTGAAGACACAGATGAATCACAGGGATGTTAGGAAGTATTTCTTCAGCCACAGAGTAGTCAGGAAGTGGAATAGTTTGGGAAGCGATGTAGTGGAGGCAGGATACATACATAGCTTTAAGCAGAGGTATGATAAAGCTCACGGTTCAGGGAGAGTAACCTAGTAGCGACCAATGAAGAGGCGGGGCCAGGAGGTTGGAATCGACCCCTGCAACCTCAACTAGGCGAGTACAAATAGGTGAGTACACACACACACACACACACACACACACACACACAAGATCAAACCAACTGCAAAGAGTGTGGCCAGTCCTATGGTCACTTTATTCAACACTATGTGCTTAACTGTCAAATTATTGAGGAATATAGAGGTGGTATAATAACCTATGTGATATGTCAAATATCTTATTAATGGAAATAAGATAAATGAGCTGTAGATATAAATCCAGATGTAATCCTGTAAACACCTCCTGGGATCTAGTTCCTGGGCCGATTGTGTATTCACATGCTCTTACACTATCATCCACAGGATGAATATATATATATAATATATATATATATATATATAATATATATATATATATATATATATATATATATATATATAATATATATTTTGATCTATGGAGGTTCGTGATAGAATATTGTTCTTATTTTAGGAAAATCTGATACATTAGCAGTGTGCTGCTACAATATTCTACACGAGAGCTACACAGTGGGAACAAAAGCTGTGTCCCTGTTACTGCATCACAGAAGGTCACAGATACTATGTTAAATATATATTAGTCTGAGCTGAGACTTGGAGGGTTGTATCGTGACCTGACCTGGTGACCTGATTCCAACATGTGGAGACGATGCGAAATTCTCACGGTGGTGGTAAAACCTTTCTCACCGGGAAGGTCACGCAATACGCATTCGCACATTTCACAACCTGGTTGATCAAGTTTCACTTTCGCAAGAGGCGACGCCTTCACCTAAAAAAAACAGTTATTTTTCACCTATTGTTGAGACCTTGTCTCACCACCCATGCCCACTTGCAAGTACCACGCATGCCTACCCATGCCCACTTGCATGTACCACGCATGCACCACGCATGCCTACCCATGCCCACTTGCATGCACCACGCATGCCTACCCATGCCCACTTGCATGTACCACGCATGCACCACGCATGCCTACCCATGCCCACTTGCATGTACCACGCATGCCTACCCATGCCCACTTGCATGTACCACGCATGCACCACGCATGCCTACCCATGCCCACTTGCATGTACCACGCATGCACCACGCATGCCCACTCATGCCCACTTGCATGTACTGTGAAACAATTATTCGTGATGGTGCAAGCGGGGTTCAACGATACGTTTTCGAAGGCTTCTTACTTTATTTGTAATGTAGTGGTGGGTACACAGGCTCGTGTGTCGTGCCCATGCCCGGGAAGGCCATGCTCACGAGGGAGAGAACTAGTAGGCCTTGTGTCTTGCTGCTAGGCCGCTGAGAGAGTGAGAGTGAATGTGGGACCAACGTCCCACAGACCTGGGCAGGCCTAGAGGGCAGCACCTTAGTGCCGCGAAATATGAACTAAGCTGGCAGACAGCATAGGCTGTCTGTGCAGACAGTACAGGCTGTCTACATACGCTCGGCCACCTACCTCGCGTCGTCCCGACGCGACAATACTGGTGGTAAAAAAAAACTCGGTCTCTCTCGTAGGAACAGGGCACGGAACACAAAATAAAAACATATATACAGGGAGGGAAGAAAAAACATGTGGGGTGTGTTAAACATCGTGGTCATAGGCAGTGAGCGTCGATGGGCATCACTGCACGCCTTCCTGCGTCTGGACAGATACTGCAACACAGGAGACATCGCTGCGGCTGAGCTGTGACGTAACAGGTTACGGTCTCCTCTGGAACGGTGAAGCAGACATCGTAGGAGTCACTGTAGGTTTTCACTCAACCTGGGGCATGACATGCTGGTGCCCTCGAGTGAGGCGTCGACAAAACTCGGCAACTGGGCAGGACTTCTGGCAAGCGACTCAGGACGACACTTCCCGACTGATACTGTCGCTGGGCTGTCACTGCCGGCCAGCGTGGAGCGAGTTGTGGCAGAGACGACTGGGCGAAACATCTGGGAGTCATAACATCATACACCAGACTGCAGTGAGAGAGCTAGCAGTCAAAGTGACATCTTTGTGCAGGAGCTCACTGAAGCTTGTGACACGAGGCTGACACAGCGTCATTTTCTCTAGGCAGTTGGAGTTATAGCAGAGGTTAGTCTAAGCGTCTCCAGACTTCTCTACACATAACTGCACTCTGAAGGTCAGGAAGTGAAGTGAAACAAATCTAGCTGGCAGACAGCATAGGCTGTTTGTGCAGACAGTACAGGTTGTCTACAGTACCACGCATGCACCACCCATGCCCACTCGCATGAACCACGCATGTACCAAGCATGCTCACACGCATGTACCAAGCATGCTCACACGCATGAACCAAGCATGCTCACACGCATGAACCAAGCATGCTCACACGCATGAACCAAGCATGCTCACACGCATGAACCAAGCATGCTCACACGCATGAACCAAGCCATGCTCTCACGCATGAACCAAGCATGCTCACACGCATGAACCAAGCATGCTCACACGCATGAACCAAGCATGCTCTCACGCATGAACCAAGCATGCTCTCACGCATGAACCAAGCATGCTCACACGCATGAACCAAGCATGCTCACACGCATGAACCAAGCATTCTCACACGCCATGAACCAAGCATGCTCTCACGCATGAACCAAGCATGCTCACACGCATGAACCAAGCATGCTCTCACGCATGAACCAAGCATGCTCACACGCATGAACCAAGCATGCTCACACGCATGAACCAAGCATGCTCTCACGCATGAACCAAGCATGCTCACACGCATGAACCAAGCATGCCTCACGCATGAACCAAGCATGCTCACACGCATGAACCAAGCATGCTCACACGCATGAACCAAGCATGCTCACACGCATGAACCAAGCATGCTCGCACGCATGAACCAAGCATGCTCACACGCATGAACCAAGCATGCTCGCACGCATGAACCAAGCATGCTCACACGCTTGAACCAAGCATGCTCTCACGCATGAACCAAGCATACTCACACGCATGAACCACGCATGCCCACGCGCATGAACCAAGCATGCTCACGCGCATGAACCAAGCATGCTCACGCGCATGAACCACGCATGCTCACGCGCATGAACCAAGCATGCTCGCACGCATGAACCAAGCATGCTCACACGCATGAACCAAGCATGCTCACACGCATGAACCAAGCATGCTCACACGCATGAACCAAGCATGCTCACACGCATGAACCAAGCATGCTCACACGCATGAACCAAGCATGCTCACACGCATGAACCAAGCATGCTCTCACGCATGAACCAAGCATGCTCACACGCATGAACCAAGCATACTCACATGCATGAACCAAGCATGCTCGCACGCATGAACCAAGCATGCTCTCACGCATGAACCAAGCATGCTCACACGCATGAACCAAGCATGCTCACACGCATGAACCAAGCATGCTCACACGCATGAACCAAGCATGCTCACACGCTCATGAACCAAGCATGCTCACACGCATGAACCAAGCATGCTTGCACGCATGAACCAAGCATGCTTGCACGCATGAACCAAGCATGCTCACACGCATGAACCAAGCATGCTCTCACGCATGAACCAAGCATACTCACACGCATGAACCACGCATGCCCACGCGCATGAACCAAGCATGCTCACGCGCATGAACCAAGCATGCTCACGCGCATGAACCACGCATGCTCACGCGCATGAACCAAGCATGCTCGCACGCATGAACCATGCTCACACGCATGAACCAAGCATGCTCACACGCATGAACCAAGCATGATCACACGCATGAACCAAGCATGCTCACACGCATGAACCAAGCATGCTCACACGCATGAACCAAGCATGCTCACACACGCATGAACCAAGCATGCTCGCACGCATGACCAAGCATGCTCACACGCATGAACCAAGCATGCTCGCACGCATGAACCACGCATGCTCACACGCATGAACCAAGCATACTCACACGCATGAACCAAGCATGCTCACACGCATGAACCAAGCATGGCTCACACGCATGAAACCAAGCATGCTCACACGCATGAACCAAGCATACTCACACGCATGAACCAAGCATGCTCGCACGCATGAACCAAGCATGCTCTCACGCATGAACCAAGCATGCTCACACGCATGAACCAAGCATGCTCACACGCATGAACCAAGCATGCTCACATGCATGAACCAAGCATACTCACACGCATGAACCACGCATGCCCACGCGCATGAACCACGCATGTACCAAGCATGCCCACGCGCATGAACCAAGCATGCCCACGTGCATGAACCAAGCATGCCCACGCGCATGAACCACGCATGTACCAAGCATGCCCACGCGCATGAACCACGCATGTACCAAGCATGCCCACGCGCATGAACCAAGCATGCCCACGTGCATGAACCAAGCATGTACCAAGCATGCCCACGCGCATGAACCACGCATGTACCAAGCATGCCCACGCGCATGAACCACGCATGTACCAAGCATGCCCACGCGCATGAACCACGCATGTACCAAGCATGCCCACGCGCATGAACCAAGCATGCCCACGCGCACGAACCAAGCATGTACCAAGCACGCTCACACGCACGCCAGCAGGACTCACATCCGCTGAGAAAATCTTTTAAGTACAAATTTAAACTTCGTAAAATAGCAGCAATAGCAGCAGCAGCAGCAGCAGCAGCAGCAGGAGGAGGAAGGCAGCAGCAACAGTTAGTATCTCTAGCAGAAGTAACAGCAGCAGCAGGAAGGCAGCAGCAACAGTTAGTATCTCTAGCAGAAGTAACAGCAGCAGCAGGAAGGCAGCAGCAACAGTTAGTATCTCTAGCAGAAGTAACAGCAGCAGCAGGAAGGCAGCAGCAACAGTTAGTATCTCTAGCAGAAGTAACAGCAGCAGCAGCAGGAAGGCAGCAGCAACAGTTAGTATCTCTAGCAGAAGTAACAGCAGCAGCAGCAGGAAGGCAGCAGCAACATGTTCAGCAGTACATTACACAAAACAACAGTAACTTAAAGAACCTAAGTGTTTAAGTGTGAGTGACGTTGTGTTGTAGTGTGACATTAGTGGTGCTACAGTGTTGACACTAGTGGTGCTACAGTGTGTTGACACTAGTGGTGCTACAGTGTGTTGACACTAGTGGTGCTACAGTGTGTTGACACTAGTGGTGCTACAGTGTGTTGACACTAGTGGTGCTACAGTGTGTTGACACTAGTGGTGCTACAGTGTGTTGACACTAGTGGTGCTACAGTGTGTTGACACTAGTGGTGCTACAGTGTTTTTGACACTAGTGGTGCTACAGTGTGTTGACACTAGTGGTGCTACAGTGTGTTGACACTAGTGGTGCTACAGTGTGTTGAAACTAGTGGTGCTACAGTGTGTTGCAACTAGTGGTGCTACAGTGTGTTGACACTAGTGGTGCTACAATGTGTTGACACTAGTGGTGCTACAGTGTGTTGACACTAGTGGTGCTACAGTGTGTTGACACTAGTGGTGCTACAGTGTGTTGACACTAGTGGTGCTACAGTTGTGTTGACACTAGTGGTGCTACAGTGTGTTGACACTAGTGGAGCTACAGTGTTGACACTAGTGGTGCTACAGTGTGTTGACACTAGTGGTGCTACAGTGTGTTGACACTAGTGGAGCTACAGTGTTCACACTAGTGGTGCTACAGTGTTGACACTAGTGGTGCTACAGTGTGTTGACACTAGTGGTGCTACAGTGTGTTGACACTAGTGGAGCTACAGTGTGTTGACACTAGTGGTGCTACAGTGTGTTGACACTAGTGGAGCTACAGTGTTGACACTAGTGGTGCTACAGTGTTGACACTAGTGGTGCTACAGTGTGTTGACACTAGTGGTGCTACAGTGTGTTGACACTAGTGGTGCTACAGTGTTGACACTAGTGGTGCTAAAGTGTTCACACTAGTGGTGCTACAGTGTTGACACTAGTGGAGCTACAGTGTGTTGACACTAGTGGAGCTACAGTGTGTTGACACTAGTGGTGCTACAGTGTGACACTAGTGGTGCTACAGTGTGTTGACACTAGTGGTGCTACAGTGTGTTGACACTAGTGGAGCTACAGTGTGTTGACACTAGTGGTGCTACAGTGTGTTGACACTAGTGGTGCTACAGTGTGTTGACACTAGTGGAGCTACAGTGTGTTGACACTAGTGGAGCTACAGTGTTGACACTAGTGGTGCTACAGTGTTGACACTAGTGGTGCTACAGTGTGTTGACACTAGTGGTGCTACAGTGTGTTGACACTAGTGGTGCTACAGTGTGTTGACACTAGTGGTGCTACAGTGTGTTGACACTAGTGGTGCTACAGTGTGTTGACACTAGTGGTGCTACAGTGTGTTGACACTAGTGGTGCTACAGTGTTGACACTAGTGGTGCTACAGTGTTGACACTAGTGGTGCTAAAGTGTTCACACTAGTGGTGCTACAGTGTTGACACTAGTGGTGCTACAGTGTGTTGACACTAGTGATGCTACAGTATGTTGACACTAGTGGTGCTACAGTGTGTTGACACTAGTGGTGCTACAGTGTGTTGACACTAGTGGTGCTACAGTGTGTTGACACTAGTGGTGCTACAGTGTGTTGACACTAGTGGTGCTACAGTGTGTTGACACTAGTGGTGCTACAGTGTGTTGACACTAGTGGTGCTACAGTGTGTTGACACTAGTGTGCTACAGTGTGTTGACACTAGTGGTGCTACAGTGTGTTGACACTAGTGGTGCTACAGTGTGTTGACACTAGTGGTGCTACAGTGTTGACACTAGTGGTGCTAAAGTGTTCACACTAGTGGTGCTACAGTGTTGACACTAGTGGTGCTACAGTGTTGACACTAGTGGTGCTACAGTGTTGACACTAGTGGTGCTACAGTGTTCACACTAGTGGTGCTACAGTGTTCAAACTAGTGGTGCTACAGTGCTGACACTAGTGGAGCTACAGTGCTGACACTAGTGGAGCTACAGTGCTGACACTAGTGGAGCTACAGTGTTGACACTAGTGGAGCTACAGTGTTGACACTAGTGGTGCTACAGTGTTCACACTAGTGGTGCTACTGTGTTGACACTAGTGGTGCTACAGTGTTGACACTAGTGCTACGGTGTTCACACTAGTGGTGCTACAGTGTTCACACTAGTGGAGCTACAGTGTTCACACTAGTGGTGCTACAGTGTTCACACTAGTGGAGCTACAGTTGGTTCACACTAGTGGTGCTACAGTGTTCACACTAGTGGAGCTACAGTGTTCACACTAGTGGTGCTACAGTGTTCACACTAGTGGAGCTACAGTGTTCACACTAGTGGTGCTACAGTGTTCACACTAGTGGTGCTACAGTGTGTTCACACTAGTTGTGCTACAGTGTTGACACTAGTGGAGCTACAGTGTTGACACTAGTGGTGCTACAGTGTTCACACTAGTTGTGCTACAGTGTTGACACTAGTGGTGCTACAGTGTTGACAATAGTTGTGCTACAGTGTGTTGACACTAGTGGTGCTACAGTGTTGACACTAGTGGTGTTACAGTGTTCACACTAGTTGTGCTACAGTGTTGATACTAGTGGTGCTACTGTCAGCATAGTTGCTGATCCCTGTATTCCCAGTATTATATAGCATAGCATATTAGTATCATCCCTTGCTTTAGACACGAGATCCCCTTTGCCGGGGGTTTGGTGTGACGCAGGGGTTTCTCACGGGGGGCCCATTCCTCTGCCCCCTTTCACTCGGCGGCAGACCTTAC
>NC_069429.1:5693583-5737826 GCF_026875155.1 Cherax quadricarinatus | reverse complement strand
GACAAACCAGCAACGTCGGGTAACCACTTTTTGGGGGGCCCCCCTTGAAAACCCAGCAAGTTGGGAAAACCACTGTTAGGGGGGCCCCCTTGACAACCAGCAACGTCTGGGTAACCATGTTATGGGGGCCCCTTGACAACCAGCAAACGTCGGGGGTAACCACTGTTAGGGGGCCCTTGAAAACCCCAGAAAACGTCTGGGTAACCACTGTTATGGGGGCCCCTTGACAACCAGCAACGTCTGGGTAACCACTGTTATGGGGGCCCCTTGACAACCAGCAACGTCTGGGTAACCACTGTTATGGGGGCCCCTTGACAACCAGCAACGTCTGGGTAACCACTGTTATGGGGGCCCCTTGACAACCAGCAACGTCTGGGTAACCACTGTTATGGGGGCCCCTTGACAACCAGCAACGTCTGGGTAACCACTGTTATGGGGCCCCTTGACAACCAGCAACGTCTGGGTAACCACTGTTAGGGGGGCCCCCTTTGAAAACCAGCAACGTCGGGGTTTAACCCCATGTTATGGGGCCCCTTGACAACCAGCAACGTCTGGGTAACCACTGTTATTGTTAATAAGCTTTTAATTTTTATTTTAACTATTATTTTGTATGGAATGACACTATATTACTAATGGTAGTCTTTAAAAAAAACTTTTCGTACAGTAGACCCAAAATTTTTAAACGGTGTGGACTGAAGACGAGCCTGGCCTGTGGCCGGGCAGTAAGACTTGAAACTCGTCAGGGTATAAGTAAAGGTAAAATCACTTTTGGGGCCCCTCCAGGGTTAGGGGTCCAGAGGCTCCTAACCCTGGAGGGGCTCAGGCCCTGGGTTGTAGGTTGCATCTAAGGCAGTAGTTTCCCAGACTTTTGCTACAAAGCGCCCGTCTCAAACCACCAGATTTTGTATTTTTTTTTTTTTTGAATAATAATATTTTGTAATTATTGACACTGCAGTGAGGAACCTACTAAAAGTTAGTTTAATTTAACATCTTTATTATCCCACTTCTACTATCCTATGAGCGGTAGAAAAAAGGATTACGAGGTAAAATGGGTCCAGGGACTGTAGCTCAACATTACAGAGGTACATAATGGGTCCAGGGACTGTACCTCAACATTACAGAGGTACATAATGGGTCCAGGGACTGTACCTCAACATTACAGAGGTACATAATGGGTCCAGGGACTGTAGCTCAACATTACAGAGGTACATAATGGGTCCAGGGACTGGTCCTAAAACATTACAGAGGTAAATAATGGGTAAAGGGACTGTACCTAAAACTTTTACAGAGGTACATAATGGGTCCGGGGAAACTGTAGCTCAACATTACAGGGGGTACATAAGGGGTTTCCAGGGACTGTAGTCAACATTACAGAGGTACATAATGGGTCCAGGGACTGTAGCTAACATTAGAGGTACATAATGGGTCCAGGGACTTTTGCTCAACATTACAGAGGTAATAATGGGTCCGGGGGACTGTACCTCAACATTACAGAGGTACATAATGGGTCCATGGACTGTACCTCAACATTACAGAGGTACATAATGGGTCCAGGGACTGTACCTCAACATTACAGAGGTACATAAGGGGTCCAGGAATGTAGCTCAACATACAGAGGTACATAATGGGTCCAGGGACTGTACCTAAAACATTACAGAGGTCATAATGGGTCCAGGACTGTACCTCAACATTACAGAGGTACATAATGGGTCCAGGGACTGTACCTCAACATTACAGAGGTACTTAATGGGTCCAGGGACTGTACCTCAACATTACAGAGGTACATAATGGGTCCAGGGACTTTTACCTTAAAACATTACAGAGGTACATAATGGGTCCAGGGACTGTACATAAAACATTACAGAGGTACTTTAAGGGGTTTCCAGGGACTGTACCTCACATTTACAGAGGTACATAAGGGGTTTCCAGGGACTGTACCTCAACATTAGAGGTTTACTTTAATGGGTCCAGGGACTGTAGCTCAACATTACAGAGGTACATAATGGGTCCGGGACTGTCCCTCAACATTACAGAGGTACTTTAAGGGGGTCCAGGGACGTCCTCAACATTACCAGAGGTTACATTAATGGGTCAGGGACTGTCCCTCAACATTACGGGTACATAATGGGTCCAGGGACTGTACCTCAACATTACAGAGGTAATAATGGGTCCAGGGACTGTACCTCAACATTACAGAGGTACATAATGGGTCCAGGGACTGTACCTCAACATTACAGAGGTACATAATGGGTCCAGGGACTGTACCTCAACATTAGAGGTACATAATGGGTCCAGGGACTGTACCTCAACATTACAGAGGTACAAAATGGGTCCGGGGGACTGTAGCTCAACATACAGAGGTACATAATGGGTCCAGGGACTGTAGCTCAACATTACAGAGGTACATAATGGGTCCAGGGACTGTACCTCAACATTTCAGAGTTACATAATGGGTCCAGGGACTGTAGCTCAACATTACAGAGGTACATAATGGGTCCAGGGACTGTACCTCAACATTACGAGGTACATAATGGGTCAGGGACTGTACCTCAACATTAGAGGTACATAATGGGTCCAGGGACTGTACCTCAACATTACAGAGGTACATAATGGGTCCAGGGACTGTACCTCAACATTACAGAGGTACATAATGGGTCCAGGACTGTACCTCAACATTACAGAGGTACATAATGGGTCCAGGGACTGTCCCAAAAACATTACAGAGGTACATAATGGGTCAGGGACTGTACCTCAACATTACAGAGGTACAAAATGGGTCCGGACTGTACCAACATTACAGAGGTACATAATGGGTCCAGGGACTTTTACCTCAAACTTTACAGAGGTACTAAGGGGTTTCCAGGGACTGTACCTAAAACATTACAGAGGTACATAATGGGTCCAGGGACTGTCCCTCAACATTACAGAGGTACATAATGGGCCAGGGACTGTACCTCCAACTTTCAGAGGTTTAATAGGGGTCCAGGGACTGTAGCTCAACAGAGGTACATAATGGGTCCAGGGACTGTAGCTCAACATTAGAGGTACATAATGGGTCCAGGGACTGTAGCTCAACATTACAGAGGTACATAATGGGTCCAGGGACTGTGCTCAAAAATTACAGAGGTACATGATGGGTCCGGGGACTGGGCCTCAACATTACAGAGGTACATAATGGGTCCAGGGACTGTTACCTCAACTTAGGGGGTACATAATGGGTCCAGGGACTGTAACCTCAACATTTACAGGGGTTTACATAATGGGTCCAGGGACTGTACCTCAACATTACAGAGGTACATAATGGGTCCAGGGACTGTAGCTCAACATTACAGAGGTACATAATGGGTCCAGGGACTGTAGCCAACATTACAGAGGTAATAATGGCTCCAGGGACTGGGCCTCAACATTAGAGGTACATAATGGGTCCAGGGACTGTACCTCAACATTAAAGAGGTACATAATGGGTCCAGGGACTGTACCTCAACATTACAGAGGTACATAATGGGTCCAGGGACTGTACCTCAACATTACAGAGGTACATAATGGGTCCAGGGACTGGGCCCTCAACATTACGGGGTTTACATAATGGGTCCAGGGGACTGTACCTCAACATTACAGAGGTACATAATGGGTCCAGGGACTGTACCCCCACTTTTACAGAGGTACATAATGGGTCCGGGGGACTGTAGCTAAAACATTTACAGAGGTACATAATGGGTCCAGGGACTGGGCCTAAAACATTACGAGGTACATAATGGGTCCAGGGACTGTACCTCAACATTACAGAGGTACATAATGGGTCCAGGGACTGGGCCTCAACATTACAGAGGTACATAATGGGTCCAGGGACTGGGCCTCAACATTACAGAGGTACATAATGGGTCCAGGGACTGTACCTCAACATTACAGAGGTACATAATGGGTCCAGGGACTGGGCCTCAACATTACAGAGGTACATAATGGGTCCAGGGACTGGGCCTCAACATTACAGAGGTACATAATGGGTCCAGGGACTGTACCTCAACATTACAGAGGTACATAATGGGTCCAGGGACTGGGCCTCAACATTACAGAGGTACATAATGGGTCCAGGGACTGGGCCTCAACATTACAGAGGTACATAATGGGTCCAGGGACTGGGCCTCAACATTACAGAGGTACCTAATGGGTCCAGGGACTGTACCTCAACATTACAGAGGTACCTAATGGGTCCAGGGACTGGGCCTCAACATTACAGAGGTACATAATGGGTCCAGGGACTGGGCCTCAACATTACAGAGGTACATAATGGGTCCGGGACGGGGCCCTTTCAACATTACAGGGGTTTACCTAATGGGTCCAGGGACTGTACCTCAACATTACAGAGGTACCTAATGGGTCCAGGGACTGGGCCTCAAAGTTTTGATGGATAAGTTAGTGGTATTAAACTATTTACATGATTTTTCATAAAGGTGAATTGATAATTTCATGCTAGGACCGCACCCATTTCCTGGAAGGGCCACATGCGGCCCACGGACCGCAGATTGGTCACCTCTGAATTCTAAGATCACACCCTGGTATCCATATTTCATGGTGAAGGTAGGCTTTTATGTTTGTCTCTGTGAAAGCTACTAACATTGCTTTCAACTCCGAGAGGCGTCCACCAACACACTATATTTTGTTACTGCTTGCTTGAAGAACTCGAGTATTTGAAAAAATACAACTTTTATGTATTTGTTGGAGGATATTTTGTTGACATTAATATCTGTGGCTCTAATGTTCAGCCATTGTTTTTATTTTAGTCTAACATGGCTCAGAGGTGGTGGAAAAATTGTATCATTATTTACCGTTTTGGGTTCCCCTTCCTGGCCACCAAATTCTCTAGGATCAATGTATGTCACGGTTAGTTTGATGCTCACTTGTACCTCCTGTTTCTTCTTAAATGGTTTGTGGGGTAGTTGTTATATTGCCTTGTTTTTTCTTGTACGACACACTGTGCGGTGAATAATAATTATAATACGTAAAGCGACACAAGCCTTTACTTAACAGATCATGGTATTGTTTTGGATGGTCAAATCCGCATGTCCCATTCGTTTTTCCAGACATTTCGTATTTGCAATAACCCGAGTTTAGTTAGGAGGGAGGGGGAGAGGGAGGCAGGGGGGGGGAGAGAGAGAGAAGAGAAGTAAAGAGAGGTAGAGAGAACGGTAAAGAGAGAATAGACAGAAGAGTGGTAGAGAGTAGACAGAAGAGTGGTAGAGAGTAGACAGAAGAGTGGTAGAGAGTAGACAGAAGAGTGGTAGAGAGTAGACAGAAGAGTGGTAGAGAGTAGACAGAAGAGTGGTAGAGAGTAGACAGAAGAGTGGTAGAGAGTAGACAGAAGAGTGGTAGAGAGTAGACAGAAGAGTGGTTTAAAAAGAGAGAGGAGTGGCAGGTGTAGTGGTAAAGAGAGAGTAGACAG
Source organism: Cherax quadricarinatus (assembly GCF_026875155.1). Lineage (NCBI taxonomy): Eukaryota > Metazoa > Arthropoda > Malacostraca > Decapoda > Parastacidae > Cherax > Cherax quadricarinatus. The sequence goes on along the minus strand of NC_069429.1, from coordinate 5,732,386 downwards.
AAGAAATGGTAGAGAGAGTAGACAGAGAGTGGTAGAGAGAGAAATAGACAGAAGAGTGGTAGAGAGAGAGTTTGACAGAAAGAGTGGTAGAGAGAGAGTAGACAGAAGGTGGTTTGAGAGAGTAGACAGAAGAGTGGTAGAGGGAGAGTAGACAGAAGAGTGGTAGAGAGTAGACAGAAGAGTGGTAGAGAGTAGACAGAAGAGTGATAAAGAGAGAGAAGAGTGGCAGAGTGTAGTGGTAAAGAGAGAGTAGAAGAGAGAGAATGTCTAGGTCTGAGAATGACAAAGATGAAGAGCGTTATTTACCATGTCTCTCGAGTATTTTAGGTCTTCCTCTCCCTCCTCTCCCATCCTTTTCCCTTCCCTCCTCTCCCCTCCTTTACCCCTTCCTTCCCTCCTCTCCCCTCCTTTACCCCCCTTCCTCCTCCTCCCCCTCAACTCCATTCCTATACTCTTTCTAAATCTAAATTTATCCAGATTGATTTTACTGTTGTCAGTTCTGCCTTTGCTATTTTCAGCGCTCTTGTTATGCCTCTGTTATTACTGTTGTTCAGTGTTGTATGTTGTATTTAATGTGCTGTGTTGTGTATATTGTGTTGTATTATCTATGTATAATGATGTTTTCTGATTGTTTTATTAAATATTCTGTATTATGCTACATAAGATGTATACTGTATTATTTCTGTGTTGATGATGTATGTTGTATTACTGTATTTTCATGCTGAAGTGGTTGTATTATGTACGTTCTATAATTTTTGATATTAGTGATTGTATACAGTAATGTATGTTGTAGTTTACACAGGGTGTTCAAAAAAGGAACACTATCCATGGGTAATACGTTAACATAACTTATTCATAAAGAATTAGACACATGTTCAACATCTGGGTATCTTTATTGTAGACGTTTCGCCCTCCAATGACTATCAGTACAAGGACATAATGTGAAGACTGTAGTACTATATACGAAAGATGAGGTAATCAGTCCCTCAGCCCTGGAGTTCAGCACCGTAGTCTTGGATCTGAAGCTCAGGTGGTAAGATTGTCGCTTATATACCGACTCCCAGTGGAAATAAGTCACTTTATCTGACTTTTTTTTTTTTGGGGGGGGGGTTATCCTAGGTAATCTACACACATGCTGCTGTGTATGATAATTTATGTAACTATGTACACCTGCACCTGGATAAATTTACTGGCATCAGATGAGGGAGATGTGACAGACGGAATTCCTCAGTGGAAGTAGGTTATACCCGAGGGATGGACCAGGAGTAAGCAGGAAGTGGGTGATGTCCCTTGTTCCAAGATTCCATGATGTTACTTTCTCAGCCACCATAACCCATTGTTTTTATCTATATCAGTTAACATTTCAGGAATTTTTTTACTAGCAGTATTGAAATTATCCCTCATAGAAAACTTCAGTACATCAGTCAGTCACAACTTTCTTTCAGAATGTGAAGTAAGTCACAGAACGTGTGGGATTTGAACCCATGGACAGTGAGTCCTGAAGCTCACAGGCTCGTTCCATGATTTGTTTGCAATCCTGTTACGATTTTGCGAGTCGTACAGTTGGTAGTGCACTCGCCTCGCACAGTGTTTGTGGTTCAATCCTCGTCACGGGCGAAAACGTTGGGCATGTTTCCTTACACCTGCTGTCTCTGTTCACCTAGCAATACGTAGGTACCTGGTTGTTAGTCAGCTTAACCTGGTGCCTCTGTTCACCTAACAGTATTAGGTACCTGGGTGTTAGTAGACTGGTGTGGGTGGCATCCTGGGAGACAAGATTGAAGGATCACAATGGAAATAAGACAGACATTGATGTCAGCTAGGCCTGTATACCTTGTACATGTACGTGTAGAAAATAGATATGACGCACTGACTTTATTGGGTTATCCTGATTGGCTAACCCTCCCCCTGGTTATCCTGGGTGGCTAACCCTACCCCTGGTTATATTGGGTGGCTAACCCCCCCCTCGCCTGGTTATCTTGGTTGGCTAACCCCCTCGCCTGGTTATCCTGGTTGGCTAACCCTCCCCTGGTTATCCTGGGTGGCTAGCCCTCCCCCTGGTTATCCTGGGTGGCTAACCCTCCGGATTAAAAATCCAGTAACGATACAGTAAATAGTTATTATCGAAACCTTTGAACTAGTGGATAAAGTTTTTATGTGGATAACGCTTTTGTCCGTGTGGATAATGCTTTTGTCCGTGTGGATAATGCTTTTGTCCGTGTGGATAATGCTTTTGTCCGTGTAGATAATGCTTTTATTCATGTGGATAGCGCTTTTATCTATAGTGTGGATAACCCAAGAAATAAGTCACTGATTTTTTGGGTAATCAGCACGTGCTGCTATGTATGAAAATTTATATAACTATTTCTGTGTACCTATACCTGAATAAACTTACTTATGCATAGGACGTGTTTCCATAAGGCACCTGCCGTCCCTGGTCACCCATCAGTAAAATAGGTACCTGGGTGTTAGTGGACTGGTGTGGGTCGCATCCTGGGACAAAATTGACCTAATTCGCGGGAAATGCTCAGCATAACAAGCGGCTTTCTATATAGTAGTATGTCACTGATGTCAGCTATGATCTGTATACCTTGTACTGGTAGAAATAGGGATATTATTATTAGTAGTAGTATTGTTATTATACACATTGAAACATTTTGCCAATAATTAACCTGTGTTTTGTATTTACTAGAGTTTCCCCTGTGATGGGAAGACAATGTCTCCGTTACAGAAAACTGATCCTCGCTCAGACCTTAGGTCAGACCTAAACTTTTCTCTAGACCTGATATCTAACTAGATTTCCATGACTGACTATTATGAGATGTGTTGGGATTTTTAACCCTGGGGAGGGTTAGCCACCCAGGGTAACCTAATAGTGCGGCATCAAGGACTGCCATATTTCCATTGTGATCCTTCAGTCTTGTCCTCCAGGATGCGACTCTAAGCAGCCGACTAACACACAGGTACCTACTTACTGCTAGGTGAACAGGGACAGCAGGTGTAAGGAAACACTCGGCGTTTCCACCCGTGCCGGGGGTTGAGCCACGGACACAGTATGCGAGGCGAGTACGTTGCCAACCGAACCACGGTGATAGTCTTGTACTCAAGACGTTAATATTGTCGTATTAAAGGTACCACTGGGAATGTACTCTGGAATGATTTAGAGATATCTACTATATGGAGGATATCTGAAGGTATAGTTTCCGATTTACAACTAGAGTGCTAGATATGGGAGGAAGTACGTAAATCCAGGGGAAAAGCAGAGGCACCATGGACACATTAAGAGAGCACTGTATCAGTATCCGTGGGCCAGGCTTTTCAACCTTCTACCAGTAAATATCTGAGATATTGTGCTCTCCACTCCAGCCAAAACATTTCCTCCCTACTCTTGCCTAACACACTCCCATCTCTCCCACACACTGTAAGCAAACACATGCTGGGCCCGGTGGCCTGGTGGCTAAAGCTCCCGCTTCACACACGGAGGGCCCGGGTTCGATTCCCGGCGGGTGGAAACATTTCGACACGTTTCCTTACACCTGTTGTCCTGTTCACCTAGCAGCAAATAGGTACCTGGGTGGTTTAGAAAGACACGTAAGCAAACACTATAACATATTTATTAGAAAACGTTTCGGTCCTGGGACCGAAACGTTTTCTAATAAATATGTTATAGTGTTTGCTTACGTGTCTTTCTAAACCAACTTGTCGGTATTTATTACCAAGGTTTATACCAGGTACCTGGGTGTTAGTCGACTGGTGTGGGTCGCATCCTGGGGGACAAGATTAAGGACCCCAATGGAAATAAGTTAGACAGTCCTCGATGACGCACTGACTTTCTTGGGTTATCCTGGGTGGCTAACCCTCCGGGGTTAAAAATCCGAACGAAATCTTATCTTATCTCTGTTGCCTCCAGATAACACGCTGAGTATTACTGACGTCACTGATATCAGATAATGTATTACTGATACCGAATATTACTAATACCAGATAGTAGTGATACTAGACGTGACTGATACCTAACATCACTTTTAGCTTGACTGCTAACCTTAGTTCCAAGGATAGACAGATAGCGTATCTCTAGACGGTAGAGGTACCACTGGCACTGTCGTTCGCAAGCAGGAAAAACTAATATGAATATCGATTCACGATGCATTGATGGAAATAAAAAAATCATTTAGGAAATTTTTGGTATTATGGTCAGATGTGCTACGTACACCTGACTGATATATTTTACAGTTTGCTAATTGACAGATGGAAAACAGGTTGGGATGTCGAGAAGTCACTCAGGAAGAGGTTGTGAAAGCGTGAAGTTGATGTAAAATTGATCTGGCTAGAAAAAAATGAGAATGTGACTAGAAAGCTTTGTAAAGCTGATAAAGCTTGATCGCCAAGCTTAAGTTCTCAGTTGGTAGGTAAGACACATGTGCAACAGTAAGGCAACTTTATTCCGAAACGTTTCGCCTACACAGTAGGCTTCTTCAGTCGAATACAGAAAGTAGGCAGGAACAGTAGAGATGTGAAGACGATGTAATCGGTCCCTTGAAGTCGTAGAATTTGAGGTTGTCAGTCCCTTTTGATGTTCAAGGTCTCGGTAAAGCATGGTTTCAAAGTGAACTGTTCTTAGTTAATCTAAGTTAAACGTATGAGTAAGGGATTTCATTCTGCCATTGTTTATCATAATAATGTCTGAGAACACGAAGAAGAAAGTCACAGGTGTTGAGAAGCTCAAGGAACTACCAATAATTTGAGTGTTGTAATAATTTTCTCGATATTTTTCAGATCTACAGTGTTTCTCCCAAGAACCATACCACGGGTGGGGTTTGAACCCGCGATCAGAGTCACTAAACTCGCGGGTTCAAATCCCACTCGTGGTATGGTTTGATTGCAATCGTGCCATTACGATTTCGTGAGTCATATAAATAACTTGCTGGTCCTGGTTCACCAACCAGGAGACCTGGTCTGGGACCTGGCCAGTGGGGGGAGTGACCCCTCTGAAGCGAGTACAGGTATGTGGATAAATGGTTCAGAGAACCGACAAGTTGATAAATTAGACACATGTGCAACGCTTGAGTATCTTTATTGTGGAAACGTTTCGCCACACAGTGGCTTCATCAGTCTATACAAAGAAGAATGGTGAAGATCAGGAGTAGTTTGAGGTAGTCAGTCTCTCATTAAGATTGATGGACTGATTACATCGCCTCCAGGCTGAGGGACTGATTACTTCAAACTCCTTCCTTCTGAATTAAGAAGAGTATAGATGGGAAGAGATGGCAGTGTGTGAAGGAGGTGGATTCATCCATACCTGCAATGGTGTCGAGGAGTCAAATGGGCTTATTTGGTGGGTTGGTCTTAGGTGGTGACTATACAGGTGTCATGTTAGGCAGGTTCATCTGACATCTGTATTAATGCTTGTGACATTACCTGCGACTCTGGTACCAATCTTCACTAAATACTCGTCCACAAAACACAAGATATAATCTTGTTTATCTCCAGCATTTAGGTGATGGTCACTAATCTCGGATCCATCTCTCACCATCTACCTGACCTTGCTGTCTTATCCCTTTCTCCACTCATTCACTCCATGACCTTGAGAATGATTACCGACATTAGTATTTCTGATAATGTAACGGAGAGAAGCAGGCATGATAACATACTGTATATCTGGAAAGTACTTGAGGGCCTAGTCCCAAATTTTCGTTGACATAGCATACTGGAGTGAGAGAGACGGGAGAAAATGTAGAATAAACATAAAAAGATTAAGCGCCGTGGGCACAAAAGGAAAGCATTGTATCAACATTCGTGGTTCCAGAACTTTTAACATCATACCAAAAGATATCAGAAACACTACTTGGCAGACATCGTGAAAAAGAAACTGGAAAAGTACCCCCACCACTTTTCTCTGTTTTCTGTCATTACTATTGTTATTAGCCGAGTCTGGCAGACAGCATCACGGCTTTCTGCACGACTTTCATTCCTTCGTATAATTCATTTAAAATGGTTCATGTGTGGTTCATGGTGTTTGCCCATGTGTGGTCCATGTTGGTCCATGGGTGGTTCATGGTGCTGGTTCATTACACTGCGTGATACGTCGCCACAATAATACCTTGTACAACAACGTGTCTATTTTCTACACTTCACCGCAGTGCATCATTCCGACGCATCCCTCTGATGTACGTTATATTCAGTGTAAAGACTGTTCCAGTCACAATACCCTGACTGGAACAGTCATAGAATGAAATTTATGTTGAGTATCTGATGATTGAGGGTCAGTGTTGATGCTGTCATAACGTAAGTCAGTCACCTGTGTTTCTTTCTCACCAGACGAGCCTGGCCCATGGCCAGGCTCCGAGAGTAGTAAAACTCGGAACTTATCAAAGGTATATCAGAAGTATAAGCTATATCTTGTCTCTTGTTTACACCCCTTTGATATTTTCGCTAAGATAATCTCGAGTAATATATAGTAAAATAACCTATGTAATATGTTAATGTATCTTAATGAAAATAAGATACCGGACATGTTAAGCAAATATCTTAAATTTGTTTGCAACAGGTAAGACATGTATCCAGATGTATTACTGTTAATCTTATTTTGGAGCCTAGTTCTTAGGATTTTTGTGTATATTGCTGCGTTACCGTCTACTGGAGGGATATCTGGTGCGCAGTAAACTAGCCACTACCGTCCATAGGATAGATGAGGTACATAAGCTAGCCACTACCTTTACAGGATAGATGTGAGGTGTATAATAAACTAACCACTTCGGCGGCAAAATCTAAATCTAATGTTAGTCCCTGTCAGTCCTCCCATAACCCAAACATTAGTTCTCCCTGTCTTTCTGATTGTGTTGTCTTGGACTTTGTAATTCAAGATTGAAGCATTATAGTGTTGAGTGTACGTTATGGGTCATTCATCTGCCATCCTCATAAGGCAAATGTTGATATCTTATTTGCTGTTTTTGTGTATGTGTGTACTCACCTATTCGTGCTTGCAGGGGGTCGACTCACGGCTCGTGGCCAAGCCTCTTCGCTAGTCGCTGCTAAGTCCACACTGCTACAAGAGCTTTATCATACCTCTTCTTACATCAGAGGCTATTAAGGCAACTTAAGGCACACAGAATAGGAGAATTTTTTTCATGGGTAGAGGCATGGTTGACAAATAGGCAGCAGAGAGTTTGCATAAATGGGGAGAAATCGGAGTGGGGGCACGGTGGCCTGGTGGGTGGCCCGGTGGCCTGGTGGTGGCCCGGTGGCCTGGTGGCTAAAGCTCCCGCTTCACACACGGAGGGCCCGGGTTCGATTCCCGGCGGGTGGAAACATTCGACACGTTTCCTTACACCTGTTGTCCTGTTCACCTAGCAGCAAATAGGTATCTGGGTGTTAGTCGACTGGTGTGGGTCGCATCCTGGGGGACAAGATTAAGGACCCCAATGGAAATAAGTTAGACAGTCCTCGATGACGCACTGACTTTCTTGGGTTATCCTGGGTGGCTAACCCTCCGGGGTTAAAAATCCGAACGAAATCTTATCTTATCTCACGTCACAACCGGTGTTCTACAGGGGTCAGTGTTGGGCCCTTTGATGTTCACAGTTTACATAAACGACATCGATGAGGGAATAAATAGACATCAAATTGCCTGATGACAGCAAAATAGGCCGTCCAATTCATTCTAATAAGGGCATTAGAGCACTCCAGGCAGATATGAATAGGCTGATGGCTGATGCAGTGGTCGGAGAAGTGGCAGATGCAGTGTTAGACACGAAAATAATCATGCCATATATAAACTAAATAATGTAGATCTTAATATTACTGATTGCGAAAATGATTTAGGAGTTCTGGTTATCAGTAATTTGAAACCAAGACAACAGTGCATTAGTGTTCGCAATAAAGCTAACAGAATCCTTGGTTTCATATCAAGAAGTATAAACAGAAGTCCTCAGGTTGTTCTTCAACTCTATATATCCTTGGTTAGGCCTCATTTAGACTATGCTGCTCAATTCTGGTCACCGTATTACAGAATGGACATAAATGCTCTGAAAAACGTACAAAGGAGGATGACAAAGTTGATCCCATGTATCAGAAATCTTCCCTATGAGGATAGGCTGAGGCCCTGAATCTGCGCACTCTAGAAAGGCGTAGAATTAGGGACAATGTGATTGAGGTGTATAAATGGAACACTGGAATAAATAAAGGGGATGTAAATAGCGCGCTAAAAATATCTAGCCAAGACAGGACTCGCAGCAATGGTTTAAAGTTGGAAAAATTTAGATTCAGGAAAGATACAGGAAAGCACTGGTTTGGTAATGAGTTGTGGATGAGTGGAACAAACTCTCGAGTACTGTCATAGAAGTTAAAACATTGTGTAGTGTTAGATAAATACATGAATGGGTGTGGGTGGGTGTTGAGTTGGACCTGACTAGTTGTGCTAACAGATCGATGCCGTGCACCTTAAGTGGATGTGACCTAACCTGACTTGGTTGGATACTTACCTATTTGTACTTACGTAATTTGTGGTTGCAGGGGCAGAGTCATAACTCCTGGCCCCGCCTCTTCGCTGTGTGTGTGTGTGTGTGTGTGTGTGTGTGTGTGTGTGTGTGTGTGTGTGTGTGTGTGTGTGTGTGTGTGTGTGTGTGTGTGTGTGTGTGTAGCTGGAGATGCGTGGATGAGGTCAATTAGTCGAGTTTGTGACCTTGACACGACAAGTCATTTTTGTCGCAGGAGGGATGAGCAGCACATCTGGCCCCCTAGTGTATTTGGGTTGGCCGGCGGGACCTCCCAGCTGGTTGCTACCCGGTGATCCATGGGGTGGATCGTTGGGTCGGGCGAGGGGATCCTTCATTTGTATTTAAAAAATATGGCTCCCCCTGTTCCCACGTTTTTGTTCCCGGTCAATTCTCCTGCATTGAAATTACCTGGTGTTGTTTTATTCCCCAGGAGTAATGTTTGGTAAGCCCCGGGATAGTATGGATGTCCTCGTGGCTGTCTGTCCCTTACTATGTGTATGTAATTGATGTAACTGTGGTGGGGGTTGCGTACGTGTGTACCTCGCTCATTGTACTCGCCTATTTGTGGTTGCGGGGTCGAGATCGGCTCGGGCCCCCGCCTCTTCATGATCGTACTCTCTCTCCTCTCTCTCTCTCTCTCTTCTTCTCTTCTCTTCTCTCTCTCTCTCCCCTTTTCTTCTCTCTCTCTCTCTCTCTCTGGTTCCCTGGCTTCGTCATTCCCCTCGTTTAAAGTATTTTGGGTTTTCCTGCCTCCACTACTCATTTGCTGGCTATTCCACTTCCTGACGATCTTTATGAAGAAGTATTCCTAACATCCCTTTGCTCTTTGGGTTTTTCAGCTTCCAATTGGACCCTTTTTTCGTGTCCCTTTCTGGAACACCCTTTTTTTACCCTTTGTTATTCCACGCAGTATTTTGTTGTTATCATGTTCCCCTGCCCTCCTGCCCTCCATGTGTCGGTCCGATTTTCCCTTTAAACCCTTTCTTCGTAAGACATTCCCCTGAGCTCCGAACTAGCTTGTTGCAAACCCTTTGCCCTTTCTCAAATTTTTTGAGGCTGCCCAGGTGGGGGTTCCAAATGGGGGCTGCTATTTCGTTGGGCCTGAGTATACAAAATGTGTGTGTGTTTTGTGTGTGTGTGTGTTGGTGGTTTTTGTGTGTGTGTGTGTGGTGTGGTGTGTTGTGTGTGTGTGTGTGTGTGTATAGGGTTTGGTGGTGTATGTGTGGGGGTGGTGCGTGTATGTGTGGTGGTGGTGCGTGTATGTGTGGTGGCGGTGCGTGTATGTGTGGTGGTGGTGCATGTGTGTATGCTGTGTGTGGTGGGGTGTGGTGGTGGTGGTGCGTGTGTGTTGTTGGTGTGTGGTGGTGTGTGGGGGGGGGTGGTGCGTGGTGTGGTGGTGGTGCATGCGTGTGTGTTGAGATGTTGGTGGTGATGGTGCGTGTATTTGTGGGGTGGTGGTGGTGGTGATTGTGTGTGGTGGGGGTAGTGGTGTGTGTGTGTGTGTGGGGTGTGTGCATGTTTTACGCTATCACCACTGAACCGCTCCGGGAACACCAATGAGCGTGGTGTGTGTGTTGAGGGGTTTCCCCATGGCTCCCAGCCCATCCCCAAAACCCTAAATAATACAAACTAAAACCCTATTTTTTTTTACTTTGTCTTTTTCAAAGTCCTTATAGCGTGTTCGTCTGCTTCTCAAGGTCCCCTCGTATTTATACTGCAGGATTGTTGGTAGGGGTTGGTGCAGTTGGAATTGTGGGGTGAGCAGTGGTGGTGATTTGGTGGCTCTGGTCAGCTGATGGGCGAGAGGGTGATTAGATGGGGGGGGAAAGGGGGAGGGGGTCAATAGTGAGTCAACCACTTCATCAGTCAATAGTTTTGGGTTTTTTGCCCTTTTCCCTTTTGTTATCTTCTTCTGACGGGGGGTATCTTTATCCTATTTTTTAGGGAAACTGTTGTGTGTGTGGGTGTTTGATGGTGTGTTTTCCCCCTATTTGTACTCTTACCTATTTGTGGTTGAAAGGGGTTCGAGTCACAGCTCTTTGCCCCACTCTTCCTGGTTGACTAGGCCCATTTCCCTTTTCCCAAGAGTTTTGTCGCGCGCGCACCGCGCGCGCGCCCGGTGTGTGTGTTTTGTGTGTGTGTGTTGTGTGTGTGTGTGTGTGTTTTGGTGTGTGTTTGGGGTTTTGGGGTTTTTGGTGTGGTGTGTGTGGTTGTTTTAGAATGATTTAAAAAATGATAGTAAGGGGATATAAAGTAGTAGTTGAGGTGGGATGGGGAAAAGGGCAGGGGTGGGGGGGGCAGGCGAGGGGAAGGGCGGGTGGGGGGAAAGGGGAGGTGAGGGGGAAGGCAGGTGAGGGAAGGGCGGGGAGTGATGTTAGGTTCCGTAGTCTGTGCCCTGATAACATCGTTCACCACCGGTGCCTCCCCCTACCTCCCCTTCGTTCCCCTTCACCCCGCCCTCTTCCCTTCACCTGCCTTCCCGCATGCTCCCCGCCCCCGCTTCCTTGTAGACACCTGTCCTTCACCTGTACCTTTGTTTCCCCTCGTGCAATTCCTTACCCTACCCCAAGCGCCCTTCAGCTACCCTCACCTCCTCCACCTGCCTCCAGTACCCTCCACCTACCCTCCACCCCCCCTCCCCCTGCCCTCCAGCTCCCCTCACTGCCCTCCAGTACCCTCCCCCTGCCCCCGTCCCCTCCCCCTGCCCCCACCTGCCCTCCGCTACCTCCCCCTCCCCCCTGCCCCCCAGCTACCCCCAAAGTACCTTCCGGGCCGTTCCACGGTTGGGGGTATGTAGGCATCCCTAGTCCCGGAGTGAGGCAGTGATAAAGGGAGTTGTGCCAGGCACAGTGCCCCCCGACCAGGGCCACGGATACAACAATGTCGTGAAATAGGTATGGAGTCTAAAAATGTGTGGGTGTTCTAGCGCATTTGAAGTGTCAGCTTGTGTAATAAAACAGTTGATGCCAGCATGCAGTTACGTGTATTACAAAAGTGTACAAAACAGTATTACAGATATCCTATTGCGTAAAAAATCAGGTTTTTTTCATTAATTTTTTTTTAATATTGTAAAAGGCAAAGTTAAGGAAGATCAGGATTACCCAGCTATTGGTGGTTTTCCCCGGGGGTCATCGCCCCCGTGGCCCGGTCCATGAAGTTTTGTGGTGGATCAGTGACTGATAAAGGATAAAAAAGGTGCTGTGAAAAAGCAGTGTAGGAATAGACGGTGGTTTGTACCGTAGGTGACTGTACTTTGAAGAACACGGAATTAAAGTTATCCTCTGTTGGACAGTCCCGTTTGTGGTGCCGTTTTGGTTTACCGCGAGGGAGGGATACTGTTATGATTAGCATTTGTGATGCCGTAGAAAGCGTCCCCTTTGGGGAAGCTTTTTGAAAAGATCTAAGAAGTTGACTATGTGAGCTTTTGGCAGCAGTGGGTCCTCATTTAAACTTAAGGGGAGGAAAAAAAGTTGGTTAAGTATTGATGTGTTACACCGTATTCGTCCTTCTCTCCCTCCCCCATGTTTCAGTTCTCACATAAAACTTTACGTTACCATTTTTTCTTTAGTATACGGGGTATTCCCCATGTTTGTCAGTGTACGTGTTGTCTGATCAGTGAACAATGTATTCATTTTAAATTTCAGCCCATACAAGTGTCACCACAGTTGACTTTGCTAGCTTGTATATTTATAATTTTGTCTGGATTTTGGTGGAAAATATATATAATTTACCCCAGACTGTCAGTCATTGGAATGTCTTAAGAGGAATATATCCAGGCCATCTTTAGCCTGTATAAAAAATGTTGGTAAATTGAGTTTGTGTTTTGAAAAAAACTCAGGGGTGATAAATTCTTGTACATAATTCATTGTAACTCACGAAATTATAAAACCGATTGTTTGGCTGGTGTGGGATGCATTTGTAAAACTTGCGTCTGTGATCACAGTGGTTCCCCCTTGCAAACCCAAAATATACCTGGAGGTGAAAACCAGTGGTTTCCCGTGGTTAACACAGTGGCCTGTAGTTTTAGGTCTCATGGCCATGGGTTAACCCCCCCCCGTTCTGTGGTTCATGTGAATAGATCTTTGTGATCTTTGTTGGGAATACATCACTTGAAAACCTCCAAATACTGTTTTATATCATTATCGAGCGTCGGTATTGTTTAATGGTAGAAAATTTTTAAAATTTGGTATGAAAAACAGGACTCAAAACGCCAGGAGCAAGTAAGGATGGTCGACGGTCTAAACAGTGGGTTCAGGAACAGAATCGACATCCTCGAACACAAGTTTTGTGTGGTGTTACATACGTTGCTTTTATATTATTTCAGACCCCAATATTTGCAAAAAAAGGGAAACAGGATTTTTTCTATTTGGGCTGTGGCTTGTTATGTGTTTTGTTTGTATCACTGGTAAAAGTCCCCCTAGTCGGCAGGTGGTGTAGTATCCCCGCTTTCTCAGATTGATTTTACACTTGTCTATTGTACGTTTGACCCCCCCGTTGAGTGTATGACTGGCTTGGTTTGCCCATTGTGTGCCTTTGTCCACCCGTTTTCTCTCCCCTTTTTCTTCTTTCGTTGGATTTGTCGTTTTCTTTTGTCTCGTTGAAAAGAAAGCTGTTTGTTTTTCATACCCCCAGTTTTCTCTAGTGTGCGTTCCCTTTTGGGGCCGTTGGGCACTGGAGTCGAAATCCCCTGAGGTGGCCCTGGAGCGTAACATCCCCTTTAGGTGGACTGGGGTCTAACATCCTCTGAGGTGGGACCCGGAGTATAACTCCTTGAGGTGGCACCTGGATCGTAAATCCTCTGAGGTGGACCTGGAGTCTGGGATCCCCTTTAGGTTGCACCTGGAGTGTAACATCCTCTGAGGTGGCATGGAGTCATGTCCTCTGAGGGGGCCCTGGGTCATAACATCCTCTGGCTCACTGAGGCTGTGTACATCACGGATGCAAGTTCCGTATTCCCTTTTTAAAAATGACACTTTCCTTTTTGAATTTTTTCAGGGGGTTTGTATCGGTATTCTTTTGTATACGCAATCCCCTTCGTGTAGTATTTTTAGATGTCCCGTGCTACATTTACTGTGATAGACTTATTCTCTCTCTCTCTCTTCTCTCAAGGATCTGGGCTCTTGCTTTTTCCTTTCCCCTTTAGCATGTTTCTCCGATTTTCTTATTTTTCTCCTCCTCTTCCCTTTGTATTATACTCCCTCTTTCATTTTTTATTTTGTCTCTTCCTGTCCTGAAATCTCTTCCCCCCTGTTTGCTCAGTGTTCCTACCTTTATCTTCCAATCTTTGGGAAATTTTTTGGCAAGCTTTCCTCAGGAGATTCTTTGTTATCTAGGTTTTTTTATTTTTTAACCTCCCCTTTTACTGTCCAGTTTTTCCCTTTGGGGTGAATCCAGAAACACCTTTCCCCTTAAAGGTCATTTTTCGTGGCTATATGAAAATTTCTTTGTGAAACATGAAATTTTCTGCCATATATTCTATATTTAGTTTGAATCTTCCCCTGTGTATCTCGTTTTATTAGTTTTGTCTTTGTTTTATATACTATATTTTTTCCTATCTATGTGTTTGTGTACGTATTTCCTTTTCCATCTTTATTAAACTCTTCGTTTCTCCTTATACCTCTCCCCCCCAAAAAATATTATCTTTCTATGTGTTTTCCCCTACGCCCAAATACCTTATATTTTCCCGTATTATGTCTCTCCGTCCACCTTACATCATCGTTTTGTAAAGTAAGGAACGTTAACTTTCCCCTACCTGGCCGTTTTTGATGATGAAGAAAAGGGGTTTATTACAGTCCCGGTTCCAGGCGAGTGAGGGGGGGTTGGGGGGTTGGGGGGGTTAAAAGTCTTGGAGGGGAGAGCAGGGGAGTCTATTAAGGGGAAGAGGGGAGTTATTAAAGGGGGTAGAGGGGGTTGTTGGGGAAGGGGGAGTTGTTAAGGGATAGGGGGAGTCTGTTAAGGGGAAGGGGGGGTCTGTTAAGGGGGTAGAGGGGAGTCTGTTAAGGGGATAGGGGGAGTCTGTTAAGGGGGTAGGGGGGAGTCTGTTAAGGGGGAAAAGGGGAGTTGTTTAAAGGGGGTAGAGGGGAGTTGTTAAGGGGGATAGAGGGGAGTTGTTAAAGGGAAGGGGGGAGTTGTTAAGGGGATAGAGGGGGTCTGTTAAGGGGAAGAGGGGGTCTGTTTAAGGGGATAGAGGGGAGTCTGTTAAGGGGTTTGAGGGGAGTCTGTTAAGGGGATAGAGGGAGTTGTTAAAGGGGATGAGGGGATCTGTTAAAGGGGGTAGAGGGGGTCTGTTTTGGGGGGTAGGGGGAATTGTAAGGGGATAGAGGGGAGTTTATTAAAAAGGGAAAAAGGAGAATTCATTTTAAGGGAAAAAGGGGAGTTTAAAAAGGGGAAAAAGGGGGAAATTTTTTAAGGGGGAAAAAGAGAATCTTATTAAAGGGGAAAGGGGGAGGTCTTTTTTAAGGGAAGGAGGAGGCTTAAAAAGACTCTCCCCCCTCCCTTAATAAGACTTCCTCCTTCCCTTAAAAAGATCTCCCCCTTCCCCTTAAAAAAGACTTCCTCCTTCCTTAATAAGACTCTCATCCTTCCCTTAATAAGACTCTCCTCCTTTCCCCTTTTAAGCTCTCATCCTTCCCCTTTAAAGGGCTTCCTCTTCCTTAATAAAATCTCTCCTTCCTTAAAAAGACTTCTCCTTCCCTTAATAAAACTCTCCTCCCTTCCCCTTAAAAAGACTCCTCCTTCCCTTAATAAGACTCTCCTCCCTTCCCCAATAAGACTCTCCCCCCCCCTTTAAAAAGGGAGGGAGGAGAGTCTTTTTAAGGGAAGGAGGAGGTGTCTTGTCAAGGAGAGGGGGGGGGATAGCTAAATTTAAAATTTGGGAAAAAAAAAAGTGTCACAGTTTCAGTGTATTAGTGGGTGGGCCGCGTCTTCACTGTCTGGGAACGTGTGTTGATGTCTGTAGTATGTACTAGATACACACGTACACTGTTAAGATATTTTTGGGGGAAAACGTTTTGTTTCAATGGTTTTTCAGTCCTTCAGTCCGACTAAGGTCCGGGGGGTTTTCTTCCTAGTGGTTTTTAGTCCCCCCAGTCACGACTAAGTGTAGGGTTTGTTTCCAGTGGTTTCTTTAGTCCTTCAGTCCGACTAAGTGTCAGGGGGTTTTTTCCAAGTGGTTTCTTTGTCCTTCAGTCAGACTAAATGTGGGTTTGCTTCCAAGTGGTTTTTTTAGTCCTTCGTCGCGATAAATGTCAGGGGTTTTTTCCAATGGTTTTTTTTTTGCCCTTTAGTCCCCTAAGTGTCGGTTTGTTTCCAAATGGTTTCTTTAGTCCTTTAGTCACGACTAAGTGTCAGGGGTTTTCTTCCCCAAATGGGTTTCTTTGTCCTTCAGTCGCGATAAGGGGTCAGGGGTTTGCTTCCAAGTGGTTTCTTTAGTCCTTCAGTCGCGACAGTGTAGGGGTTTTCTTCCAAGTGGGTTTTTTTAGTCCTTCGCGCGATAAGTGTCAGGGTTTGCTTCCTAGTGGTTTTTTTCAGTCCTTCAGTCGCGACAAGTGCAGGGTTTGCTTCCAAGGGTTTTTTTTGTCCTTCAGTCACGGGGCTAAATGTCAGGGTTTGCTTCCCAAATGGTTTCTTTGTCCTTCAGTCGCGACTAACATAAAAACATAAGAACATAAGAAAGGGGAACACTGCGAAGGCCCGTTGGCCCATATTGGCAGGTCCTTTACAATTCATCCCACAACAAACTTTTCCCCAAACCCAATTTTCTGCCCCCCCCAAGAAACAAGTCAGATGTGCAAGTCCCCCTCAAATCCAACCACTCCCATCATGTACTTATCCAACCAAAATTTTAAAAATACCCAAAAATCCTAGCCTCAATAACCCAACTTGGAGACGTTCCATAATCACTACCCTATTTTCCAACCAATACTTTCCTAGTCCTTTTTTAAATTTAAACTTATCTAATTTAAAACCATTACTGCGGGTTCTCTCTTGGAGAGATATCCTCAAGACCTTGTTAATATCCCCTTTATTAATACCTATCTTCCACTTATACACTTCGATCAGGTCTCCCCTCATTCTTCGTCTAACAAGTGAATGTAACTTAAGAGTCTTCAATCTTTCTTCATAAGGAAGATTTCTAATGCTATGTATTAATTTAGTCATCCTACGCTGAATGTTTTCTAACGAATTTATGTCCATTCTGTAATATGGAGACCAGAATTGAGCTGCATAATCTAGGTGAGGCCTTACTAATGATGTATAAAGCTGCAGTATGACCTCTGGACTTCTGTTGCTTACACTTCTTGATATAAATCCCAGTAATCTATTTGCCTTATTACGTACGCTTAGGCATTGCTGTCTTGGTTTAAGGTTGCTGCTTACCATAACCCCCAAGTCCTTTTCGCAATCTGTATGGCTAAGTTCTACATTATTTAACTTATAAGTGCTAGGGTTATGGGCACTCCCGAGCTTCAGAACCTTGCATTTATCTACATTGAACTGCATCTGCCACTTTTCTGACCAAGAGTAGAGTTTGTCTAAATCCTCCTGAAGTTCCCTAACATCTACGTTTGAATCAATTATCCTACCTATCTTCGTGTCATCGGCGAATTTGCTCATATCACTAGCAATTCCTTCATCAAGATCATTGATATATATTATAAACAACAACGGGCCCAAGACTGATCCCTGTGGAACGCCACTTGTTACTGATCCCCACTCGGATTTAACCCCATTTATGGACACTCTCTGCTTCCTGTCTGTGAGCCATGACTCGATCCACGAGAGCACTCTTCCCCCAATGCCATGAGCTGCTACTTTCTTCAACAGTCTTTGGTGCGGAACTCTATCAAATGCCTTACTAAAGTCTAAGTAAACAATATCAAATTCTTTATCGTGGTCAACAGCCTCAAAAGCTTTACTGAAGAAAGTTAATAAATTAGTTAGACAAGACCGGCCTCTTGTGAATCCATGCTGAGTATCATTAATCAAGCTATGCTTATCGAGATGGCTTCTTATAATCTCAGCTATAATTGACTCTAGTAATTTGCCTACAATTGAGGTCAGGCTTATTGGGCGGTAATTTGACGGTAACGACTTGTCCCCTGTTTTAAAAATAGGAATTACATTAGCCATCTTCCACATATCAGACACTGCACCTGTTTGAAGAGATAAATTAAAAAATATTAGTTAATGGTTCACAGACTTCCATTTTGCATTCCTTTAGAACCCTTGAAAAAACCTCATCAGGACCCGGTGACTTATTTTGCTTCAGTCTGTCTATCTGCTTCACAACCATTTCACTAGTGACTATGATGTTACATAATTTATCTTCTTCTGATCCACTATAAAAATTAATTACCGGAATATTATTAGTGTCTTCCTGTGTAAAAACCGAGAGAAAATAATTATTTAAAATCGAGCACATTTCATTCTCTTTGTCAGTAAGATACCCATAGTTATTTTTAAGGGGACCTATCTTATCTCTGACTTTTGTTCTATATACCTGGAAAAAACTTTTTGGATTAGTTTTAGAATCCCTAGCAACTTTAATTTCATAGTCCCTTTTAGCTTTTCTTATCCCCTTTTTAATGTCCCTCTTAGTGTCAATATACTGATTCATAAGATGACCCTCGCCTCTTTTGATACGATTATAAATTCCTTTCTTATGCCCTAGTAGATATTTCAGCCTATTATTCATCCATTTTGGGTCATTTCTATTTGATCTAATTTCCTTATAAGGGATAAACGTTCTTTGAGCAGCATGTATTGTGTTCAGAAAACTGTCATATTGATAGCTCTCTTCGTTACCCCAATCAACAGATGATAAGTGTTCTCTAAGCCCATCGTAATCTGCTAAGCGAAAATCTGGGACTGTTACTGAGTTATCCCTACTATCATACTTCCATTCAATTCTAAATGTAATTGATTTGTGGTCGCTAGCACCCAGTTCCTCTGAAACTTCTAAATTATTAACAAGGGATTCATTGTTTGCCAGAACTAAGTCAAGCAGGTTATTTCCCCTTGTAGGTTCTGTCACAAACTGCTTCAAAAAACAATCCTGAACTACTTCTAAGAAATCGTATGATTCTAAATTCCCAGTCAAGAAATTCCAATCAATATGACTAAAGTTAAAGTCTTCTAGAATTACTACATTATCGTGCCTTGTGGCCCTAACAATTTCCTCCCATAGTAGTCTCCCTTGGTCCCTATCTAAGTTTGGGGGACGGTATATCACACCTAAAATTAATTTTTCATGCCCCTCTGAAAATTCTATCCAAACAGACTCTGTATGTGTTACTTCAGACTTAATACCCGTTTTTATGCAACAGTTCAAGCGATCTCGGACATACAATGCCACCCCACCCCCCTTCCCTGACTAAGTGTCAGGGTTTGCTTCCAAGTGGTTTCTTTAGTCCTTCAGTCGCGACTAAGTGTCAGGGTTTGCTTCCAAGTGGTTTCTTTAGTCCTTCAGTCGCGACTAAGTGTCAGGGTTTGCTTCCAAGTGGTTTCTTTAGTCCTTCAGTCGCGACTAAGTGTCAGGGTTTGCTTCCAAGTGGTTTCTTCAGTCCTTCAGTCACGACTATGTGTCAGGGTTTCAAAAGGAAATTGGATCAATTTCTTCGTCAGGTTTGTGAACAACCAGCATAATAATATTTATTTCGATAAGTACATGTACAGTGTAAGCAAGTCATAGCTGACATCAGTGACATACTACTGTATAGGAAGCCGCTTGTTTTGTCTCCAGGATGCGACCCATACCAGTCGATTACCACCCAGGTGCCTATTTTACTGATAGGTGAACACGGACATCAGGTATTGAAGGAAACACGTCTAAATATTAACACCCTTACCGGGGACCGAACCACGGACTTCAGTGTGTAAGCTGTGTGTGCTAGCAATCGAGCTACGGGACACCATGTGACCAGCGGACCACCGGCAGTAACAGCCTAGCTGAACAGGCAGTCGGCAAGAAAGTCTGGCACTAGGTCGGGCTGCGAGAGTAGAAAAACTCTGGAAATGGGTCCCGGAGGTTAGCTTTCGTGGGTGGGTGAGAGTTTGACCTGACTAGCTTGTGCTACTAGGTCATATGCGGTGCTCCTCCCTTAAGTGAATGTGACTGACCTGACCAGGTTAAGGCATTGGCTTAAGCCGGTGCGAGAATTGGACTTGCCTCGCATGAGCCAGTAGACCTGCTTCAGTGTTCCTTCTTTCTTATGTTCTTAAGAGAAGTCATTGTAAATAATGTAGATCTTAATACTACTGATTGCGAAAAGGATTTAGGAGTTCTAGTTAGCAGTAATCTAAAACCAAGACAACAGTGCATTAGTGCTCGCAATAAAGCTAACAGAATTCTTGGCTTCATATCTAGAAGTATAAATAATAGAAGTCCTCAGGTTGTTCTTCAACTCTATATATCTTTGGTTAGGCCTCATTTAGACTGCTGCACAGTTCTGGTCACCGTATTACAGAATGGATATGGTATAAACCTTGGTAATAAATACCGACAAGTTGGTTTAGAAAGACACGTAAGTGTTTGCTTACGTGTCTTTCTAAACCAACAGAATGGATATAAATGCTCTGGAAAACGTACAGGGGAGGATGACAAAGATGATCCCATGTATCAGAAATCTTCCCTATGAGGATAGACTGAGGGCCCTGAATCTGCACTCTCTCGAAAGACGTAGAATTAGGGGGGATATGATCGAGGTGTATAAATGGAAAACAGGAATAAATAAAGGGGATGTAAATAGCGTGCTGAAAATTTCCAGCCAAGACAGGACTCGCAGCAATGGTTTCAAGCTAGAAAAATTCAGATTCAGGAAGGATATAGGAAAGCACTGGTTTGGTAATGTTGTGGATGAGTGGAACAAACTCCCGAGTACAGTTATTCAGGCTAAAACCTTGTGTAGTTTTAAAAATAGGTTAGATAAATACATGAGTGGGTGTGAGTTGGACCTGCCTAGCTTGTACTGCTGGGTCTGGTGCCGTGCTCCATCCTTGAGTGGAGGTGACCAGACTGGGTGGGTCATTGGGCTAATCCGCGGTGGGGGGGGGGGTGTCATTGGGCTAATCCGCGGTGGGGGGGGGGGGTGTCATTGGTCTAATCCGGGGAAGGAACATGGACCTGCTCCGCATGGGTCAGTAGGCCTGTTGCAGTGTTCCTTCTTTCTTATAAGAACATAAGAAAGGAGGAACACTGCAGCAGGCCTGTTGGCCCATACTAGGCAGGTCCTTAACAATTCATCCCACTAACAAACATTTGACCTACCCAATTTTCAATGCTACCCAAGAAATAAGCTCTGATGTGCAAGTCCCACTCAAATCCAACCCATCCCACTCATGTATTTATCCAACCTAAATTTGAAACTACCCAAAGTCCTAGCCTCAATAACCCAACTAGGTAGACTGTTCCACTCATCTACTACCCTATTTCCAAACCAATACTTTCCTATGTCCTTTCTAAATCTAAACTTATCTAATTTAAATTCCATTACTGCGGGTTCTCTCTTGGAGAGATATTCTCAAGACCTTGTTAATATCCCCTTTATTAATACCTATCTTCCACTTATACACTTCGATCAGGTCTCCCCTCATTCTTCGTCTAACAAGTGAATGTAACTTAAGAGTCTTCAATCTTTCTTCATAAGGAAGATTTCTAATGCTATGTATTAATTTAGTCATCCTACGCTGAATGTTTTCTAACGAATTTATGTCCATTCTGTAATATGGAGACCAGAATTGAACTGCATAATCTAGGTGAGGCCTTACTAATGATGTATAAAGCTGCAGTATGACCTCTGGACTTCTGTTGCTTACACTTCTTGATATAAATCCCAGTAATCTATTTGCCTTATTACGTACGCTTAGGCATTGCTGTCTTGGTTTAAGGTTGCTGCTTACCATAACCCCCAAGTCCTTTTCGCAATCTGTATGGTTAAGTTCTACATTATTTAACTTATAAGTGCTAGGGTTATGGACACTCCCGAGCTTCAGAACCTTGCATTTATCTACATTGAACTGCATCTGCCACTTTTCTGACCAAGAGTAGAGTTTGTCTAAATCCTCCTGAAGTTCCCTAACATCTACGTTTGAATCAATTATCCTACCTATCTTCGTGTCATCGGCGAATTTGCTCATATCACTAGTAATTCCTTCATCAAGATCATTGATATATATTATAAACAACAACGGGCCCAAGACTGATCCTGTGGAACGCCACTTGTTACTGATCCCCACTCGGATTTAACCCCATTTATGGACACTCTCTGCTTCCTGGCTGTGAGCCATGATTCGATCCCGAGAGCCCCCTTCCCCAATGCCATGAGCTGCTACTTTCTTCAACCGTCTTTGGTGCGGAACTCTATCAAATGCCTTACTAAAATCTAAGAAAAAATATCAAATTCTTTATCATGGTCAACAGCCTCAAAAGCTTTACTGAAGAAAGTCAATAAATTAGTTAGACAAGCCCGGGCCCTCTTGTGAATCCATGCTGATTTATCATTAATCAAGTTTAGCTTATCGAGATGGCTTCTTATAATCTCAGCTATAATTGACTTAGTAATTTGCCTACAATTGAGTGTCAGCTTATTGGGCGGTAATTTGACGGTAACGACTTGTCCCCTGTTTTAAAATAGGAATTACATTAGCCATCTTCCACATATCAGACACTGCACCTGTTTGAAGAGATAAATTAAAAATATTAGTTAATGGTTCACAGACTTCCATTTTGCATTCCTTTAGAACCCTTAAAAAAACCTCATCAGGACCCGGTGACTTATTTTGCTTCAGTCTTTTCTATCTGCTTCACAACCATTTCACTAGTGACTGTGATGTTACATAATTTATCTTCTTCTGATCCACTATAAAAATTAATTACCGGAATATTATTAGTGTCTTCCTGTGTAAAAAACCGAGGGGAAATAATTATTTAAAATCGAGCACATTTCATTCTCTTTGTCGTAAGTTTGCCCATAGTTATTTTTTAGGGGACCTATCTTATCTCTGACTTTTTGTTCATAAACCTGGAAAAACTTTTGGGTTAGTTTTAGAATCCCTAGCAACTTTAATTTCATAGTCCCTTTTAGCTTTTCTTATCCCCTTTTTAATGTCCCTCTTAATGTCAATTATGATTCATAAGATGACCCTCGCCTCTTTTGATACTCCTATAAATTCCTTTCTTATCCCCTAGTAGATATTTCAGCCTATTATTCATCCATTTTGGGTCATTTTCATTTGATCTAATTTCCTTATAAGGGATAAACGTTCTTTGAGCAGCATGTATTGTGTTCAGAAAACTGTCATATTGATAGCTCTCTTCGTTACCCCAGTCAACAGATGATAAGTGTTCTCTAAGCCCATCGTAATCTGCTAAGCGAAAATCTGGGACTTTTTACTGAGTTTATCCCTACTATCATACTTCCATTCAATTCTACATGAAAATTGATTTGTGGTCGCTGGCACCCAGTTCCTCTGAAACTTCTAAATTATTAACAAGGGATTCATTGTTTGCCAGAACTAAGTCAAGCAGGTTATTACCCCTTGTAGGTTCTGTCACAAACTGCTTCAAAAAACAATCCTGAACTACTTCTAAGAAATCGTATGTTTTCAAAAATTCCCAGTTAAGAAATTCCAATCAATATGATAAAGTTAAAGTCTCCTAGAATTACTACATTATCGTGCCTTGTGGCCCCAAACAATTTCCTCCCATAGTAGTCTCCCCTGGTCCCTATCTAAATTTGGGGGACGGTATAAACACACCTAAAATTAATTTTTCATGCCCCTCTGAAAATTCTATCCAAACAGACTCTGTATGTGTTACTTCAGACTTAATACCTGTTTTTATGCAACAGTTCAAGCGATCTCGGACATACAATGCCACCCCACCCCCCTTCCCGATACTTCTATCTACTTGGAACAATTTAAAAAACCCCGAATGTGACATTCTGCAGGCATGTCCCGACTTTTTGAATTAAACCACGTCTCAGTAATGGCAAATACATCTATGTTACCTGCACTAGCAACTAGTCTCAACTCGTCCATCTTATTCCTAGCACTGCGACTATTTGTGTAATAAATATTTAATGACCCTCCTATCCTTTACCCTTCCTGCTCCTTTCTGTTATTCCACTAAACCTATTACTGTCATTGTCAATTAGTGCCACTGGCTTTCCAATATCCTCCTCATTTTGCCTATTACTAGTTCTCCTAGTACTCATGTTACTACCCTGCGACTTCACAGTTTTCCCGCCAAAACCCACCACTAACTATTCCCAGTTTAAAGACCTAACAGCTCGCTCCACTGCGTTGGCCAGTGCTCCCACCCCACACCTAGACAAGTGAACCCCATCCCTGGCATACATGTCATTTCTGCCATAGAAGAGGTCCCAGTTGTCAAATGAATGTTACCGCATTTTCCTTACAGTATTTGTCCCAGCCAGCAATGACACCAATTGCTCTGGACAACCTCCTTCATTTCCAACTCCTCTCCTTGGCAAAATGCCACATATGACAGGGTTTTCCACCCTTCTTCCTAATTATCTCTATTGCTGACCTATACCTGCTAATCAGGTCCTCACTCCTACGCTGCCAACATCGTTGCCCTCCAGCACTGAGACAGATAATAGGATGCTCCCATTACCTCTCATGATGTCATCCAGACGGCTAACAATATCCTTCATCCCAGCCCCAGGGAAAACATACTCTCTGCTCCTACTCCTATCCTTCAAACAGAATTTCCCTATCCATGTAAACCCAATCTGGCTATCCCCAACAACAACAATGTTTTTACCTTCCTTGGCGTCGTCCGTAGTGATGCTCCGAGTAGTCGACTCACATTCGCCAGGTAGCATTACACCACTTTTAGAATTCGTATGACGTTCTCGATGGTCTTCGTTGGGGGTTCTAGGGATGTCTCACTCACGTCTCCCAAATGCTTCCTTGGTGCTCGTTGTGGCATTCCCAGTAAAAACACTCACATTCGTCAGGTAGCACCGAGAATGAGTTGGAAGTTTCCACGGCAGTCTTCTGGTTTCTCGTTGTTTCTGCCTCTCCAACCGTTTTCTTAATCTTCAGCTTGGTTCCATGTTGCCCGGCCACTGACCAAGCTCCCTTCTTAACCTGGGGACTCACAACAGGTGGATTACTACGAATCCTCTTGTTCTCCTCCGTTAATCGCCGTATCTCCAGTTTAGCAACTCTGAGTTCTTCTCTCAGCTGCTGGTAAAGCTGCTCAAGAGAGGGCATCCTGGTTCAGATTCACAGAGAGCACACAAACAGGTCTTCACGAGCACACAAACAGGTCTTCACGAGCACACAAACAGGTCTTCATTATGTTCTTAAGGTAAGGTATGAATCACAGTCTACGGCAGTCTACCCTCCTTCCAGCGGAGCTGTCAGTCAACTCATCCTTACTCATTAAAAAAATGGTTGTGATGAATGGTTTGAAAAACCGACAAGTTGAAGATTGAGACACTTATGCAGCATATGGGAATCTTTATTCAGGAAACGTTTCGCCACACAGTGGCTTCATCAGTCCAATACAAAGAGGAAGGCGTAAAGAGAGGAGGAGTATGAGGTAATCAGTCCCTCAGCCTGGAGTCGATGTGTTCAGTCCATCAATCTTGTAGAATGTACAGCATAGGGCCGTAGACGTGGCTTATATACTGTAGTGAGGTGACTTGAAGCAGATGGAGGCGGGGTCATAGTGGTACCATCCACTAGTCGAAGTAGGTCTTTGTCCAAAGGTTGAACAAGCGTTGAAGAATTCTTTGTAAGAAGATCCCATGATGCTGCAGTGTCTGACAGTTGTGATGAATGGTTTGAAAAAACCGACAAGTTGAAGATTGAGACACTTATGCAGCATATGGGAATCTTTATTCAGGAAACGTTTCGCCACACAGTGGCTTCATCAGTCCAATACAAAGAGGAAGGCGTAAAGAGAGGAGGAGTATGAGGTAATCAGTCCCTCAGCCTGGAGTCGATGTGTTCAGTCCATCAATCTTGTAGAATGTACAGCATAGGGCCGTAGACGTGGCTTATATACTGTAGTGAGGTGACTTGAAGCAGATGGAGGCGGGGTCATAGTGGTACCATCCACTAGTCGAAGTAGGTCTTTGTCCAAAGGTTGAACAAGCGTTGAAGAATTCTTTGTAAGAAGATCCCATGATGCTGCAGTGTCTGACAGTTGTGATGAATGGTTTGAAAAACCGACAAGTTGAAGATTGAGACACTTATGCAGCATATGGGAATCTTTATTCAGGAAACGTTTCGCCACACAGTGGCTTCATCAGTCCAATACAAAGAGGAAGGCGTAAAGAGAGGAGGAGTATGAGGTAATCAGTCTACGGCCCTATGCTGTACATTCTACAAGATTGATGGACTGAACACATCGACTCCAGGCTGAGGGACTGATTACCTCATACTCCTCCTCTCTTTACGCCTTCCTCTTTGTATTGGACTGATGAAGCCACTGTGTGGCGAAACGTTTCCTGAATAAAGATTCCCATATGCTGCATAAGTGTCTCAATCTTCAAAAAAATGGTTATTCCTTTGAGTTCCGAGTCTTTCTCCTCCCAGAGCCCGGTCATGGGTCAGGCTCGTCTGGTGCTTGCCTGGTCACCCATAATTTTTAAAGGGGTGGAAAGGTAAGCCAGTGGAAGGCTTCGGTCAGATGACCAAAAACTCCAACTGGGGGTCATCATTGATTAAGACCCGCGTCAGGAAACACTTGTTCTGTTCCCTGACAAACCTTACCTAACCTTACTCATGATAAATTAGACACATGTGCAACTCTTGGGTATCTTTATTGAGGAAACGTTTCGCCACACAGTGGCTTCATCAGTCCATACATAGGAGAAACTTGAAGAACAGGAGGAGAATGAGGTAATCAGTCCCTCAACCTTGAGTCGATGTGTTCAGTCCATCAATCTTGAGTAGAATGATTCTACTCAAGATTGATGGACTGAACACATCGACTCAAGGTTGAGGGACTGATTACCTCATTCTCCTCCTGTTCTTCAAGTTTCTCCTATGTATGGACTGATGAAGCCACTGTGTGGCGAAACGTTTCCTCAATAAAGATACCCAAGAGTTGCACATGTGTCTAATTTATCAACATGTCGGTTCTCTGAACCATTCATCTACAAACCTTACTCATTCTGTGTTCATTTCTTACATGCGATTTGCAGAATTTATTTTGATTTATGTTATGTGATTTATGTGATAGGTTTATTAGGCTGGAGTGTCGTCTACTGATAAAAATAAACCAATTTTAACATATTGTAATGACAGTTAGTTGATAGATGAGCACAAAACGAGGCTCTACCAAGCACAGTAGATATATCTTAGTTAATCACTACTTGAGACTTATTAAAGAGTCACCCGCTATATATAATGCTTATAATTATAACCATAATTTTTAAAGAGTGGAGGGGTAAGCCAGCGGAAGTCACTCGGTCAGATGACCAAAAGCTCCAGCTCCGGGTCACCACATGACTAAGACCAGCGTCAGGAAACACTTGTCCCGTTTCCTGACAAACATAACATAACCTAGTCACCTACTTGACTGTCCTAGCAGCAGTAATACATTGTTATGAAGAGGCAGGGCTTCTAGATTAGAACTCTGGAAACAGGTCACAGGTATGGGGTAATTTCTGGTGATGAAGCTGGCTTCTACAAAGCTCCTTTCTTGCACCGGAGTTCTTCCTCATCGTCAGAGTAGAAACAAGCGTACAAACAGCAGCGTAGTTAGAATAAATGGTTTTGAAAACAGTGTCTTATTCATCAGCACCGTAGTTGTGGAAAATACTATATATATTTTCCGGAAATACGGTAATTTATAGGTAAATAGATGGCCTATATTGTATTTAATAAAATTTGTTATAGAAAATGGGTAAACTGAGCCTGCGTCTGGGCAGAAGAGTCGCCATTTTGTTTGAATCGAATAACAGACGTTGTGAATAATGGGAAGAATTTTTCGTGCTCTAGAGGTTAAAATTGGGCTGACACCCCTCAAATAGGAGGCGAAATTGTTGGATGTGCAGTCCTGCATAACTTGAGATATCAGGCGACTGAACAAGACAGCTCCAGGAACCTCAGATAAGTGAGTTATGTTATAACTCTGGCCAGTGTTATTTTCATGTATAGACAGAGGTTTTCTGAGTATGATACACATTAATCTCCAGTCAAATTGGTGAGTGATATGATAGTAAGATATTCTCCTGTTATGTGTATGTGTATTTATATATAATCATTTTTTTAATTTAATATACAGTCCACAAATTTATATATTTACCAGCATTCCTGGTGATGTATAATTCATTTAATTAATAGGTCCAGAGCAACTTGTGGATATGACAGTGGTAGGTATCGAAGGGGGACATTTTTTGCGACCTAGGTGTCCCAAATTCCTACTTGTCTAACTGATAAATAATAATTATCTATGTTCATTTACTGTTATGTATATAATGATACATTCAGATAAATGCAATTTTCCACAGTAGTGTCATCTTTTGAAAGTAACAGCACAATGAACCTAGTCGTTACTTTACGTTACCTAAATGATTTGTGAGAGCAGATTTGGGACTAATTCTTCTAGAATGTTAATTGTAGATTATAATGTACCCCTTTTCGCCTAGGTTTCAATGAGTACGGATCGAGGGACTTCAACGTTCCCGGTAATGTAGGTACTTGACTGAATCTAACGGGAAATGTTAGATTTCAGCAGTGCTCCAGCCTAGGAGAACAAACGACCTGGGAAAAATAGTATCATTGGCTTGGCCTCTTGTTTTGAAAGTTTCAGTTATCCATCCTATCATTTTTCTTGTGATGTAATAGTGACACTTGTGATCCTTGAAGGTGAGATCTTCTGACATGATCACTCCCAGGTCTTTACATTAGTCTTACGTTTTATTGAGTGATTCAAATTTGTTTTATATTCTCTTCCAGTCTTTATTTCCTCAGTCTTTCCATAATGTAGTAACTGAAACTTGTCCTCATTGGGTCTCATATTGTTGTCAGTGACCCACTGCAAGACTTTGTTTACATCACCTTGGTGGTTACTGTGTCCTCAGTGTTGTCAGTGACCCACTGCAAGACTTGGTTTACCCTCACCTTGGTGGTTTACTGTGTCCTCAGTGTTGTCAGTGACCCACTGCAAGACTTTGTTTACATCACCTTGGTGGTTTACTGTGTCCTCAGTGTTGTCAGTGACCCCCTGCAAGACTTTGTTTACATCACCTTGGTGGTTTACTGTGTCCTCAGTGTTGTCAGGACCCACTGCAAGGGCTTGTTTACATCACCTTGGTGGTTTACTGTGTCCTCAGTGTTGTCATGACCCATGCAAAACTTTGTTTACATCACCTGGTGGTTTACTGTGTCCTCAGTGTTGTCAGTGACCCACTGCAAGACTTTGTTTACATCACCTTGGTGGTTTACTGTGTCCTCAAATGTTGTCAGTGACCCACTGCAAGACTTTGTTTACATACCTTGGTGGTTTACTGTGTCCTCAGTGTTGTCAGTGACCCAATGCAGACTTTGTTTACATCACCTTGGTGGTTTACTGTGTCCTCAGTGTTTTCAGTGACCCACTGCAAGACTTTGCTCCCCCCCTTTCCCCCCCCTTTTTATCACCTTGGTGGTTACTGTGTCCTCAGTTTTTGTCAGTGACCCACTGGGAAGACTTTGTTTACATCACCCTTTGGGGGTTTACTGTGTCCCCAGTGTTGTCAGTGACCCCCTGCAAGACTTTGTTTACATCAGCTTTGGGGGTTTACTTGTCCTCAGTGTTGTCAGTGACCCACTGCAAGACTTTGTTTACATCACTTGGTGTTTACTGTGTCCTCAGTGTTGTCAGTGACCCACTCAAGACTTTGTTTACATCACCTTGGTGGTTTTTACTGTGTCCTCAGTGTTGTCAGTGAAACCCCCTGCAAGACTTTGTTTACATCACCTTGGTGGTTTACTGTGTCCTCAGTGTTGTCAGTGACCCCCTGCAAAAACTTTGTTTACATCACCTTGGTGGTTTACTGTGTCCCAGTGTTGTCAGTGACCCACTGCAAGACTTTGTTTACATCACCTTGGTGGTTTACTGTTGTCCTCAGTGTTGTCAGTGACCCCCTGCAAGACTTTGTTTACTCACCTTGGTGGTTTACTGTGTCCTCAGTGTTGTCAGTGACCCACTGCAAGACTTTGTTTACATCAACCTTGGTGGTTTACTGTGTCCTCAGTGTTGTCAGTGACCCACTGCAAGACTTTGTTTACATCCCTTGGTGGTTTACTGTGTCCTCAGTGTTGTCAGTGACCCACTGCAAGACTTTGTTTACATCACCTTGGTGGTTTACTGTGTCCTCAGTGTTGTCAGTGACCCACTGCAAGACTTTGTTTACATCACCTTGGTGGTTTCTGGTCCTCAGTGTTGTCAGTGGGCCCACTGCAAGACTTGTTTAATCACCTTGGTGGTTTACTGGTCTCAGTGTTGTCGTGACCCACTGCAAGACTTTTTTTAATCACCTTGGTGGTTTACTGGTCCTCAGTGTTGTCAGTGACCCCTGCAAGACTTTGTTTACATCACCTTGGTGGTTTACTGTGTCCTCAGTTTGTCAGTACCCACTGCAAGACTTTGTTACATCACCTTGGTGGTTTACTGTGTCCTCAGTGTTGTCAGTGACCCCCTGCAAGACTTTGTTTACATCACCTTGGTGGTTTACTGTGTCCATCAGTGTTGTCAGTGACCCCCTGCAAGACTTTGTTTTACATCACCTTTGGGGGTTTACTGTGTCCTCGTGTTGTCAGTGACCACTGCAGACTTTGTTTACATCACTTGGTGTTTACTGTGTCTCAGTGTTGTCGTGACCCATGCAGACTTTGTTTAATACTTGGTGGGTTTTCTGTGTCCTCAGTGTTGTCGTGCCACTGCAAGACTTTGTTTACATCCCTTGGTTGTTTATGTGTCTCAGTTGTTGTCAGTGACCCTGCAAGACTTTGTTTTAATCACTTGGTGGTTTACTGTGTCTCAGTGTTGTCAGTGACCCATCAAGACTTTGTTTACTCACTTGGTTTTGTTTACTGTGTCCTAGTGTTGTCAGTGACCACTTTCAAGTTTGTTTACATCACTTGGTGTTTACTGTGTCTCGTGTTGTCAGTGACCCACTGAAGACTTTTTTTACTCACCTTGGTTGTTTACTGTTCTCAGTGTTGTCAGTGACCATGCAAGACTTTGTTTACATCACCTTGGTGTTTACTGGGGTCCTCAGTGTTTTCAGTGACCCACTGGCAGGGTGTTTACATCACTTGGTGGTTTACTGTGTCCTCGTGTTGTCAGTGACCCCTGCAAGACTTTTTACTCCCTTGGTGGTTTTACTGTGTCCTGTTTTGTCAGGGCCACTGCAAGGACTTTGTTTACATCACCTTTGTGGTTTTTCTGTGTCTTTGTGTTGTAGTGACCACTGCAAGACTTTGTTTACATCACCTTGGTGGTTACTGTGTCCTCAGTGTTGTCAGTGACCCCTGCAGACTTGTTTCATCACCTTGGTGGTTTTACTGTGTCTCAGTGTTGTCGTGACCCACTGCAAGACTTTGGTTTACACACCTTGGTGGGTTTTTGTGTCCTCAGGTTGTCAGTGACCCATGCAAAACTGTTTAAACCTGGTGGTTTTCTGGTCTCAGGTTGGGCAGGGGACCCACGGCAAGACTTTTTTTAATCACTTGGTGGTTTACGTGTCCTCAGTGTTGTCAGTGACCCCTGCAAGACTTTGTTACATCACTGGTGGTTTACTGGGGTCCTCAGGGTGTCAGTGACCACTGCAAACTTGTTTAATCACCCTTTGGGGGTTACTGTGTCTCAGTGTGTCGTGACCCATGCAAGACTTGTTACATACCTGGTGGTTTACTGTGTCCCAGTGTTGTAGTGGCCACTGAAGACTTTGTTAATCACTTGGTGGGTTTTCTGTGTCCTCAGTGTTGTCGTGACCCTGCAGACTTTGTTACATCCCTTGGGGTTTACTGTGTCTGTGTTGTCAGTGGGCCCACTGCAAGACTTTGTTTCATCACCTGGTGGTTACTGTGCCTCAGTGTTGTCAGTGACCCCTGCAAGACTTGTTTACATCACCTTGGTGGTTTACTGTGTCTCAGGGTGTAGTGACCACTGCAAGACTTTGTTTTACATTACCTTGGTGGTTTACTGTGTCTCAGTGTTTGTCAGTGACCCACTGCAAGACTTTGTTTCTCACCTTGGTGGTTTACTGTTGTCCTCAGTGTTGCAGTGACCCCCTGCAAGACTTTGTTTACATCCCTTGGGGGTTTACTGTGTCCTCAGTGTTGGTCAGTGACCCACTGCAAGACTTTGTTTACATCACCCTTTGGGTTTACTTTGGGTCCTCAGTGTTGTCAGTGACCACTGCAAGACTTTGTTTACATCACCTTGGTGGTTTACTGTGTCCCCGTGTTGTCAGTGACCCACTGCAAGACTGTTTACATCACCTTGGTGGTTTACTGTGTCCTCTTTGGATGATACCTCGTATAAATTCTAGTATTGTTTGCAAGGAATGGATTAGTGTTATGATTTATGACTGTCTCATATGAGAAGTGATGTAAATGGTTTAGAAAACCGACAAGTTGAGGACTAAGATACTTGTGCAACATTTGGGAACCTTTATTGAGGAAACATTTCACCAACTAGTGGCTTCTTCACCCCAGTACAGAGAAGACAAGAGAAAGATGAGGAGGAGTTTAAGGTAATCAGTCCCTCAGCCTGGAGTCGATATGTTCAGTCCATCAGTCTTGAGAAAAGTACAGCATATGCTCTATTCATCTCATTTCTCTCATCTTCATCTCTCAGTCTTCATCATGAGAATAGAGAGAGAGAAGGGCAAGGTGGGGAAAATAATACGGTGGATTATGAGAACTTTCAAAAAATAGCACAAGGGCCACCAGGTATTTTCTAGGCACGCGAGATTTTCACCAGATAATGTACGTAGCTTAATTATTCTAATTGAAACTATTGGGACTGTCTCGGTCTTTGTGCTCTCTAGGTCAGGGAAAAGATGTTCTAACACATACAGGGAAAATACTCCAAGGCCGGATACGTGATATGCAACTAAAATCACTTGATGAGAGAGAGAGATGGAACTGTTGAATCAACTGAGAGAGAAGCAGTGGTGCTGTGTACTCAAGGATGAGAACAGTGTCAGCATTAGTGCTCCAAGACTAACTGAAGATAAGACACATATGCAACAGTTAGACAACTTTATTCCGAAACGTTTCGCCTACACAGTAGGCTTCTTCAGTCGAATACAGAAAGTAGGCAGGAACAGTAGAGATGTGAAGACGATGTAATCAGTCCATCACCCTTGAAGTCGTAGAATTTGAGGTTGTCAGTCCCTCAGCCTGGAGCAGTTCAGTTCCATAGTCAGGAACTATCTGAAGATCAAGCGACAGTGCGGAGACTTAAATACTGTCGGAAGGAGAGGTGCAGAGTAGTAGTAGTAGTAGTGAAAATTCAGCCACTGAGAGGTCATGTCCCTCTCAGATCCAACCCTGACCAATCATGACCTCTCAGTGGCTGAATTTTCACTACTACTACTACTACTACTCTGCACCTCTCCTTCCGACAGTATTTAAGTCTCCGCACTGTCGCTTGATCTTCAAATAGTTCCTGACTATGGAACTGAACTGCTCCAGGCTGAGGGACTGACAACCTCAAATTCTACGACTTCAAGGGTGATGGACTGATTACATCGTCTTCACATCTCTACTGTTCATGCCTACTTTCTGTATTCGACTGAAGAAGCCTACTGTGTAGGCGAAACGTTTCGGAATAAAGTTGTCTAACTGTTGCATATGTGTCTTACCTAACAACCTGTCGGTATTGTATACCATTTTGATGTTCACTAACTGAAGAGTATGGCACATGGGCAACACCTGGGTATATTTATTGTTGATTGAAAGGTTTTGTCCACGCAGTAGGTTTCGTCAGTCAGATACGGTGGCAGCAGGCGTGGAAACCAAGTAAAGATGTAATCAGTCCATCAACCTTGGAGAAATAGTTTTTGAGGTGGTCAATCCCTTAGCCTGGAGAAGAGTTCAGCTTCATAGTCTGTTCAGTGTGGTATTATATACCATTTTGAACATTCCTAGACTGAACATTCTACCAGCGTGTAATATAAGAATTACTAAGAGGAGCCTGTGACGTTTCTTGGTCTGTGAGAGGCCTGGTCATGGACCGGGCCGCGGGGGCGTTGACCCCCGGAACACCCTCCAGCTACGTTGCTGCATGATCTTTAAGGGTTTAGAGCTCTCTCCAGATGATGATCCTAATAATCTAGAAGTCTGAGGTGACGGATCAACCAGGTTGTGATGGTTGTGTGCTCACTGGACACGCGCGCGCGCGCGCACACATGCACGCACGCATATACAGCAGGCCTAGAGTCTAATCGACATGTGCCTAGGACTAGTAACTAACATTCTCTCTCTAAACTTAGGCGTGACGTCACACCTACCCGGATTTAGCTGACGAACGCTTGTACTCAGAGCGGCCATTGTTTATAAAGAATTTCCACTTGCCTATATTTAGTTGAAATGAATTCAGGTGGAAAATTTGAATGGTTGAATATTGCTGGTACTCAGCCTGGCCAGGTGGCACCTGTACTGGTACCTAGTTGTACCAGTACAGGTCGAGTCACAGCCTCTGGCCCTGAATCTAGTGTACGCACCTAACTGTACCAGCACAGGTCGAGTCACAGCCTCTGGCCCTGAATCTAGTGTACTTACCTAGCTGTGCCAGCACAGGTCGAGTCACAGCCTCTGGCCCTGAATCTAGTGTACTCACCTAGTTGTACCAGCACAGGTCGAGTCACAGCCTCTGGCCCTGAATCTAGTGCACTTACCTAGCTGTGCCAGCACAGGTCGAGTCACAGCCTCTGGCCCTGAATCTAGTGCACTTACCTAGCTGTACCAGCACAGGTCGAGTCACAGCCTCTGGCCCTGAATCTAGTGTACGCACCTAACTGTACCAGCACAGGTCGAGTCACAGCCTCTGGCCCTGAATCTAGTGTACTTCCCTAGCTGTACCAGCACAGGTCGAGTCACAGCCTCTGGCCCTGAATCTAGTGTACGCACCTAACTGTACCAGCACAGGTCGAGTCACAGCCTCTGGCCCTGAATCTAGTGTACTTCCCTAGCTGTACCAGCACAGGTCGAGTCACAGCCTCTGGCCCTGAATCTAGTGTACTTCCCTAGCTGTACCAGCACAGGTCGAGTCACAGCCTCTGGCCCTGAATCTAGTGTACGCACCTAACTGTACCAGCACAGGTCGAGTCACAGCCTCTGGCCCTGAATCTAGTGTACTTGCCTAACTGTACCAGCACAGGTCGAGTCACAGCCTCTGGCCCTGAATCTAGTGTACGTCACCTAACTGTACCAGCACAGGTCGAGTCACAGCCTCTGGCCCTGAATCTAGTGTACTCAACTGTACCAACACAGGTCGAGTCACAGCTTCTGGCCCTGAATCTAGTGCACTTACCTAGCTGTGCCAGCACAGGTCGAGTCACAGCTTCTGGCCCTGAATCTAGTGCACTTACCTAGCTGTGCCAGCACAGGTCGAGTCACAGCCTCTGGCCCTGAATCCAGTGCACTCACCTAACTGTACCAGCACAAGTCGAGTCACAGCCTCTGACCCTGAATCCAGTGCACTCGCCTAACTGTACCAGCACATGTCGAGTCACAGCCTCTGGCCCTGAATCCAGTGCACTCACCTAACTGTACCAGCACAGGTCGAGTCGCAGCCTCTGGCCCTGAATCCAGTGCATTCACCTAACTGTACCAACACAGGTCGAGTCGCAGCCTCTGGCCCTGAATTCAGTGCACTCACCTAACTGTACCAGCACATGTCGAGTCACAGCCTCTGACCCTGAATTCAGTGCACTCACCTAACTGTACCAACACAGGTCGAGTCACAGCCTCTGACCCTGAATCCAGTGCACTCACCTAACTGTACCAGCACAGGTCGAGTCGCAGCCTCTGGCCCTGAATCCAGTGCACTCACCTAACTGTACCAGCACAGGTCGAGTCGCAGCCTCTGACCCTGAATCCAGTGCACTCACCTAACTGTACCAGCACAGGTCGAGTCGCAGCCTCTGGCCCTGAATCCAGTGCACTCGCCTAACTGTACCAACACAGGTCGAGTCGCAGCCTCTGGCCCTGAATCCAGTGCACTCACCTAACTGTACCAGCACAAGTCGAGTCACAGCCTCTGACCCTGAATCCAGTGCACTCACCTAACTGTACCAGCACAGGTCGAGTCGCAGCCTCTGGCCCTGAATCCAGTGCACTCACCTAACTGTACCAGCACAGGTCGAGTCGCAGCCTCTGGCCCTGAATCCAGTGCACTCGCCTAACTGTACCAGCACAGGTCGAGTCGCTGCCTCTGGCCCTGAATCCAGTGCACTCACTTAACTGTACCAGCACAGGTCGAGTCGCAGCCTCTGGCCCTGAATCCAGTACACTCACCTAACTGTACCAGCACAGGTCGAGTCACAGCCTCTGACCCTGAATCCAGTGCACTCACCTAACTGTACCAGCACAGGTCGAGTCGCAGCCTCTGGCCCTGAATCCAGTGCACTCACCTAACTGTACCAGCACAGGTCGAGTCGCAGCCTCTGGCCCTGAACCAGTGCACTCGCCTAACGTACCAACACAGGTCGAGTCGCAGCCTCTGGCCCTGAATCCAGTGCACTCACCTAAAATGTACCAGCACAAGTCGAGTCACAGCCTCTGACCCTGAATCCAGTGCACTCACCTAACTGTACCAGCACAGGTCGAGTCGCAGCCTCTGGCCCTGAAATCCAGTGCACTCACCTAACTGTACCAGCACAGGTCGAGTCGCAGCCTCTGGCCCTGAATCCAGTGCACTCGCCTAACTGTACCAGCACAGGTCGAGTCGCTGCCTCTGGCCCTGAATCCAGTGCACTCACTTAACTGTACCAGCACAGGTCGAGTCGCAGCCTCTGGCCCTGAATCCAGTACACTCACCTAACTGTACCAGCACAGGTCGAGTCACAGCCTCTGACCCTGAATCCAGTGCACTCACCTAAACTGTACCAGCACAGGTCGAGTCGCAGGCCTCTGGCCCTGAAACCAGTGCACTCACCTAACTGTACCAGCACAGGTCGAGTCGCAGCCTCTTGCCCTGAATCCAGTGCACTCACCTAACTGACCAGCACAGGTCGAGTCGCAGCCTCTGACCCTGAATCCAGTGCACTCACCTAACTGTACCAGCACAGGTCGAGTCGCAGCCTCTGACCCTGAATCCAGTGCACTCACCTAACTGTACCAGCACAGGTCGAGTCGCAGCCTCTGGCCCTGAATCCAGTGCACTCACCTAACTGTACCAGCACAGGTCGAGTCGCAGCCTCTGGCCCTGAATCCAGTGCACTCACCTAACTGTACCAGCATAGGTCGAGTCGCAGCCTCTGGCCCTGAATCCAGTGCACTCACTTAACTGTACCAGCACAGGTCGAGTCGCAGCCTCTGGCCCTGAATCCAGTACACTCACCTAACTGTACCAGCACAGGTCGAGTCACAGCCTCTGGCCCTGAATCCAGTGCACTCACCTAACTGTACCAGCACAGGTCGAGTCACAGCCTCTGGCCCTGAATCCAGTGCACTCGCCTAACTATACCAGCACAGGTCGAGTCACAGCCTCTGGCCCTGAATCCAGTGCACTCACCTAACTGTACCAGCACAGGTCGAGTCGCAGCCTCTAGCCCTGCCTCTCAACACCTGTCTACAGTTGAAGATTGAGACACTTATGCAGCATATGGGAATCTTTATTCAGGAAACGTTTCGCCACACAGTGGCTTAATCAGTCCAATACAAAGAGGAAGGCGTAAGGAGAGGAGGAGTTTGAGGTAATCAGTCCCTCAGCCTGGAGTCGATGTGTTCAGTCCATCAATCTTGTAGAATGTACAGCATAGGGCCGTAGACGTGGCTTATATACTGTAGTGAGGTGAGGTGAAGCAGGAGGAGGCGGGGTCATAGTGGTACCATCCACTAGTCGAAGTAGGTCTTCGTCCAAAGGTTGAACAAGTGTTGAAGAATTCTTTGTAACAAGATTCCATTCTTTGTAACAAGATTCTTCAACACTTGTTCAACCTTTGGACGAAGACCTACTTCGACTAGTGGATGGTACCACTATGACCCCGCCTCCGCCTGCTTCACCTCACCTCACTACAGTATATAAGCCACGTCTACGGCCCTATGCTGTACATTCTACAAGATTGATGGACTGAACATATCGACTCCAGGCTGAGGGACTGATTACCTCATACTCCTCTCCTTACGCCTTCCTCTTTGTATTGGACTGATGAAGCCACTGTGTGGCGAAACGTTTCCTGAATAAAGATTCCCATATGTTGCATAAGTGTCTCAATCTTCAACTTGTCGGTTTTTCAAACCATTCATCACACCTGTCTACAGTGTTTACTGATAATTGAAATACGGGGTAAGCGAAAAGTGGTGAAAACACGTATACAAGTACCGTAAAAGGTGATAAATAAGACACATGTGCGACACTTGGGTATCTTTAATGAGGAAACGTTTCGCCACCCGGTGGATTCATCAGTCCTGTACAAAGAATGGTGAAGATCAGGAGTTTGAGGTAATCATTAACGAAGGTAATCAGTCCCTCAGCCTGGCGTCTACCTGGAGGGTATTCCGGGGCTCAGCGCCCCCGCGGCCCTGTCCACGACCATCAAGAACATAAAAACGAAGAAGGAACACTGCAGCAGGTCTACTGGCCCATGCGAGGCAGGTCCAAGTCTCCTACCGGCATAAGCCAGTTCCCCAACCTAGTCAGGTCAGGTCACATTCACTTAAGAAGGAACACGTCAACTGACCTAGCAGCACAAGCTAGTCAGGTCCAACTCGCACCCACCCACCCACACCCACTCACCCACACCCACTCACCCACACCCACTCATATATTTATCTAACATATTTTTAAAACTTCACAATCTTGATAATACAGTATATCCGCATAACACGTGTCTTAATATATCAACATGTCGGTTCTTTGAACCATTTATCTCTAGTGAAAATAAATTTAGCACGACGTTTCGCCCAGATGAGGCTTTAGTGTAACTAATACATTTTACTCTGGCAACGTTTCACTTAGTCCAAGGTTGATGAACTGATTACATCACTACTGCTGCTGCTTCTGTATTTGACTGAAGACGTCTACTGTGTAGGCGAAACGTTTCATCAATAAAGATACCCAACTGTTGCACATGTGTTCAACTGTCAACACTGGTGATCCA
>NC_069429.1:5666083-5688583 GCF_026875155.1 Cherax quadricarinatus | reverse complement strand
TCCCAGATGTTGCACGTTTCTAATTCTTCAAGAGTGCAACCTGAATGTTTGCAAAGGTCTTGCAGTGTGTAGGAGAGGTTACACCAGCAACTGATTGCTGACTGTCGGAAGAAAATCTATATCAACGCAATAAAAAGTTCTTGGAGTAAGCATCATGCCGAGCATATCGCTGGAGGAGTCCATTAACATTGTGACTTCATCAGCCTATGTGAGATTAGCGCATCTTAGAGGCCAGATCAACCAGGTTGTGATGAATATGTGGGCTAGCGGGCCTCCAACAGCAACAGCCTGGTTAACCAGGCTAGCACCGGACGAGCCTGGCCCATGACCGGCCTCCGGGAGTAAAAAAACTCTGACCTCATCAAAGGTATATCAAAGGTACTGTTCAGCAACCTTTATGAAGACTATTTCAGGGTTTTTATCCAGAACCTTTAAAGTTTTGCAGTAATTAGTGCCAGACCAGCCGGGCTATGCCTCGTACGTTGGATTGGGTGCAGCCAGCAGTAACAGCCTGGTTGATCAGGCTCTGATCCACCAGGAGGCCTGGTCACAGACCGGGCCGCGGGGGCGTTGACCTCCGGAACTCTCTCCAGGTAAACTCCAGACCTGACGGGTGTGAGGATAAACTAGACAAACTGAACCTGACGTCTGTGGAAGAGAGAACTTTAGGAAGACATGATTACGACATACAAGATTCTCAGAAGAAATGCTACAGAAAAAAAATGAAATACCAAGCCCAGGATCACGAGGCCGGACACCGTAATTAAAAATGAAAAATAATCATTGAGATGTAAGTCAGTACTGAGCGGAAGTATTTAGATGAGAGTAGTTGCAATCTTGACAGTTCCATGTCAAGGCCAGGAGAATAATCAGCAGTGCCTGTCAATATGGAGGCGGGGCCAGGAGCTATGACTCAACCCCTTTAGTGCAAATCAATGAGTACACGTACATATACTCTCCAGGAGAGCGTCGCACGGGAGACCTTGGTAGCTATTGAGCGAGTGTTTAACATTAATATCAGTCGTGGGAATTGCCAGACACCATGCTAAGTACTCTCACTGCTGCTGCAGCTGCTACTGCTGCTATGGCTGCTGCTGCTGCTATGGCTGCTGCTGCTCTCTCCTAGTTATTTCCTCAGTCTTTGAGGACGCGGGACCTCAGCTAGCAAAATGTTTGCCAGTATTGGTGCAGAGGGTGAAGCGAGGTAGTATGTTGGTTGATAGTAACCATCCTGGGAGGTGAACATAGTACCTGGAGGTTATTCCGGGGATCAACGCCCCCGCGGCCCGGTCCATGACCAGGCCTCCCGATGGATCAGGGCCTGATGAACTAGGCTATTACTGCTGGCCGCACGCAGTCCAACGTACGAGCCACAGCTCGGCTGATCCGGCACTGACTTTAGGTATCTGTCCAGCTCTCTCTTGAAGGCAGCCAGGGGTTTATTGGCAATTCCCCTAATGCTTGATGGGAGGCTGTTGAACAGTCTTGGGCCCCGGACACTTATGGTGTTTTCCCTTAGTGTACCAATGGTGCCCCTACTTTTAATTGGGGGCATTTTGCATCGCCTGCCCAGTCTGGTAAACAACCAGCCAAGGAGGTAAACAATCATCCAGGGAGAAACATAGACTGGTAGATAACCAGGAAGGTAAACGTAGGTGCTAGGCTGGTAGATAACTATCCAGGGAGGTACTACCATCGTGTCAAATGTGTGGACGAGTCTCATGAAAGTTGCCCCAGGAAGTGTTGCTGATGGTTCCTTCACCTCGCATAACCACATAAGATGACAGGTAAATGAACTTACATTCACTTATCCTTACTTCCCTGTGTGTTTCTTAATATTTCTTAAGCCTGCAAATATTTCCTTTGCAGTTTAGGAGTTCTGGTCGGAGACCGAGCCTGGGGAAGACGACCCCAGTTATTTGATTACACGTTTGTTAGTGGGATGGATTTGTGAAGGACCTGCCCAGTGTGGCCAACAGGCCTACTGCGGTGTTCCTCCTGTTTGTGAGTCGGCCTATCCATAGGCCGACTCACAAACAGCCATATTCAGAACGCAGGTTTGAAGTTATCAGAACAGGCTTTGTCGAGTTGTCGCGCTGAAGCCAAAATCAACAACGGCTTTTTAAAATTAACAAAAAACATCCTCTCAGACCATTAGTTCAGTGAATATTTTCTTTGATTATATTTCTTCAGTGGTGAAAATTTGAAGACGATCGGATGAATCGTTCTGAAGTTACAAATAAAATCTATACAGGGAGATTGTGAGTGGAGATAAATTGTATAAAATACAGTATAAAAATAACCTTTGATGAGTTTGGAGAGTCTACTCCCGGAGCCCGGCCATGGGCCAGGCTCGTCCCATTGTGATCATGCAGGTTGTGGTGGTTAGGTCGATCAGCGGGTCGCTATCAGTAACAACCTGGTTAATCAGGTAGTAATAAAGCGGGACCTTAGTCCCGGAACAACCACCTTTGACAAATGAAGGGTAATGGGTTTCAAGCCTATCGACTACACGAGAGGTCATTAAGGCTGCACGTAACCTGTTCACACCAGTCAAGAACACTTTAGTACTGTTAATAGGGATTGAAGTAACCTTTTAGTGTATACTATATACAGCCATACATCCAGTGTATACTATATACAGTCATACACCCAGTGTATACTATATACAGTCATACACCCAGTGTATACTATATACAGTCATACATCCAGTGTATACTAATATACAGTCATACATCCAGTGTATACTATATACAGTCATACACCCAGTGTATACTATATACAGTCATACACCCAGTGTATACTATATACAGTCATACATCCAGTGTATACTATATACAGTCATACATCCAGTGTATACTATATACAGTCATACACCCAGTGTATACTAAAATACAGTCATACACCCAGTGTATACTATATACAGTCATACACCCAGTGTATACTATATACAGTCATACA
This sequence comes from Cherax quadricarinatus, assembly GCF_026875155.1. Taxonomy (NCBI): domain Eukaryota; kingdom Metazoa; phylum Arthropoda; class Malacostraca; order Decapoda; family Parastacidae; genus Cherax; species Cherax quadricarinatus. The sequence continues at coordinate 5,685,622 of NC_069429.1, read as the reverse complement.
CCCAGTGTATACTATATACAGTCATACATCCAGTGTATACTATATACAGTCATACATCCAGTGTATACTATATACAGTCATACATCCAGTGTATACTATATACAGTCATACACCCAGTGTATACTATATACAGTCATACACCCAGTGTATACTATATACATCATACATCCAGTGAAATACTATATACAGTCATACATCCAGTGTATACTATATACAGTCATACATCCAGTGTATACTATATACAGTCATACATCCAGTGTATACTATATACAGTCATACACCCAGTGTATACTATATACAGTCATACACCCAGTGTATACTATATACAGTCATACACCCAGTGTATACTATATACAGTCATACACCCAGTGTATACTATATACAGTCATACACCCAGTGTATACATATACAGTCATACATCCAGTGTATACTATATACAGTCATACATCCAGTGTATACTATATACAGTCATACACCCAGTGTATACTATATACAGTCATACACCCAGTGTATACTATATACAGTCATACATCCAGTGTATACTATATACAGTCATACATCCAGTGTATACTATATACAGTCATACACCCAGTGTATACTATATACAGTCATACACCCAGTGTATACTATATACAGTCATACACCCAGTGTAATACTATATACAGTCATACATCCAGTGTATACTATATACAGTCATACATCCAGTGTATACTATATACAGTAATACACCCAGTGTATACTATATACAGTCATACACCCATGTATACTATATACAGTCATACATCCAGTGTATACTATATACAGTCATACACCCAGTGTATACTATATACAGTCATACTTTCCAGTGTATACTATATACAGTCATACACCCAGTGTATACTATATACAGTCATACATCCAGTGTATACTATATACAGTCATACATCCAGTGTATACTATATACAGTCATACATCCAGTGTATACTATATATAGTCATACATCCAGTGTATACTATATACAGTCATACACCCAGTGTATACTATATACAGTCATACATCCAGTGTATACTATATACACTCATACATCCAGTGTGTACTATATACAGTCATACATCCAGTGTATACTATATACAGTCATACATCCAGTGTATACTATATACAGTCATACATCCAGTGTATACTATATACAGTCATACATCCAGTGTATACTATATACAGTCATACATCCAGTGTATACTAATACAGTCATACATCCAGTGTATACTATATACAGTCATACACCCAGTGTATACTATATACAGTCATACACCCAGTGTATACTATATACAGTCATACACCCAGTGTATACTATATACAGTCATACACCCAGTGTATACTATATACAGTCATACACCCAGTGTATATTATATACAGCCATACACCCAGTGTATACTATATACAGTCATACATCCAGTGTATACTATATACAGCCATACACCCAGTGTATACTATATACAGAGCCATGCACTCGGTGTATATACATAGCCATACACCCAGTGTATATGTACAGATCCATACACTGTCTTATATATACACAGATCCATACACCCAGTGTATATATGTCGTGCCGAATAGGTAAAATTGCTCAATTAGCAAGAATTCGTTTAAAATTAAGTCCTTTCTAAAAAATTTCTCTTGTACGTTTAAAGATGTATTTTTTCCTTTATGTTAATGTAAAAATTAATAATTTTGTACCAAAAGAACCTTAGAAAACTTACCTAACCTTATTATAACAAGCGCAATTTAATTTAGCTTAATCCAACTAAATATATTTTAGATAAGTTTACAATAATTTAATAAACAAACACAATGAAATATTTTTCGTTAGGTTCAGAATGAATTTTGGAAATTATTGCATACACAAATTTTCGCTTGTCTTATTCGGCAAGAACAGCGTTGCTATTTAAGCCAAAATCGCAAGTTTTACCTATTCGGCACGACATATATACAGCCATACACCTCTCAAACCAGTTAAAGGCAAGTGACTGGTGCCCCTGGATCCCCCCCCCACCCCCACACTCTCTCCACATTAACATAATAGGGCGGGGGGGGGGTTGAGGGTTGGTTCACACCCCCGCCCACTATTGTTAGCGGCACATGAGTGGTGTATAGTGGTGGTGGTGGATGTACGTGTTGAGAGGCGCTAAATATGGCCCAGGTTAGAGGCCAAGTGAGTGTGGATATTCCAGTGTTTGTAGGGCAGCCTTGTGTGTGTGTGTGTGTGTGTGTGTGGTAGTTGATGCTCGTCTGTCAAGTGCGCTTGTAGATAGACACTTCGCCTGTTTTGTGCCTGCCTGCGCCCATGTATGTTCGTGTATTTGTGTTTGAAAGGGTCTAGTCTCAGCTCTTGGCCCCGCCTCTTAAGTTGGCACTTCGTAAATGAACTCCTAGCTCTGTCAGGCTTGTCATACTAATTCTTCAAAGTGTGTATGGCGCCTGTTGTCCACTGCTTCCACGTCCAGGTCTTGCCACGTCCAGGTCTTGCCACGTCCAGGTCTTGCCACGTCCAGGTCTTTCCTTTCATAAACACACAAGTAACCTAGACGAAAACAGTACACAGAATAAGACACATGTGGAACACTCAGGTATCCTTAATGATGAATAAGACACATGTGGAACACTCAGGTATCCTTAATGATGAATAAGACACATGTGGAACACTCAGGTATCCTTAATGATGAATAAGACACATGTGGAACACTCAGGTATCCTTAATGATGAATAAGACACATGTGGAACACTCAGGTATCCTTAATGATGAATAAGACACATGTGGAACACTCAGGTATCCTTAATGATGAATAAGACACATGTGGAACACTCAGGTATCCTTAATGATGAATAAGACACATGTGGAACACTCAGGTATCCTTAATGATGAATAAGACACATGTGGGAAAACTCAGGTATCCTTAATGATGAATAAGACACATGTGGAACACTCAGGTATCCTTAATGATGAATAAGACACATGTGGAACGCTCAGGTATCCTTAATGATGAATAAGACACATGTGGAACACTCGGTATCCTTAATGATGAATAAGACACATGTGGAACACTCAGTATCCTTAATGATGAATAAGACACAAGTGGAACACTCAGGTATCCTTAATGATGAATAAGACACATGTGGAACACTCAGGTATCCTTAATGATGAATAAGACACATGTGGAACACTCAGGTATCCTTAATGATGAATAAGACACATGTGGAACACTCAGGTATCCTTAAGATGAATAAGACACATGTGGAACACTCAGGTATCCTTAATGATGAATAAGACACATGTGGAACACTCAGGTATCCTTAATGATGAATAAGACACATGTGGAACACTCAGGTATCCTTAATGATGAATAAGACACATGTGGAACACTCAGGTTATCCTTAATGATGAATAAGACACATGTGGAACACTCCCGGTATCCTTAATGATGAATAAGACACATGTGGAACACTCTGGTATCCTTAATGATGAATAAGACACATGTGGAACACTCAGGTATCCTTAATGATGAATAAGACACATGTGGAACACTCAGGTATCCTTAATGATGAATAAGACACATGTGGAACACTCATGTATCCTTAATGATGAATAAGACACATGTGGAACACTCTGGTATCCTTAATGATGAATAAGACACATGTGGAACACTCAGGTATCCTTAATGATGAATAAGACACATGTGGAACACTCAGGGATCCTTAATGATGAATAAGACACATGTGGAACACTCAGGTATCCTTAATGATGAATAAGACACATGTGGAACACTCAGGTATCCTTAATGATGAATAAGACACATGTGGAACACTCAGGTATCCTTAATGATGAATAAGACACATGTGGAACACTCAGGTATCCTTAATGATGAATAAGACACATGTGGAACACTCAGGTATCCCTAATGATGAATAAGACACATGTGGAACACTCAGGTATCCTTAATGATGAATAAGACACATGTGGAACACTCTGGTATCCTTAATGATGAATAAGACACATGTGGAACACTCAGGTATCCTTAATGATGAATAAGACACATGTGGAACACTCAGGTATCCTTAATGATGAATAAGACACATGTGGAACACTCGGGTATCCTTAATGATGAATAAGACACATGTGGAACACTCGGGTATCCTTAATGAAAGAATAAACACATGTGGGAAAACTCAGGTATCCTTAATGATGAATAAGACACATGTGGAACACTCGGGTATCCTTAATGATGAATAAGACACATGTGGAACACTCAGGTATCCTTAATGATGAATAAGACACACGTGGAACACTCAGGTATCCTTAATGATGAATAAGACACATGTGGAACACTCAGGTATCCTTAATGATGAATAAGAAACATGTGGAACACTCAGGTATCCTTAATGATGAACAAGACACATGTGGAACACTCAGGTATCCTTAATGATGAATAAGACACATGTGGAACACTCTGGTATCCTTGATGAATAAGACACATGTGGAACACTCAGATATCCTTAATGATGAATAAGACACATGTGGAACACTCAGGTATCCTTAATGAATAAGACACATGTGGAACACTCAGGTATCCTTAATGATGAATAAGACACATGTGGAACACTCAGGTATCCTTAATGATGAATAAGACACATGTGGAACACTCGGGTATCCTTAATGATGAATAAGACACATGTGGAACACTCAGGTATCCTTAATGATGAATAAGACACATGTTGGAACACTCGGGTATCCTTAATGATGAATAAGACACATGTGGAACACTCGGGTATCCTTAATGATGAATAAGACACATGTGGAACACTCTGGTATCCTTAATGATGAATAAGACACATGTGGAACACTCGGGTATCCTTAATGATGAATAAGACACATGTGGAACACTCAGGTATCCTTAATGATGAATAAGACACATGTGGAACACTCGGGTATCCTTAATGATGAATAAGACACATGTGGAACACTCAGGTATCCTTAATGATGAATAAGACACATGTGGAACACTCGGGTATCCTTAATGATGAATAAGACACATGTGGAACACTCGGGTATCTGTATTGCGAAAATGTTCCGTCTGGCCAGTCAGGTTCCTTCAGTAGACTGCAAGTCAGTGCAACACTGGAGACATAAGTAATTTTGATATGATCAGTCTGGTGTGTTACATTTGCCTGTATTTACCTGAAGAATACTGCCACGTAGGCGAAGAGTTTCGTCAGTAAAGACACCCAAGTGTTGCACATGTGTCTTATTCATCAATAAAGACACCCAAGTGTTGCACATGTGTCTTATTCATCAATAAAGACACCTAAGTGTTTTACTCCTGTCTTCATCAATATAGATACCTAAGTGTTGCACATGTCTTACTCATCAATAAAGACACCTGAGTGTTGCACATGTGTCTTATTCATCAATAAAGACACCTGAGTGTTGCACATGTCTTACTCATCAATAAAGACACCTGAGTGTTGCACATGTGTCTTATTCATCAATAAAGACACCTGAGTGTTGCACATGTGTCTTATTCATCAATAAAGACACCTGAGTGTTGCACATGTGTCTTATTCATCAATAAAGACACCTGAGTGTTGCACATGTGTCTTATTCATCAATAAAGACACCTGAGTGTTGCACATGTGTCTATTCATCAATAAAGACACCTGAGTGTTGCACATGTGTCTTATTCATCAATAAAGACACCTGAGTGTTGCACATGTGTCTATTTCATCAATAAAGACACCTGAGTGTTGCACATGTGTCTTATTCATCAATAAAGACACCTAAGTGTTGCACATGTGTCTTACTCATCAATAAAGACACCCAAGTGTTGCACATGTGTCTTACTCATCAATAAAGACACCTAAGTGTTGCACATGTGTCTTACTCATCAATAAAGACACCTAAGTGTTGCACATGTGTCTTACTCATCAATAAAGACACCTAAGTGTTGCACATGTGTCTTACTCATCAATAAAGACACCTAAGTGTTGCACATGTGTCTTACTCATCAATAAAGACACCTAAGTGTTGCACATGTGTCTTACTCATCAATAAAGACACCTAAGTGTTGCACATGTGTCTTATTCATCAATAAAGACACCTAAGTGTTGCACATGTGTCTTACTCATCAATAAAGACACCTAAGTGTTGCACATGTGTCTTACTCATCAATAAAGACACCTAAGTGTTGCACATGTGTCTTACTCATCAATAAAGACACCTAAGTGTTGCACATGTGTCTTACTCATCAATAAAGACACCTAAGTGTTGCACATGTCATACTCATCAATATAGATACCTAAGTGCTGCACATGTGTCTTATTCATTAATAAAGACACCTAAGTGTTGCACATGTGTCTTATTCATCAACTTCTCGGTATTTAATACCATTAAAAATATACCATTAATATTATACCATTAGTATAGTTCCATTAATAAAATACTATTAATAACATGATCGCATCCCATTCCCCAAGAGATGTGCGACTCCTTCGGGTTTAGCGCTCCCTAGGATTGTAATAACCTGCATGTTGTGTACGACGTCATGCCTCCCAGGCTGTGCTCCGTGTCCGGTCTTCTCATTCCTGTGCTGATATTCTCATCACATATTTTAGGATTTAACTCTAACAGCCACTTTTTTTACCAGCCTGTCTGAGTCATCTTGGAACATTTGTGGGAGTCTTCAGGAGGAGACTAGATCACTGTTAGGGTTTTATCAACCAGGCTGTACTCACCTAGTTCTCACCTAGTTGAGGTTGCGGGGATCGAGTCCGAGCTCCTGGCCCCGCCTCTTCACTGATCGCTACTAGGTCACTCTCCCTGTGTGTGTGTGTGTGTGTGTGTGTGTGTGTGTGGTGTGTGTGTGTGTGTGTGTAGGTGTAGGAGGAAGCTTAGCTTCCGGTTTGGACACGGCAAGAGAAAGCTGGGGATTCCCCCTTTTCTCTCCGCTCTCTCTTTTCTCTCTCTCTTATTTCTCTCTCTCTATTTCTGTATAATTTCTTCTCTTTTCTTCCTCCTCGGTGAGAAACTAGATAAACATTTTCCATCGAGGTATATCAATTGGAAAATAGCTGGAGGTGGGATTACTGCCTACCTGGAATAACAAAACATTCCACTACCGGGAAACCCCAAACCACTTACAAATATACTCTGAAAACGGACGCACATAATTGATAATATATACCTGAAAGGAGTGAAGGGCTTCACACTCTTTAACTTAATGGAGTGACAACTATGGAGGAAACCTGCAATATTGCAAGTGTAATGGACACACTTTTGCTCCAATAGTGCAACACACTGTAGCTCCGTGTGTAAAACACCTGACTCCGCTAGTGTCACCACTGTAGCTCCACTGGTCAACACACTGTGTCCGCTAGTGTCAACACACTGTCCCCGCTAGTGTAAACACACGTAGCTCCAATGTGAACCACTGTAGCCCAATAGTGTCAACCCCTGTAGCTCCGTAGTGTCAACACACTGTGCTGCTAGTGTCAACACACTGTAGCTCCGCTAGTGTCAACCTGTAGCTCCATATGAACACACTGTAGCCCGCTAGGTCAACCACTGTAGCTCCGTAGTGTCAACACATGTGCTCCGTAGTGTCACCCCTGTACTCCGCTAGTGTCAAACACTGTGCTCCGCTAGTTCAACACACTGTAGCCCGCTAGTGAACCATGTAGCTCCCTAGTGTCAACCACTGTAGCCCCGCTATGTAAACACTTTTGCCCCAAGTGTCAACCCCCTTTTGTCCGCTAGTTCAACCACTGTGCTCGCTAGTGTCAACACACGTAGCTCCGCTAGTGTCAACACACTGTAGCCCCACTAGTGTCAACACACTGTACCCCGCTAGTGTAAACACACGTACTCCATTTAAACACACTGTAGCCCCGTAGTGTCAACACACTGTAGCCCCGCTTTGTAAACCACTGTCCCCGCAGTGCAACACACGTGCTCCCCCTATGTCAACCATGTAGCCCGCTAGTTCAACAACAGTAGTCCACTAGTGTCAAAACCCACTGTTCCCCGCTAGTGTCAAACATGTAGCCCCATTTGTGTCAAACACTGTACCCCGCTGTGTCAACACACTGTACTCCACTAGTGTAAACACACTGTACCTCCGCTATGTAAAACACACTGTAGCCCCACTTGTCAACACATGTAGCTCCGTAGTGCAAACCACTGTAGCCCCCGTAGGTCAACACACTGTACCTCCGCTAGTGTCCACACTGTAGCTCCATATGTAAACCTGTAGTCCGCTAGGTCAACCACTGTAGCTCCGCAGTGCAACACACTGTAGCTCCCCTATGTCAACCATTGTAGCCCCGTAGTGCAACCACTTAGCCCCACTAGTGTCAACACACTGTGTCCCGTGTAACCACTGTGCCCGCAGTGTCAACACACTGTATCCATAGTTAACCACTGTAGTCCCCGCTGTGTCAACACACTGTACCCCGCTAGTGTCAAACACGTACCTCCGTGTTCAACACACTGTAGCCCCCACTGTGTAACACACGGGCTCCGCTATGTAAAACACACTGTCCCTCCGCTAGTGTCAACACACTGAGCCCCATGTGTCAACACACTGTAGCTCCGCTGTGTCCCCAAGTAGCTCCGCTAGTGTCACACATGTACCTCCGTAGTGTCAAACACGTAGTCCAAGTGTCAACACACTGTAGCCCCGCTAGTGTCAACACACTGTAGCCCCGTGTGTCAACAACTGTAGCTCCACTAGTGTCAAAACATTACCTCCGCTAGGTCAACACACTGTGCCCCACTGTGTCAAACACTGTGCTCCGTGTGTCAACACACTGTCTCTCGCTATTTGTCAACCACTTACCCGCTAGGGGTAAACAGTAGCCCACTTGTAAACACACTGTAGCTCCGCTAGTGTAAACACATGTAGTCGCTAGTGTAAACCAAACTGTGCTCCGTGTGTAAACATGTAGCTCCGTGTGTCAACACTGACTCCGCTATGTAAACACTGTACCCCGCTAGTGAAAAACACACTGTAGCCCCCGTGGTAAAACATGTGCTCCGCTAGGGCAACCTGTAGCCCCGCTAGTGTCAACACACTGTAGCTCCCGTAGTGTAACACATGTACCCCGTAGGTAAACACTGTAGCACCACTAGTTCAACACACTGTAGTCCGCTAGTGTAAACACTGGCACCCTAGTGAAAAACACTGTAGTTTCCCTTTTGTGTCAACACAGTAGTCCATGGTCAACCACTCTAGCCCCACTAGTGTCAACACACTGTAGCTACTAGTGTCAACACATGTGCTCCACGTGTAAAACACATTACACCACTAGTTCAAAAAATTTGACACCACTAGTGTCACATTAGCACCACTGTGTCAACCCTGTACCCCACTAGGTAAACACACGTAGCCCACTTGTCAACAGTACCCCCACTGTTAGCATGTACTCCCCTAGTGTCAACACACTGTACCCACTAGTGCAAACGGCCCCACTTGTCAACACCTGTAGACCACTAGTGTCAACACGGTAGCCCCATGTGTCAAACCGAGCACCATAGTGTCACACGTAGCCCCACTAGTGTCAGACAGTCACCATAGTGTCAACACTGTTGTATGAAAAAAAAGGGTTTTTGAATGGAGATACGTAGGTTGAAAGTAACCATTTGTGGTGGTGGGTATTGTCAGATGGATGAGAGATGGAGCCCGGTCCCAAAGCCTGTTCCCGTACGTGGTCTGCCCCCCGGAGTGAGAGCGGGAAAAGGGGAATGGGCCTCCTCGTGAGCAACCCGGGGAGTCACCCAAAGCCCGGGCCTAGAGGGATTTTTTCTAAAGCACGGGATGATACAAATATTTTTGCTTTATAATCGGGAATACAGGGATCAGAACTATGCTGCAGTCGGTCATGTTCGTATTCGTCCCGCTTAACTATATACTATAGGCGGAACAGGAGGCGGATCTGGTGTTCTATACAATAACAAATTCATTATAATTTAGAATAATGGATGGTCAAATGTTTTGACGTAATGGGTTTTAAAAAAAACATTACAAATAAAAGAACAAATCTTTTTACATAGGAGGGAAATTGTCGATCGATCTGTATTCATGCATCTCGGATTCTGAGGAAGATTATTTATACAAAGGAAGTGTTTAACAGAAAGGCAGATTGGGTGCACGCAAATCAGACTGTTAATTTCAGAATACGGAGGGAACGTGCACAAAAAATTTCTGACAAACTGATCGCTATAAAAAAACCCCAAAATTTGACAAATTCATTCATCTCGGAATCTAATTTTACAGATATGTAATTTTAAAAACCCAAATTCTGCGGGGTAGGTTTTAAATAGCAGAAGGGTTTTTCATCTTGGGAGGGTCGAATTCCTCTCAATGGCTAAAATCCCTTGACTGAGAGGTCAAAGGAATTTAAAAAAAGATACTTGCGGGTTTTCCATTATTGTCGAGTACGAAAGGGAGTAAGGGCTTCGGGTTTGAGTATCTGCTGAGTATCTGAGGTAGGGTAAGGCAGGGGGTTGTCAGAGTCTTTCATTGTCTGGGTTCAATATCCTCAACTGCATACTAATTTCATATGACTAAATGCGATTCTTTGTTTTTGCCAGTACTAATTTCTCAACCTATCTTTTTTCCCAGTGATATGTTAAACTATCGAAAGGCCCCGAAAATTTTGATAAGCTTTGGCATTGCAGCGTTTTGTTAAATTTAATCAGCATAACTCTCGAACCTACTTTTTTTAGAGGCTTTGCTCGGGGTTTTGCGACTCTTGAAAATTTGCTGTTGATTTATGAAGTGTTTCACGGTTTTCTAAAAACACTTTGAGCTAAGTGGTGAGTTGCTACGAAATATCGGGTTTTTAATTGGGTTTTTGGAGTAGAATATAAAAATCAGGGGGAAAACGCTTGTCACACCATACAATGCATAAATGTGAGTATCCCCTTGGGAAGCTTTGTAAGCGAATTTATGGCACATGGACATCTGGTTAAACTTCATCCCAAGTTTCACTATGGGGTTGATAGTGGCTCTCAGAACATCAAGTACTTTCTTATTTGTTCTTTCGGCAAACCCCCATTGCTGGCAGGATGAGGGGAAACAAGGTGGATTAGAGATCTTGTTAAAGTACAAAAATTTTCAAAAATCTCATTACAAAATTCACCTCCTTACTTTTACAAAGGACTTGGGGTGGTATCCCCTGCAGATAATGGCTTTTTTAAAAAGCTTTGTCTGTCTTGCATTTTCTTACTAATAGGAACTGTCAAAATATCTGGTAAAATTGGTCTACCAAAACACACAGATTTTTTGTTGCCTTGGAGGGAAATTTAAAAATTAATTAAAAAAAATCAAGGGCAACTTTTTCCCCCGGGTTGCTAGTGGTTGGGTAATTTGGTTTGGGGTTTAGGACCTTTTGACATTTCCTTTTGCTGCATTTACAGACACTACATTTTTAACATCCGGAAATGTCAGTTGCCTACGTGGCCCAAAAATATTTCATTCTGGCTTGTTTCACAGAACGACCCATACCAGGGTGTGCAAACCTGGGCATCTGAACTAGCTGAAGGCTAGTTCACTAGTGCGGGGAAATTTTCTAACTGGTAAACTCTTCTGCTTGGGCCCCCAAAATCGGTTTTCCCGATACAGTTTTTCCTGCTCATTAAAAAGTCATAATGGGTGCGGTGGTTTACGTAAGATGGGATTTTCCCGGGAGAAGGAATCGAATCACACCAGACCACGGGGGATCTATTCTTTGGCAGTTTTGACATCCTGACATTATGGAGGATCTGCAGTAACTACACAAACGTGTCGGTTTTAAAAGCATCTGCACTACATTTGACTTCCCAGGTAAATGTTCAAAGGGGGATTAAAACTCTTGGATAGTCAAGGCCTTTGGGCTAACCTTCCAGTAGGTTTTGTTCTGGAATAAAGTTCAGGGGCGCATGTCTGTCAAAACATGAACGGGGTACGGGTAAATGTGTCTCGGAAGTGCTTTAAAGACCACACTATTGCAAAAGCTTCTTGCCCCTTACTGTAAAATTACGTTACCCTTCGAAAGGACTCGGCTGCAAAGCAACTCGTTGTACTTGCTATCGCTTTCTGAGTAGTACGGCACCTATGCCAAGGGAAAATGATCAGTTTCAGATAGAAGGGTTTAAAAAAATTTTGGGAATTTAAAAAATGGGAGCAGTGTTGTTTTTTTTTTTGGTTTGGAAATGCTGTTTTCTTGACGGAAAGGCCAAACAAAAGGGCATTTTTCTTAAGCAACCAGTTAGGGAGCAGTATGGAAGAAAAATTAGAAATAAGTCTAAAAAAACCTGAAGCCCAAAAGGGATCTACGGCATCAGCATTTTTGGGAGTTGGGAAATTTGTACTGCGTTCTTTATTTTTGGGTCAGTCGTCCCCCTCTGGAGTGACTACGTGCCCAAGAAACTTAATTTCTGATCTAAAAAATTGCATTTAGACAGTTTGTCTTTAATTTGCTTCTTAAAGTTTTCCCAAAGTACTGTTAAAGTTTTTTTCAGATGTTGCCCACGTCTTCGGAATGACGTTTACGTCGTCTAAGTACACCATAAGTGCTTTACCTATAAGCCCTTTAAAAGAATTTGGTATGAGTCTGAAAAAGTGATAGGAGACGATCGAAATCCAAACGCCATACGAGAAATGATAATGACCTGTGGGGGGGAGAAAGCTGTTAACTCTTGGGCTGCCCTCGTGAAGAGGGACTTCCCAAAACCCCTTTGAACAAGTCTGGGGTCGAAGACTTTGTTATCCCCGATTTTGCGAAAAAAGGTCACCTATTACGGGAAGGGGGAAAACGATCTGGAATGGTTTCGGTTTAACTTCCCAAGTCAATCCCGGGCGCCAAGTGCCATCCCTTTTTAGGATAGGATCAAGGGCGCATTCCAGGGGGAATTGTATTGCAATAACTCCTCATGAGCATTTTATTGTCGTTCCTTGGACAGAACTTGTGAAGAGGCATTTTGTACGAGGTTTGAAATAGGTCTGTTCCGGTTCAAGTGGAATACAGGGAAATAAATTCGTTATCCCCTTTCTCCCTGGTAAGGAAAGCTTTTCGACGTTTGTTCAACAGAGTCAACAAACCTTGACTTGTCTGGGAACGTTGGAGCAAGTCTTTTTTCCCAACTGGTGAAACAGATTGTCCCCGGGAAAATGGAAAAGGTTTTCCCCGGTAGAAATAGCACCGACCCCCTGGTCAGGTGACCGCACCTGTACTTGAACGGGTAAGGTAGTGAACTAGGGCAAAGAGGTTGGTTTTTTCTTGGACGAACACTGTGACCCAAAGTGGTTAGAAGGATAAAAAGGATTTATGTCTTTACAAAGTGTAAGGGGGTTCAAAAATAAACCCCTTTTACCTTTCAGGTCACGTCAACTAGGACGGTATCACCATCTGGAACTTGGAAAAAACAGAAATCTAGTGAGACACTAGCCCCAACAAAACTCTTTTTGCAAAGGGATGGACATCAAAAAGGATGGCTTTCTAGTTCCAAATAATTTTTCTGAAAGGATCCCCCTGTGGAGAAAAAACTACTCGAACTAGCAGTCTTGCAGGGATAGGCTTGACCAAGGGCTGAGTTTTCCTCGACACTTGAGGGAACGGAAAACTATCCCCAAGTTGAAGGTATAGGGGCACTAATGGGAGTGACAGAATTACCGTGCCTGACCGCTTGGGGAGCTACTGGAAAATTTCATTTGGTTGTAAGGACTTTAAGCACATATACTCTGCAGCAGTATGACAGATTCTGATCCAAGCTGGTAAAAACCCCAGAAAAGGAACGATTAATCATTCATTTGGGCTGCCATCGTAGGGTCGGCACAATGCGTAAGTCTCGCTGGAAGCAAACCCCAAGAAGGTACCGGGGGAAAACAAACTGGTCGACAAAAAGAAAAAACAGCGGGAAAATCTCGCCTTGGATAGTAAAGGGGAGTGAAGTTGACCTCGGACTCGCAGAAGAGAACCACTATCCCCAAGGAAGGTTACTATTGGTTCAACGAGGAGGATAGTCGTAACCGGGTCTCTTTTTAAAAAAAATAGCTATGAATTAACTTTGCCACCAGAGCCCCCGAAAAACATGAAAGGGGCATTATGGACAGAACTTTTATAATGGACCCTCGTTGCATTAGAACTATATGCAAACAGGAAAGTTGGTTATCATCGGGGAAAAGCATTTTACTTCTCCCCAAAAATTCTCTACGTCAAGACGTGTGAAGCCAAAATCATCCAGGATTTCATTTTCCCAGACTGCTTAAGGGTTCAAAGGAAATTTTGGGAAAGGGGATGGGTACTCATTTTACTTACCCTCACCATTTGGGGGGTTTGAAATGGGGCGTCTAATTCCCCCCAATTGGAAAAATAGCCTGGTTCTGATTAGACTGTGAACCAAGTCTGTTTCCCCTCTGGCTCTGGGTTGGAACGGCCATGGAAAATCTAAGTACCCCCATATTGTAGAGGCATTGCACTCAATGTATCAAGTCCATGAATTTATGAGAGTACATAGGGAAGATCTGATGGTACTATCATCGACGCGCTTCTTGGGAACTGGCATAACAATTTCTAGCGATAGGCCACGGGGAAAACCCCAATTTTTAAACAAATTTTTTGCTGTGGTTACTGTACGTACTTGGGGGTTACGGGAATGATAGCCCTTTCACTTGCTTTGGGTGATGAGGTGAGTGATTGCGGTTGGGAGGTTTGGTAGTAGCACAAAATAAAGGGGGTACAGGATTGGCAAAGGGGTTTGGCATGCCTACGAAAGGGAAGGATCCTGGGGGGCCAAAATTTCGTACATGGGTTAGAGCTTTAAGCGGTCCCCTATTAGCATCAGCCCCTTGAATTGTAAAACTTAGATGTCGGTGGCTTTTTTGTTTAAAAGACCCCAAAGGCAGCTAAACGGGAAACCCTCAAGGGCTGGTTTTTCCTACGTAAGATATCTTAATTTCGGCCCGCTTTAACAAATGGGACTTAGGTTTTTTTGAGACGGAGAGCAAACTCCCTTTAAGATTTTGGTCTCGGGCGTGCAAATAATTCTTTTAGAACAACGAACGGATCGTTTTCGCACTGGTTTAAGATAATTGCGAATTAAGTTTTATAAACTTGCCACCTGGTAGATTGGGAAATCTTTATTCGAATTAATTTTAAATACATTTGAGGGAGCTGAAGAACGGGCTAGACTCTCTTTCCGTACTTATTAAAAGACTCTAGTGGGGGACCTCAAATGAAACGAGCTTGGCTCTAACTGCAGTAAACCCAAACCCTTTAGGTTGTCTGGGGCCCATTGAATAATGGCATAGGAAAATAGGACCGAGTGTGTTAGCATGCCAAAAATTGAGTATGTCTATCGTTGATAGGGGGTTACTCGAATTTTGGGCGACCCCAAAAAAGGGGTTTTATAGCAGCAAGTGCTGAGGCATCGCTAGAGAAAATTGGACATGTTTTCAAAAGTAAAAACAAATTTAGAGAACAGAAAAATGTAACTGGGAAACACAACACAGTGAATTTAAATGGAAGAAAATGCTTAACTATTCTGATAGTAAATTTAAAAATTTACAAGTTAACGTAAGCAAAGAAATACAAAGAAAAAAAAAAAATATTTCAACTTAAAAACACTGAAAACAAGAGAACTTTTACTTTGCTCAAATCTAATTTTGCCAATTTTTTACTTTAAAATTTAAAAAAATGGCACAGTGAGTTGTCTTTACTTTTTAATGAACAAGGAAAAAACACAATTAAATAATAAATGGGCTCAATAAATTGTGCAAAAATTAAAAAAAACAACAATTCACTGAAATTAAAAATTAAAAAGCAGACAGAATAAAAAAATATGCACAGAAAGAGCATAAAAAACTGCACTGTAATAAAATGTATTGCACAAACTGCATAAAATTTTCTGCAAGAAAAAATTTAATAGCAAACAAAATTTGCAAAGAATTATTCAAAATGGTATGTGCAATAATTTAAAAAATTTTAAAACCAAGAAAAGAAAAAATACAAGGAAGAACACTTTAACTCTTAAATGACTTAAAACAACAGCAAAAAAAACAATTTTTTTTAGAAGGGGAAATTTTAAAAAATTGATAAGAGTGAATTTGTTCAATTTAAAAATGAAAAAAAAATAATAGGTGCAAAAAAATACATAACAAAACAGAGGGGTTTAAAACTTACAGTGATGCAGAACACATCAAAACACACAAACTAGAATTTTCTTGCAATGAAACGATGTGTGAAAAAAAATTTTAAATATGGCTCTTGCTGGGGCTTTTAAAAAATGGCACATTGCTGGGAAATAAGACAAATTAGACATGGCTAAAGGAAAGAATTTGAACAAAGAAAGTTCAAACACAGGGAACAAAACAAAAATTCACAATGCTGGGAAGAAAAAATAAAAGACAACCTGGTTTTTGTGCAGAATATGAGTGAAAATTTACTGAGTTAATACACTGGAAATTTTGAAGTTTAAACACAAGTTCTATAAACTAATGTTGCCCAAAACAAAAAAGGAAACACAAGACTTACTTCAAGGTTTAAAAAAAATACACAACAAACAGATTAAAATAAAACACGAAAATTAAAAACTGAAATTTAAAGGGGAAATTAAAAAGAATTTTTGCAATAGTAATGATAAACCCGAGTCGATCAAGTCAAGAAGTCACTAAGAAAAAAATTCACTGGGGAAAACAAAGAAATGTCTAACACTCGCAAAAGTCTCTAAAAAAAATATTATAGCTGTAACAACTTGAAGAATGAGAAATGATGGATTGGTTTTTATCGTCTTGTGCTTCCTTGCCAGAGATGTAGAATTGCGCTTAATCGGGGAGAGACAACAAAGGGGGCTTTTAAAGATGGGGGCGACACACTTAGTTTGACCCCCCATTTGGGGCCTTTTTGGGGGCTACAACCCTTGCGGACAAAACACTTGAGGTTTAATATTGAAGGGCCACTTTTTTGGGTTTGTGGGTAATTGGGACAAAGGGTTGGCCCATGGGACCCGGTTTTATTATGGTGGGGTTTTTTTAAAATCTAAACCTTTCCCCGAGAAAAACCCAATGCGCAAAGTAATCTAAACCGGCTTTTGGTTAGGAAACCCCCCGAAATAAACAACCCCAAGGGTAAAAACCATCGTGCTTAAGAACCAAATAAACTACCGGTTTCCAAGGGGAAAACACTGGGATGCTTGGCTTTTAATTTTACAAGAAATTTAAACTTCCCCGTGGCCCGGGGGTAACTGGGGAGGGGAAAATTTTTTGGGGTTTTTGGGTGGCGGCTTTTTACCCCCCCCCCCCAAAATAAACTGGTTTTTTTCAAAATGGGCAAACCCCGGGGTTTAAAAAACGGCCCTTGGGGCCAAAATTAAAATGGGAGTAGCTGGCTTGGGACGGCTGGGTGTCTGACTCCACCCCAGAAGGCTTTTTGCAATTTAAACCCTCGTGTAATGCAAAAAGGCCCCGGGAAAAACCAAATTTTTCAAAGGGGCTGAATGAATATGTGGGAAAGGCCTTTTAGGTGTGGTTTTGTAGCTGGTGGGATGGGGCCCCTGAACCGTTATCGGTAGGCCCCCGGTAAAAACGAAATGGGCCCTTCCTGGAAACCCGTGCGTAACCAAAAAACGGCTACGGGACCTTTAAAAAAAGGGTTCTTAAAGAGATATTTTATGGGAAAAAAGTGACCAAACTTGTGAAGTAGTGTATTGTCAAACAATGGAAATGAACCCGGGTCAACCTGGACCACTGTGTCCCCCTGAGCACAAAATGCCCCTGTAGCCACCCTAGGGCAACAAAGCACACTAGGGGAAACCCAAAAACCCCCCAGGGAAAAGATCCCCATTCAAACCCTTTAAAAATGGGAAAATTAGCAACTAGGTGAACAGTAGCACCCCTAGTTAACACGTCCCATAGTGTGAACACTGGCCCACTGTGTAAAACGTAGCCCACTAGTGTAACACTTAGCACATATGTAACATGTAGCCCCACGTGTAACACTGTAGCCCCTAGTGTGAACACTGTAGCCCACTGTGTAACACTGTACCCACTAGTGTAAACCCCCAGCACTAGTGTAAACATTTTAGCACCACTAGTGAACACGTAGCACCACTAGTGTGAAACTGTAGCCCCCTAGTGTAACACTGAGCCCACTATGGAAAAAAATGTAGCTCCATAGTGTACACTGTAGCCCACTAGTGTACACTGTGCTCCCTGTGTACAGTGCACCCTAGTTTACACTTAGCCCCTAGTGTGAAAAAAATGTAGCACACTAGTGTAACACGTAGCACCCTAGTGCAACACTGTGCACCCCTAGTGTCAACACTGAGCACCACTAGGGTGAACACTTTAGCACCACTTGTGTCAACCGTAGCCCACTGGTCAAACAAAAATTGCCCATAGGTCAAACCCCTGAGCCCACTGTGTCCCCACGTAGCCCCAGTGAAAAAAAAATTAGCAAATTTAAACATGTAGACCACTAGTGTAACATGTGCACCAAAAGTGTCAAAAAAACTTAGACCACTGTGTCCTCACTGTAGCACCCTAGGGGTTGGCCCCCCCAAACATGTAGCCCACTAGTTTTAAAAACTTAGCACATAGTGTCAAAAACTGTAGCACCACTGTGTCAAAACCCCCACTGTTCCCTTTTTACCACTAGTTCCCCAAAACTGACCACTGTGTCCAAAAACTTAACACCAATTGTCAACACACTGTTTGCCCACTAGTGTCACCCCACTGTCCCCCCCTAGTGTCAAACCAATACACCACTAGTTCAACACACTGTGCACCACTAGTTTTTAACACTTTTAGACCCTGTGTCAAACACTGTCACCCCCTAGGTTTAACACTGAGCACCACTAGTGCAACCTGTAGTCCCCTAGTGTCAAAAACACTGTAGCCCCCTAGTGTCAAACACTTGCACCCCTAGTGTAAAAAACTTAGCACCACTATTCAAACACTTGCCCATAGGCCCCTGTAAAAATGTCAACCTGTGCACCACTAGTGTCAACTGTAGCACCACTGGTCAACACACTGAGCCCATGTGTCAACACACGAGCCCCTTTTGTCAACACTTAGCACCCTAGTGTAAAAATTTAGCACCACAGTGTCACACGTGCACCATAGTGTCAAACACTGTGCACCCCTAGTGTAAAAACTGTAGCCCATAGTGTCAAAACTGTAGCCCCTAGTGTCAAACTGTGCCCATAGTGTCAACACCTGTAGCCCCTTGTCAACACACTGTAGCTCCCTGTGTCAACACACTGTAGCCCCTCTTTTTCAAAACCCCGGTGCCCCCTAGTGTCCACTGTTGCCAATAGTGTAACACTGTTGCTCCACTAGTGTCAACACACGTAGCACCCCAGTGTCAAACCCTGTAGCACCACTTGTACCCCTTTGTAATAGTGTCAAACCCCTGGCACCACTGTGTCAAACCCAATGTACACCCTAGTGAACAAAACTGTGAAAAACTGTGCAAAACTGTGCACCACTGTGTCAACACTGTAGCCCATAGTGCAACACATTGTACAAAACCCCT
>NC_069429.1:5650488-5665583 GCF_026875155.1 Cherax quadricarinatus | reverse complement strand
GGGAAGATTTCTGTACATGGGATCTTTTGTCTTCCTCCTTTGTCGTTTTCCAGAGATTTTTATTATTTGTAATACGGTGACCAAAAATGAGGCATAGTCAAAATGGGCCTAACAAGGAATATAGATTTTAAAGAACAACCTGAGGACTTCTATTATTTATACTTCTAGATATGAAGCCAAGAATTCTGTTAGCTTTAGGGAAACCCACTAATGCACTGTTGTCTTTGGTTTTAGGTTACTGCTAACCAGAACTCCTAAATCCTTTTTGCAATCGGTAGTATTAAGATTACATTTATTTTATTTTGTGGCATGGTTATTTAACTGTCCAACATTTAGAACTTTGCATTTGTCATATTTAAACTGCATCTGCATTTTCTCCGCCCATTGCGTCAGTCTATTCAAATCATCCTGGAGTGCTCTAATGTCCTCATTAGAATGAATTGGACGGCCTATTTTGGTGTATCAGCAAATTTGCTTATGTCGCTATTTTTTCCCCTCATCTATGTCATTTTTGTAAATTGGGGAAAAAACAACGGGCCCAACACTGACCCCTGAGGAACACCGTTGTGACGTGCCCCATTCTGATTTCTCCCCATTTATGCAAACTCTCTGCTGTCTATTGTCAGCCATGCCTCTACCAGGAAAAAATTCTCCTGTTCTGTGTGCAGAAAGTTTCTCAATAGCCTTTGGTGTGGAACTCTATCGAAAGCCTTACTGAAGTCCATATACACAATATCATATTCATTACCATGATCTACCTCCTCAACCCTTAGTGAAAAAAGTTAGTAAATTCTTTAAGACAGGAATGCCCCTTTGTAAAACCGTTGTTGAGAATCATTAATCAATCTGTCCCTGCCAAGGATGGCTTCGAATTGCTTCGGCAATTATTGATTCCATAATTTTCCCACTGTGGAGGTAAGGCTTTTTGGGTCTAAAGTTCGAAGCCATGGAATGTCACCTGCCTTGTAATAGGTTTTTACATTTGCCATTTTCTACCTATCAGGCACTATGCCAGTTTGTGTGATTGTTAAAAAGATTAGCCAAAGGTATGCTAATTTCCCTCTTTACATTCCTTTAACACCCATGCAAACAGTTCATCAGGACCTGGGAATTTGTTAGGTTTTAGTTTCTCTATTTGTCTGAGGCCCATGTCACTAGTTACTGCAGTGTACATAGTTTTCATCATCCTGTTACGTAATCTTTATTTCAGGAATATCGCTAGTATTTTCCTGGGTGAAAACTGAGAGCAAATAGGTATTTAGAATTTCACACATATCCTTGTCACTGTCAGTAAATCTGTCAGTGTTACTCTTAAGTGGGGGGGGGGGGGGGTTGAAGAGGGTTGGAATAGTTTTAAAAAATGCAGTACTAGAATGTGTGGGGCAGAAGTTTGTGGTTATGGAGGGTGAGGGGGCAGGAGGAAAGGGGAGTGATTGGTGGAATGATGAAGTAAAGGGTGTGATAAGAGAAAAGTTAGTGATGGGGGAGGTTTTTACAAAGCAGAAGTGTTATTAGAAGAGTAGAGTATATGGAGAGTAAAAGAAAGGTGAAGAGAGTGGTGAGAGAGTGCAAAGAAGAGCAGATGATAGTGGGAGAGGCACTTGTCAAGAAATTTTAATGAAATAAGAAAAATTTTTGGAGCGCGTTAAAAAAAGTTAAGAAAGCCTAGGGAACAAATGGATATGTCATTTAAAAAAAACAGAGTTAGTAGATGGGGAGACGGATTTATTTGGGTAGATGGCGAGAATATTTGAGGAACTTTTAAATTTTGACCAAGAAAGGGAGGCGGTAATTTTCATGCACTGGCTGGGGGGGGTATACTATCTTGTAGGGTGTAGAAGAGCATAGTGTGGGGGGTACGTGAGGCAATATGTGAATGAAAGGGGGGTAAAGTAGCTGGAACTGACGGGATCATGCCGGAATTGTTGAAAGCAGGGGGACGGGGATATAGTGTTGGAGTGGCTGGTATTTTTGTTTAATAAATGTTTGGAATAAAGGGGAACGTACCTAGGGTTGGCAGAGAGCATGTATAGTCCCTTTATATAAAGGGAAGGGGAACAAAAGAGTTGTAAAAATTATAGAGGATAAGTTTATGAATATCCCGGGAAAAAGTTTTATGGTATGGGTTATTATTGAAAGAATTAGAGGTAAGACAGAACGTAGGATTGTGGATGAGCAGGAGGTTTTAGAGTGGGTAGGGGATGTGTAGATCAAGTGTTTACATGAAGCATATATGTGAACAGTATTTAGATGAAGGTAGGGAAGTTTTTATTGCATTTATGAATTTAGAAAAGGCATATGATAGTGGATAGGGAAGCAATGTGGCAGATGTTGCAAGTATATGGAATAGGTGGTAAGTTAATAAATGCTGTAAGATTTTTTATGAGGATAGTGAGGCTCAGGTTAGGCTGTGTAGAAGAGAGGGAGACTATTTCCCAGTAAAAGTAGGTCTTAGACAGGGATGTGTAATGTCCCCATGGTTGTTTAATATATTTATAGTAGGGTTGTAAAAGAAGTAAATGCTAGGGTGTTTGGGGGGAGGGGTGGGATTAAACTAGGGGGAAATTCAAATACTAAATGGGAGTTGACACAGTTGGTTTTTGCTGATGATTACTGTGCTATGGGAGTTCTACAAAAAATTTTTGGGCAGGGTTAGTAGCGAGTTTCGGAGTGTGTGTAAAGGTATAAAGTTGAAAGTGAACATAGAAAAGAGTAAGGTGATGAGGGTATGAACTGATTTAGATAAAGAAAAACTGGATATAAAATTTGGGGGAGGAGTAGTATGGAAGAAGTGAATGTTTTCAGATTTTTGGGAGTTGACGTGTCAGTGGATGGATTTGTGAAGGAGGGGGTTTAAATTTCATAGAATTGATGAAGGAAAAAAGGTGAGTGGTGCATTGAGGATATGTGGAGGAAAAAAAAAATTTATCTTGGAGACAAAAAAGGGAATGTATGAAAGTATAGTAGTACCAATATTTATATGGGTGTAAAAGCTTGGGTTGTAAATGCTTTAGCGAGGAGGCGGTTGGAGACGTGGAGATGTCCTGTCTAAGGGCAATGTGTGGTGTGAATATTATGCAGAAAATTCGGAGTTTTGAAATTAGGAGAAGGTGTGGAGTAATAAAAGTATTAGTCAGAGGGCTGAAGAGGGTTTGTTGAGGTGGTTTGGTCATTTAGAGAAAATGGATCAAAGTAGAATGACATGAAGAGCGTATAAATCTGTAGGGGAAGGAAGACTGGGTCCCTGGAGTTTACCTGGAGAGAGTTCCGGGGGTCAACGCCCCTGCGGCTGGTCTGTGACCAGGCCTCTGGTGGATCAGAGCCTGATCAACCAGGCTGTTACTGCTGGCTGCACGCAATCAAGTACGAGCCACAGCCCGGCTGGTAAAGGTACTGACTTAACGTGCTTGTCCAGTCCCTGCTTGAAGACAGCCAGGAGTCTTTTGGTAATCCCCCTTATGTATGCTGGGAGGCAGTTGAACAGTCTGGGGCCCCCTGACACTTATTGTATTGTCTCTTAACGGGCTAGTGACACCCTGCTTTTCATTGGGGGGATGTTGCATTGTCTGCCGAGTCTTTTGCTTTCATTGAGTGATTTAGTGTGCAAGTTCGGTACTAGTCCCTCTATGATTTTCCAGGGTTTATAAATTTGTATCTCTCCCGCCTGCTTTCCAGGGAGTATAGGTTCGGGAAAACTCAAGCGCTTCAGTAATTGAGGTGTTTTATCTCCGTTAGCGCGCCGGTGAAGGGTCACTGTACATTTTCTAGGTCGGCAATTTCACCTCCCTTGAAAGGTGCTGTTAGTGTGCAGAAAATTTTTCCAGCCTAGATAGAACAGCGACCTGAAGAGTAGGTAGGGGTAGGGGTTCATCCTCGAAAAGGTTGGAGGGAGGGGGTTTAAAGGGGTTTTGTGGGCGTGGGGTTGGACTTGCAGCAAGCATGTGTGAGCGTGTTAGAAAATTTGTGAATGGAGATAAATGGTATTTGGGGTTGACGAGCTGTTGTAGTGTGAGCAGGGTAATATTTAGTGAAGGGATTCAGGGGAAACCCGGTTATTTTTATATACCCGGACTTGAGCCCTGGAAAAGGGGAAAGTGCAATGCCTGCACTTTAACCCTTTGAGGGTTTTTGGTCGTATAGTACGTTTTACGCTTTAGGGGTTTTTGACGTACTAGTACTCATAAATTCTAGCGGCCTCAAATCTAGTGGAGAAAGACTGGTAGGCCTTCATATGAAAGAATGGGTCTATGTGGTCAGTGTGCACAGTCTAAAAAAAATCCTGCAGCACACAGTGCATAATGAGAAAAAAAAACTTTGACCATTTTTTTTTAATAAATCAGCGACTTTGCACTGTATTTTTTTATGGTTTTTTATTGTTGTATTCTATTTTTTCTTGGTTCATTTTATAGAATGGAAGACATATTACAGAAATTGAGATGATTTTGACTGGTTTTACAATGAAAGGTGCCTTGAAATTGAGCTCAAAGTAGCAGAAATGTTCGATTTTTACCAAACTTCAAAAGTAAACAAATCGTCCCAAGCGTGCAATACACGTCAACTGGTGAGTCTAATATTCTTTTACAAGTGCACCAATAATTTTATCCCATTTTTTACACAAATTTGCAGTAGTCTGCATAACAGTAATTTTTATTTTTTTGTGAGAATAAAAATTCAAAGTGGAAAGCAAAGAATATAAGAGGGGCCTTGAGACGTGACTAATGACTAGAGGAAATGTCTTTTTAGTGCAGGAATGTTTTTCTTGTTTATTCTGGACCCTATTCGGAATGGGCATCTTTTGAAATTTGTGTGAAATTGGCAAAATTGCTAAATTCTGACCACTGTACTGGACAGTTGAATTTATAAATGGGTGGTTTCTTGCACCATTCGATAGAAAAAATGGATGTTCTAGCGAAATATTCATGTTTTTTGTCGACTAGTACAGTGAATTTGGGGCCGAAAATGGGGGCTCAAAGTGGGCGAAATCGCCGATGCGTAACATCCCCGAGACCGCTAACTTTGCGAGAGATAATTCCGTAAGTTTTCTATCAAATTTTCAAACTTTTGGTGTCTTTATGATCGGGAAAAGATTCTCTATCTTTTCATAAGAGAAAATAATTTTTTTTTTTTTTAAATTTGGCCGACCCTGAGAACGAGTTTCGGAGAGGGCCTGTCGACCCTCAAAGGGTTAAAGGAGGGGTTTGGGATATTTGCAGTTTGGAAGGATATGTTGTGTATCTTTATACGTATATGTTTTCTAAACTGTTGTATTCTGCAAAACAGTGATTATGTGTGAAGGAAAGAGTTGAATGATGATGAAAGTATTTTCTTTTTGGGGATTTTCTTTCTTTTTTTTGGGGTCACCCTGCCTCGGTGGAAGACGGCCAGCTTGTTAAAAAAAAAAAAAAAAAGTGAAAAAAAAAATAGTGAACATTAAAAGTGAACAGAGGAAAGAGCAAGGTGATGAAAGGATAAAAAAAAGTATAGGCAATGAGAGATTGAATATCAGATTGGATAGAGGGTGTGGAGGAAGTAAATGTGTTCAAGTATTTGGGGGTGGACTTGCCAGTGGATGGCTCTTTGAGACATGAGGTGAACTATAGAATTGATGAATGGAAAAGGGTGGGTAGTGCATTAATGTATCTGTGGAGACAATAAATTTTATTCATAAAGGCAAAAAAGGCAATATACCAACATTGATGTATAGGTATTGAGCATGGGTGTTGAATGTTGTGGTGAGAAGGAGTAGGAGGCAGCGTCTGGACTCAGGAGAGAGGTTGTGTTTAACCCGTAAACGGTCCAAGCAGATCTACGTTCACATGTGTAGTGCTCCAAAAGTAGATCTACGTTTTTTTTACATATTTTCAAATATATAAAAAAAAAGTAAATCAGTTTTTTTACACATTTTCAAATGTAAAAAAAAAAAAATCTACTTTTTTTACATACTTTCAAATGTTGAAAAAACGTATATATACGTTTGGACCGTTTACGGGTTAAGGGCAATGTTTTGGTATGAATGTTACGCAAAGATTTTAGAGCTAAGAAATTAGGGGAAGGTGTTATTCAGAGGACTGAAGAAGGTTTGTTGAGGTTGATTGAACATTTAGATAGGATAGAGAAAAATAGAAGACTTTAAACCCCTTTAAAAGGTCCAAACGTATATATACATTTTTTCAACATCTGAAAGTATGTAAAAAAATGTAGATCTTCTTTTTTGTTTTACATTTGAAAACATGTAAAAAAAAAACTTTTATCTACATTTTTTTTTGTTATATTTGAAAATATGTAAAAAAAAAGTAGATCTACTTTTGTAGCACTACGAATTTGAACATCGATCTATTTGGACCGTTTAAGGATATATCAATAAATAAATCTGGGGTGGTGGGAAGAAGGGGAAGAGGTCATCCTAGGAAAGGTTTTAGGGAGGGGGTAAAGGAGGTTGAGTGCTAGGGGGCCTGCATATCCAACAGGCTTGTGAGTGTTAGATAAGAGTGGATGCAATTTTTTTTTTTTTTTTTTTTTTTTTTTTTTTTTTTTTTTTTTTTTGCTGTGAGCAAGATAACATATTGAAGAATTAACAGGAAACCAGTTAGCTGGACTTGAATCCTGGTGGTGGAAGTACAGTGCCTTCACTCAGAAGTAAGGGTGGGATTGTTGCAGTTTGGAGATTCATCTGAACTTGTGGCAAGACTGATTTAATGAGTGATAGTGAAATTGTGTTTTTTCTGGTTGAGTCACCCAGTCTTGGTGGGAGTTTGGGCCCGTGTTAACAAAATTTGGGTGATAAATGACAGGAGTAAGAAAACTGAATTTTTTAAATTTAATTGAGGTTAAATGCTCAGCCCATGTGGGTCATTCAGCACCCAAAATGTGGTGAAGGCTCAATCCTCCCGTCTTTTTTGCATGAAATAGATGTGCCTTCCTATTTGTGCTCAACTGAAAAAAACCCCGTGTATGCTTTGGGAAAATGAAAAGTGGTTTTGGAGGTGATTAGCTTAGATGCATTTAATATTTTCATATTAATCTGATTTTTTTTATTATTTAAAACATTTGGGCCCCTTCCCAGCAAGCAGGATGACCCGGGAAAAAAAAAAAGTTTATATCATTCACACCATCACTGTCTTGCCCGAGGGTGTTACATACAAGTTATATAACTTGCAACATTAACACCCCTCCTTCAGAATGCAGACACTTCTCTGATTTTACTGATACAAAAAAAAAGTGTCCGGTACAAAATTAATATATGTTGTGAAATTTGGACATTGGGAAAGTCCAAACAGCTTTACAGACTAGGGTTGCAATATTTTCATGAATTATTAAATTTCTGAGGAAAACCCATTGAAAGGTAATATATGTATATATGTAAGTCAGAAAGGTTTAAAAAAGGGGAATGGTAAAGGCTGTATTAATGTTTAATATGGGCAGTCCAGTGACTGTAAGATTCAGAAATTTCTCTTGGAGAAGCTGAACTCAAAACATAGATATAATTAAAGCACCTAACTTATTTTAGTAGTTTTGTAAATCTCTTGGTTATTAGTGATACCGTTTTAATGAAAAACAATTATATTTCAGGAGAATGGCATACTAATACCACTGCAAGTGAAGAGGAGGGAAGGGTAGGTGGTTTACCCTCTCACTACTACAGCCTCAGCACTCAAAACTAAAAGAAAATAGCTTTGTTAGTGGTAAGGTAAGAAATAAGAGTAAATTTCATAACCTGATATTTTTTTTTGTTTGTTTATGAAGATATTCAGGGAAACTAGCTAGCTGGACTTGAATCCTGGAGGTGTGATGTAGTGCTTGCAATATGGAGGAGGGGTGGGAATGTTAGTTCAGAGGGTCATCTGAATTATGATGGCCATACATTTTTGGCAGGACAGCTATTGAAGAATAATAGTGATGGCTATCATTTGGGGGAAGATGGCTGATGGGGTAAAAAAAAAGATATATAATTCAAGCCCAAGGTAATTCAAATGAGAATTCTTAGGATGATTTTTACAAAAGGAAAAATAAGGCTGGACAATAAAAAAGAAGACATTATTAGGACAGGAAAATGTCATTTTTGTTTTTGTAGTTTGAAATCGTGTTTACATACAGAAGTATTCTAATATGTTTAAATGAAAAGTTAAATGGTTCTTGCTTGTACTGCCAGGTGGGTATGAAATTCCAGAAATTGAGAAATCTTAAATTTACATCTCGGTGAGTGCAAAATTGCATTATCTCTTATACACCCCAAACCTGTCACTGTTATGTGAAACCTTAGGAGAAAAGTATTTTGACGAAGGGAATCACTGAAAAGCAGCACAAATATCAGATGTTAGTGTTTGGGCATATTTAAAACCCCTTTTAGGGTCCAAGGCCCAAAACTGGAGTCAAGCACCAGTGTCCAAGAATTTAAAAAAAAAAATTTGTTATTTTTTCTTATGAAATTTGTAGAGAATCTTTTTGTGAAGGTAATTAAAAAAAAAAAGTACGAAAAATTTTGGGGGAAATTGACGAAATTATGCACTCGCGAATTTTGAGTGTCAGCGATATTTACGAATCGGCGATTTTGCCGACTTTGACTCCCATTTTAGGCCAATTACATTATTCCAATCAACCAAATTCTTAGCTATTTCACTAGTATTACTTCTATTCTATCGATTGAGCACAAGAAATCGCCAAGTCAACTGTTTCAACTACAAAATAAATGATCGGAAATTGTTAATTTGGCCAATTTAAACAAAGTTCAAAATATTCCAATTTCAAAATAGGGTCCGAATAAACAATGTAGGATTCCCGGCACTAAACTAACATTTCCTCTGTTCATTAGTTTGTTTTGAGGCTTTACAAATAAATTCCATTTTGATTTTTATTTTACATAATGAAATTTTTATTCCACCCAAAAAATAGAAGATTTATGTTATGCAATACTGTGATAATTGTATAAATATCATCACCATATTTGTGAATGTATATTAGACCCACCAGCTGACGTGTATTAGACGTGTGAGGTCGTTTGTTTACTCTTGAATATCGGCAAAAATTAACATTTCGCTACTTTGAGCTCACTTTCAAGCCATTTCCAGTGCTAAAACCAATCAAAATCATCTCCAAATTTTTGTAATATGTCTTCCCTTCTATCAAATGAGACCAAAAATCACAAATACAACTATAAAAAACATGAAAAAACACTGCAAAGTTGCTGTTTTAATCGAAAAATCACGATTTCAGTTTTTTTCTCTCATTATACACAGTGTGCTGCAGGATCTGTTTTATGGTGGTGCACCATACCACATAGATGTATTCTCTCATATCTAGGCCCAAATGTACCAACTCACAGTTTATCAGAGTGAGCTGAGCTCATGGCGTAGATCTACGGTTTGGACACTCACCGTAAGCCGTAGATCTACGGGACGGACCCTGAAAGGGTTTAAGAGGGAGAGTAGAATTTTGAAATGATCAGAAGATTAACATTATAATCGGAAAAAAAAGGTTTGAGTTGAGAGAAATAATGAGTTCTGTATTGAAGAATATAAGAATAAAGGAATAGTTATGGTTTTTTGATTCCCCTTTTCATGAGGTGAGGAAGCATTTGGCCAGAAAGGATGGAAAGGGACTGTAAAAAATAAAGTAGCCCCCAGATTTTTTTGTTTTCCTCATCATCACATTATATCTTTAATTTCGAAATAGTATTTTTTCAGATAACTAGTGCTGCCACAATAGCAAAATATCCACAGCTTTATCGATTTTTATACAGAAGGTGTAAAATACTGTACCTCCAATTTATTGCCAAAATTTAGACATTTAAGGAAGATTTGAGCCATTCATAACAGTTCTGCCTCTGAGTATCAGTGTTAGCTAATGTGCTAGAGAGGTCTAAATAAATTGCTGGTTAAAGAGGTTTGTACTGATATGCACAGAATTTATAAAATATTTCTACCCAAAAGGTTTCACTTTGATGTTGACCAGATTTGGCTAATTCGACAATTTTTCGTGGTGGTCTAGAGGAATCCAAACTTTTGTCCACTTCATGTAATTCATTAGGATCCATTGGTGCTGATATGAATGATGTTGAAACTTCAGTGACAGTCAAGGTTAGTCCAACAAAAAATAAGCCAATACAAAAATAACAGTTTAAAGCACAGAATAAACTGAGGATATTTGCATTGAAAGCATCCTTTAAAATGCAGCCTGATTTCAGTCATGATGAGTTCAAATAAATGCTTATGAGCCTATCTACTCTCTCTCACATGCATTTCATTGATCAAGCTGAAGTTCCACTGTGCATTAGATGTTGTGTTGCTGTATAACCCCAATGGGACCATTTCCAGTTAGGTTTCTAGAGAATTCTTTTTGACATGATATTGGCACACTTTTGCATAGGGAGGTCCCAGCTTCAGATAGCAAAAAGTGATGATATTTCTTCTGTTGCATAAAGCTGGTAGTCTCTGAAAGGGTTAACTAAATAATTATTTAAACAAGCCCTTTACTTTCTGGTTTTATTGCAGAGATGATGTTGCTAATGAATGGTTTGAAGCTGAACAGTATGAGCTGGCTAGCGTATTAGAGGCAGAGTCCTTTCATGCTCCAGATTTAGATTTTCTGGAGCAAGCAGAAAAGGAAACTTGTAAAGAATTCAAATTTCTAGAAGCAGGAACATGTGATAACAATCTTGAGTTTTCTAGTTTTTCTGGCATTTATGGAGCTACAGAAATTACAGTAAGGTATTTATATGAAATTTGTTTATCTAATTCTTTTCTCATTTGTTTGATTCCATATAATCTTGACTGAACCTTATTTTCTCATAATGGGGAAGTGGAAAAGAATCTTTCCTCCGTAAGCCATGCGTGTCGTATGAGGCGACTAAAATGCCGGGAGCAATGGGCTAGTAACCCCTTCTCCTGTATACAATTACTAAAAAAGAGAAGAAGAAAAACTTTATAAAACTGGGTTGCTTAAATGTGCGTGGATGTAGTGCGGATGACAAGAAACAGATGATTGCTGATGTTATGAATGAAAAGAAGTTGGATGTCCTGGCCCTAAGCGAAACAAAGCTGAAGGGGGTAGGGGGAGTTTCAGTGGGGGGAAATAAATGGGATTAAAACTGGAGTTCGAGAGAGTTAGAGCAAAGGAAGGGGTAGCAGTAATGTTAAATGATCAGTTATGGAAGGAGAAAAGAGAATATGAATGTGTAAATCCAAGAATTATGTGGATTTAAGTAAAAGGTTGGATGCGAGAAAGTGGGTCATAATAAGCGTGTATGCACTGGAGAGAGAGGAATGCAGAGGAGAGAGAGAGATTTTGGGGGGATGTTAAGTGAATGTATAGGAGCCCTTTTAACCAAGGTTTAGAGAGTAATTGTGGTAGGGGACTTGAATGCTAAAGTAGGAGAAATTTTAGAGAGGGTGTGGTAGGTAAGTTTGGGGTGCCAGGTGTAAATGATAATGGGAGCCCTTTGATTGAATTTGTATAGAAGGGGTTTAGTTATAGGTAATACATTTTTTAAGGGAAAAAAAGGATAAATAAGTATCACGATATGATTTAGGGCGAAATGACAGTAGTTTGTTGGATTATGTATTGGTAGATAAAAGACTGTTGAGTAGACTTCAGGATGTACATGTTTATAGAGGGGCCACAGATATATCAGATCACTTTCTGTTTGTAGCTATACTGAAAAGTAAAAGGTAGTTTGGGATACAAGGAGAATGGAAGCATCAGGGAAGAGAGAGGTGAAGGTTTATAAACTGGAAAGGGAGGAGGCAGTTAGGGTAAGATAAAAACAGCTATTGGAGGATAGATGGGCTAATGAGAGCATAGGCAATGGGGTCGAAGAGGTTGGGGTAGGTTTAAAAATGTAGTGTTAGGTGTTCAGCAGAAGTTTGTGGTTACAGGAAGTGGGTGCAGGAGGGAAGAGGAGCGATTGGTGGAATGATGATGTAAAGAGAGTAGTAAGGGAGAAAAGTTAGAATATGAGAAGTTTTTACAAAGTAGAAGTGATGCAAGGGGGAAAGAGTATATGGAAAAAAAGAGAGAAGTTAAGAGAGTGGTGAAGCAATGTAAAAAGAGAGAAAAATGAGAGGTGGGTGAGATGTTATCAACAATTTTGTTGAAAATAAGAAAAAAAGTTTTGGAGTGAAAATTAACAAGTTAAGAAAGCCTAGAGAAAAATGGTTTTTGTCAGTTAAAAATAGGAGAGGAGAGTTTTTTAAATGGAGAGTTAGAGGTTTGGGAAGATGGAGGAATATTTTGAGGAATTGTTAATTGTTGATGAAGATAGGGAAGCTGTGATTTCGTTTATAGGGCAAGGAGGAATAACATCTTGTAGGAGTGGGAAGAGCCAGTTGTGAGTGTGGGGGAAGTTCGTGAGGCAGTAGGTAAAGGGAAAAGGGGTAAGGCAGCCGGGATTGATGGGGATAAAGATAGAAATGTTAAAAGCAGGTGGGGATATAGTTTTGGAGGGGTTGGTGCAATTATTTAATAAATGTATGGAAGAGGGTAAGGTACCTAGGGATTGGCAGAGAGCATGCTTTAGTTCCTTTGTATAAAGGCAAAGGGGATAAAAGAGAGTGCAAAAATTATAGGGGGGATAAGTCTGTTGGTTGTACCTGGTAAAGTGTATGGTAGAGTTATAATTGAAAGAATTAAGAGTAAGAGGGGAGAATAGGATAGCAGATGAACAAGGAGGCTTTAGGAAAGGTAGGGGGTTGTGTGGACCAGGTGTTTCAGGGGAAACATATAAGTAAACCCAGTATTTAGATAAGGCTAAAGAGGTCTTTGTGGCATTTATGGATTTGGAAAAGGCGTATGACAGGGTGGATGGGGGGGCAATGTGGCAGATGTTGCAAGTGTATGGTGTAGGGGGTAGGTTACTGAAAGCAGTAAAGAGTTTTTACGAGGATAGTGAGGCTCAAGTTAGAGTATGTAGGAAGAGGGAAATTTTTTCCCAGTAAAAGTGGGCCCTTAGACAAGGATGTGTGATGTCCCCGTGGTTTGTTTAATATATTTATAGATGGGGTTGTAAGAGAAGTAATGCGGGGGGTTTTGGCAAGAGGCGTGGGGGTTAAAAGATAAAAGAATCACACACAAAGTGGGAGTTGTCACAGCTGCTCTTTGCTGATTGACACTGTGGCTCTTGGGAGATTCTGAAGAGAAGTTGCAGAGATTGGTGGATGAATTTGGTAGGGTGTGCAAAAAAAGAAAATTAAAGGTGAATACAGGAAAGAGTAAGGTTATGAGGATTAACAAAAAGATTGGTGATGAAAGATTGAATATCAGATTGGAGGGGAGAGTATGGAGGAGGTGAACGTATTCAGATATTTGGGAGTGGACGTGTCAGCGGATGGGTCTATGAAAGATGAGGTGAATATAGAATTGATGAGGGAAAAAGAGTGAGTGGTGCACTTGGAGTTGTGGAAACAAAGAAATTTGTCCTTGGAGGCAAAGAGGGGAATGTATGGGGAGTATAGTTTTCCACGCTCTTATATGGGTGTGAAGCGTGGGTGATGGGTGTTGCAGCGAGGAGAAGGCTGGAGGCAGTGGAGATGTCATGTCTGAGGGCAATGTTGGTGTGAATATAATGCAGAGAATTCGTAGTTTGGAAGTTAGGAGGAGGTGCGGGATTACCAAAAATGTTGTCCCGAGGGCTGAGGAAGGGTTGTTGAGGTGGTTCGGACATTTTAGAGAGAAAAGGAGCGAAACAGAATGACTTCAAGAGTGTACAGTCTGTAGTGGAAGGAGGGGGGTAGGGGTCGGCCTAGGAAGGGTTGGAGGGAGGGGGTAAAGGAGGTTTTGTGTGCGAGGGGCTTGGACTTCCCGCAGGCATGCGTGAGCGTGTTTGATAGGAGTGAATGGAGACAAATGGTTTTTAATACTTGACGTGCTGTTGGAGTGTGAGCAAAGTAACATTTATGAAGGGATTCAGGGAAACCGGCAGGCCGGACTTGAGTCCTGGAGATGGGAAGTACAGTGCCTGCACTCTGAAGGAGGGGTGTTAATGTTGCAGTTTAAAAACTGTAGTGTAAAGCACCCTTCTGGCAGGGCAGTGATGGAGTGATGATGATGAAAGTTTTTCTTTTTCGGGCCACCCTGCCTTGGTGGGAATCAGCCGGTGTGATAATAAAAAAATAAAAGAATTTGTAAATATTCAAAAAATTAACACAAATAATGCATATGATTTTTTTTTAGGCCTTCATGGATTGCAAGTCCAGAGAAGAATTTAGTTGGCCCAGGAACAAGTGTTGGTAGATGATTATTTAAGTCACGTAGCGAAGCTTTAGGTTCCTTGGATGTTTCAGAGAAAGAGAAGCGGGTGAGATTTGAATTTCATTATTGTATAACCAGTTGTTAATTGGCATTTATTTGCATTTATTAGTAATTAACTATAGTATTTGTTATTACTTTACCTGTTTAAGTTTGGGAGAAATAAGTTCAAGCTCTTGGAGATTCTATTAAATCAAAATTTGTGGTAATTAGCTATATTTACATTGCATAATGAAATGTAACTTTATCTTTTTTTTTTTTTTGCTTTATTGCACTTCCTCACTTGCCTTATTCTGAAGTATTTTCTGATATTTGTAGAACTTGTGCATGTTTAGTTTATACTTATCTGTTCTGAATTCATTATGGTGAATTTACATTGTCAACCTTCATTATTACCAGAAGCGTTATGTATGCCAGGATCACAATGCTTCTTGGCATTCTTCCAGAGATAACGTATCTAAACTGATGCGCCTCTTGTAGCCCTACCCGATCTATATGCTCTCCAAGTCATTCTACTCTGTTCCATTCTCTCGAAATGACCAAACCACCTCAACAACCCCTTTTCAGCCTCTGACTAATACCTTTAGTAATCCACACCTAATTTCCACACTACGAATTTGTGCACAAATTTACCCTACACATTGCCCTGGGGTAATTGTTATCAAACAACCAAACTGCAGAACAAATAGAAAATGATCCATGCTAGATATTTAAAAACTTAAATACAGTGACCTTTTATGTCGGTCTCACTGACAACCATTATAAATGAACTGGAAAAAGCAATGATAGAAGTGAACAAAGATTAGGAGGCAAAAGATGCTAACTTTGTTTGGATTCAATCTGCAATTTGTTAGGAT
>NC_069429.1:5520563-5649988 GCF_026875155.1 Cherax quadricarinatus | reverse complement strand
TTTTGTTTGAAATTATGTTCTTTAAAAAATTAAGGTTACTTGCATAAAAGACTAAAAAGGTTAGGTAATTTCCAAAATTTCTTTTACAAAAAAAATTAATTCATTTTGAAAATATTAATTCTGTTAAACTATTTAAAGATAATTTAGTAGATAGGCTTAATAAATTGCGCTTTTAATAAGGTTAGGTAAGTTTTCTAAGATTCTTTTGGTGCAAATTAAAATATATTTACATTAACATTAATGAAAAAATATATATATCTTTAATAGTTATAAGAGATAATTTTAGAAAGGACTTAATTTTAAATGAGTTTCTTGCTAATTGACCATTTTTACTATCGGAGGGGGGAATCTTTATCATATATATATATATACTATATATATATATATTTATAGATATATATATGATATATATATATATATATTATATATATTGCAAATCGCAGACAGGCGAGCTTAAATGCAAGACAAGACCGGGGGGATGGGAAATCTTTACATTAGCTACTCTCAGACATTCCCCAGTATCAGGGCTTGCGTGTTGCAGAGGCACTGATCAGGGAGAAATTCTCAGAGTACGTAGTGGGATGTGTCCCGCCAAAGTTACCCTTAGTTCAAGGGTAACCTTGGATGTGGCGGGTTACCATCCACTTACGTCTTGGAATTTTTCCGATTAGTTGCTATCTTGCAACTCTGCATGCTCCTGATTGAGTTACTGAGGATGTGAAAGTACTTGAGGTATAGATTCCTACCCCCCGTGGCTTGTCTTCCATAGTTATGATCCCTCTCTGCGATTGTTTGCATATATTATATATATATATATATATATTATATATATATATATATATATATATATATAATATATATATATATATATATATATATATATATAATGTACAGGACATGACCAGACGCAACTGGACAAAACTAGACATAGTACTCAACGTTGTTTCACCTACTGATCAACATTTTCTTAACACTTTGTGACTAATGTCGTAAGAATGTTATTTGGCCACTGGACAATATAACGGTTATAAGACCATAATTGGACAAAATTAAGTATGATACACTGGCCAGACAAAGGAAAAAGTATGATACATTGGCTGGACAAAATTAACATAGCATTAAATACATTTTGGGCAAAAATGGTTTTGTATTAAACACAAGTCGAACAAAATTATTTCAATATTAAATTTCAATGGAAAAAACTGTCTTCACCTTAAACTAGCAATATTACAATTTTATATTATGGCTGTAGACTCTAACACTACAGCCGGACATAATTTCCATTAGTATAACATTATGGCTACACATATATCCCACAGATGCATTATGACTGGACAAAATGATTGAATAACATTATGGCTGGACATAAGTACTACAAGAATACCAACATAAATCCCACTGGTATAAAGTATAAGCTTATTACCGGACAAAAGTATGTAATATAACTGGAAAAAACTAAATTATGACTGGACAAAATCATATACATTATATAATACACATTAACCATACACATTAATTATATACATCATACACACACATATTAGATCATACACATAAATCATGCATGTTTATCATATACATTACATCATACACATTAATCATATACATTAATCATTTACTTTAATCATACACATTAATCTTATACATCATACACATTAGATTATATAAATCATATACATTACACACCTCACTGTAATACAACATTCTAACTATGCTTCCCAACAGCAAAATTCCTTTTCCAACGTGTTAATGCGTCAATTTTTGCACGACCTAAGACGAGATCAAATTAACTGAACATACATAACAGTGATTAAGTTGATGAATGAGACACCTGGACAACACTAGAGTATCTCGTGGCGACGTTTAGCCAACCAGTGGCTTTTTTAAATTCAAAACAAGACTGCATAAACAAGAGAAAGTCACAATACCATGACTGGAACAATACACAAATAACCCGCACATAGGAGAGAGAAGCTTATA
This sequence comes from Cherax quadricarinatus, assembly GCF_026875155.1. Taxonomy (NCBI): domain Eukaryota; kingdom Metazoa; phylum Arthropoda; class Malacostraca; order Decapoda; family Parastacidae; genus Cherax; species Cherax quadricarinatus. The sequence goes on along the minus strand of NC_069429.1, from coordinate 5,648,008 downwards.
ACGACGTCTCGGTCCGACTTGGACTTTGTAAATGGTTCAAGTCAGACCGAAACGTCGACGTCAGCTCCTCTCTCCTATGTACGGGTTATTTGTCCCAAGATTACATATTAGAGACAGTGGGAGATGAGGTAGTCAGTCCCTCAGCATCTATAGATGTTCAGTCCCTTTGCCATGATCAAGGCTAAGGGCATCCTGGTAAATGTTTTGCACTCTGGCAGGATTGCTGTTTCCCATGTGTCTTAAATACATAAGATGACGGGTAAATCTTTCTGTATCATGAGCACGTAAGATGACAGGTAAATCTGTCTCATTAACACATGACAGGTAAATCTGTCTCATTAATACACAAGATGACAGGTAAATCTGTCTCATTACACGTAAGATGACAGGTAAATCTGTCTCATTTACACGTAAGATGACAGGTAAATCTCTCATTAACACGTAAGATGACAGGTAAATCTGTCCAATTAACACGTAAGATGACAGGTAAATCTGTCTCATTAACACGTAAGATGAAAGGTAAATGTCTAATTAACATGCAAGATGACTGGTAAATCTGTCTCATTAACACGCAAGATGACAGGTAAATTTGTCTTATTAGCACATAAGATGACAGGTAAATTCGTCTCATTAACACGCAAGAGACAGGTAATTTCATACGCGCATGATGTCAGGTAAATCTAGTCTCGTTAACACATAGTGACAGTACTATCTGTCTTATTAATCATCGTAAGATGTACAGTAAACTGTCTCATTAACACGTAAGATGCAGGTAAATCTGTTCATTAACATAAGATGACAGGTCAAATCTGTCTTTCATAACACGTAAGATGAAGGAAATTGCTTCATTACCATTACATTTCCCACACGTTCTTTTCTTCAGTTTCTTATTGTTCTAATCCTCTGATGTTGTCTATACGTCAGGTGAGTGTGGATGACACCCACAACTGACTGATATTCAATACATCCATATCATCATCACTGTCTTGCCATCCACACTGCCGTAACAAAAATATTACAAAATACTGTAACTGGTTCCTCTGTTTATTGTTCACCATGAAAGATGTTACCCCCAGTGTGGCTGCTGAAGATGAAGAAAACTACGTGATTTGCAATGAAAATACCTGATGCTCACACGCACGCGCGCACGCACGCACACACACACACACACACACACACACACACACACACACACACACGCACACACACACACACACTCACACACACACACACACACACACACACACACGCACACACACACACACACACGCACGCACACACACACGCACGCACACGCACACACACACACACACACACGCACGCACACACACACACACACACACACACACACGCACACACACACACACGCACACACACACACACACACACACCACACACACACACACACACACACACACACCACAAAGGTTGCAACAAGGTTAGTTCCAGAGCTAAGGGGAATGTCCTATGAAGAAAGATTAAGGGAAATCGGCCTGACGACACTGGAGGACAGGAGGGTCAGGGGAGACATGATAACGACATATAAAATACTGCGTGGAAATAGCAAGTGGACAAGGACAGATGTTCAGGGAGGGGACACAGAAACAAGAGGCCACAATTGGAAGTTGAAGACACAAATAGTCAGAGTAGAAAAGTATTTCTTCAGTCATGTAGTTGTAAGGCAGTGGAATAGCCTAGAAAATGACGTAGTGGAGGCAGGAACCATACACAGTTTTAAGACGAGTTTGATAAGCTCATGGAGCGGGAGAGAGAGGGCTAAGTACAACCGGTGAAGAGGCGGGGCCAGGAGCTAGGACTCGACCCCTGCAACCACAAATAGGTGAGTACAAATAGGTGAGTACAGTCACCGCAGCACGAAGGACATTTCCACAATAACATGAAAATTAACAAAATCTCCACAAGAACGACGAACAAATAAAAAAAAAAGAAAAAAAGAACACAAAAGAATCACTTCACAACGACAGAAATTTCTACATGACAGACATAAACCATCACAACACGAACGACGTACACCCAAACACTGAACAAAACGTCGTCGGCGGGTCGATGGAGGCCGGAGGGTGCAGTGGATCTACTTCAAACTTTGTTGTACCTCTTACCTCGAGCTGCACAACGAAGATGCCTCTGTGTCTCTGTGGGTCTCTCTCTCCCGGCAATGGCTGGTTCTCATCCATTGTGTTCCATCTGTGGCAGACAATTATTATTATTAGCAGTAATAGTGGATGTGGTGGTGGTAGTAGTAGTAGTGGTTATAGTTGTTGTAGTAGTAATGGTGGTGATAGTTGTAGTAGTGATACCTGTAGTAGTAGTAGTGGTGGTGATAGCTGTAGTAGTAGTGGTGGTGGTGATAGCTGTAGTAGTAGTGGTGGTGGTGATAGCTGTAGTAGTAGTGGTGGTGGTGATAGCTGTAGTAGTAGTGGTGGTGGTGATAGCTGTAGTAGTAGTGTGTGGGAAAGCTGTAGTAGTAGTGGTGGTGGTGATAGCTGTAGTAGTAGTGGTGGTGTGATAAGCTGTAGTAGTAGTGGTGGTGGTGATAGCTGTAGTAGTAGTGGTGAAAGCTGTAGTAGTAGTGGTGGTGGTGATAGCTGTAGTAGTAGTGGTGGTGGTGATAGCTGATAAGTGTGGTGGTGGTGGCTTGGTGGGTGGTTGGTGATAGCTGTAGTAGTAGTGGTGGGTGGTTGGTGATAGCTGTAGTAGTAGTGGTTGGTGATAGCTGTAGTAGTAGTGGTGGTGGTGGTGATAGCTGTAGTAGTAATGGTGATAGTTGTAGTAGTATTAGTAGTAGTGGTGATAGCTGTAGTAGTAGTGGTGATAGTTGTAGTAGTAGTGGTGAGTTGTAGTAGTGGTAGTGGTGATAGTTGTAGTGTAGTGGTAGTGGTGATTAGTTGTAGTAGTGTTAGTGGTGATAGTTGTAGTAGTCGTGTATGGTGATAGTTGTAGTAGTAGTGATGGTGGTGATAGTTGTAGTAGTAGTGGTGGTGGTGATAGTTGTAGTAGTCGTGATGGTGATAGTTGTAGTAGTAGTGGTGGTGGTGATAGTTGTAGTAGTGGTGGTGATAGCAGTGGTGGTGATAGTAGTAGTGGTGGTGGTGGTAAGTAGTGGAGACTTGATCCTCCGTCTGGTAATCATCACGAGACAGACTCTAGTCTTGCAAGCGAGCCAAGTTTTTTCTTCTTCCTTTGATACCTCACTAAGTTCTTTAATCAGATATGAAAGATTCATGAAAATCCACAAGATTAAGAACTTTTACTCTGAATTAATACTTTTCAACCTAAAATACGTTAATTTTAGAGAAAAATTTGAAATTTAAGAAGGTAAAACTTTAGAACAGCAGTAGGCCTACTGGGCCATGCTAAGCAAGTTTAACTCATACCTACTAATAGACCTGTCTAACTTATTTTTCAAAGTAATTCAAGATTCTGGGTTCAGTGACGCTACCTGCCGTTTGTTCCACTTATCCACAAATCTATTACCAAATCACTGCTTTCTTTTACTCATTCTGAATCTAAATTTCTCCAACTTGAACCCACTGCTGCCGAGTCCTGTCCTAGTTAGATACTTCCAGTAAGTTATTTATTTGTGGAGAGCAGAAGGGAGGTCACGCTACGGTCAGAGGTGAGAAGAAACAGTGTTAAGTAGGTTATGTAGTCCATGGCCAGGCGTTGGCCACTAACATGGTCACATCTGTGACCCAACCTTTATGACTCAGAGCTAGTGTGTGCACATAGCGCGTGCACACACACACAAAACAATGGTAGAGGCAAACTTAATACACAGCTTCAAGAGAAGGTATAAGGCCCAAGAGGCCAAAGTTAGTAATGCCCATCAAGGTGGTGTAAGAGGCGAGGCCAGGAGCTTGGTATCGACCCTCATAAACACAAATTGGTGAATACTTTATCGAGATTATGAACGAACGTCAGCTATCGGCTTGAAGGACATTGCTGCTACTACTACTGCTGATCCTACTACTACTACTACTATTACTGCTACTACTGCTGCTATTCTGTATAACCCTTGTGGTTTAGCGCTTCTTTTTTATTATAATAATACTGCTGCTATTGTTACTATTATTGCTGTTGCTACTACTATTGCTGATCCTACTACTACTACTACTATTGCTGATCCTACTATACTACTATTGCTGATCCTACTACTACTATTACTGCTACTGCTGCTGTTGCTACTACTGCTGCTGTTGCTACTACTACTGCTGTTGCTACTACAACTGCTGCTGCTCCTGCTACTACTACTACTAATACAACAACTATTATTAGTAGTATATAAAGCCCGTGGTGGTGTTACACAGATGTTGCACATGCGTCTCATTCACCACAACTGTGTTGGCTCACAGTGGTTATTCAATTATTTTACAGCTGATGTTGTAAAAAAGTGACTGCAAGACTGTAAAGTATGTCACAGTTGCTGTATGCTGATGACGCAGTTATTTTTTGAGAACTTCTGAGGAGCAGTTGTCGAAGATGATGGAGGAGCTGGGAGGGAGGCGTAAAATAATGACGTTGAAAATGAATATATTGAAGGGAATATTAATGAAAGATAAAGCCAGACTGGAAGGAAGGAGCAAGGAAGACTGGAGGCTTGAGATCTGACTGGAAGGAGTAAGGAAGACTCGAGGCTTGAGATCTGACTGGAAGAAGTAAGGAAGACTGGAGGCTTGAGATCTGACTGGAAAAAGTAAGGAAGACTGAAGACTAGAGATCTGACTGGAAGAAGTAAGGAAGACTGGAGGCTTGACATCTGACTGGAAGGAGTAAGGAAGACTGGAGGCTTGAGATCTAACTGGAAGAAGTAAGGAAGACTGGAGGTTTGAGATCTCACTGGAAAAAGTAAGGAAGACTGAAGGCTTGAGATCTGACTGGAAGGAGTACGGAAGACTGGAGGCTTGAGATCTGACTGGAAGAAGTAAGGAAGACTGGAGGCTTGAGATCTGACTGGAAGGAAGGAAGACGAGAAGGGGTCTGAGTGGAAGAAAGGAGTAAGACTGGAAATTTGAGTCTTGATTGGAACGATGGAGTAACGAAGACTTTAGACTTGACCTGACTGGAAGGAAGAATAATAAAGGCTGGAGACTTGAGGTTTGATTGGAAAAGGAAGACTAGAAATTGGAGGTCTGATTGGAAGGAGCAAGGAAGACTGAAGACTTGAGGTCCGATTGGAAGGAGCAAGGAAGACTGAAGACTTGAGGTCTGATTGGAAGGAGCAAGGAAGACTGGAGATGAGGTCTGATTGTAAAGAATGAGCAAGAAAGGCATAGACCTGAGGTCTGATTGGAAGTAAAGAAGACTGGAAACAACAGGCCTGATTAGAAGGATAATGTAAGGATGAGTATGGAAAATTAAAAATCTGACTGACAAAAACTGGAGATCTGACTGGAAAAGACTGAAAGCCTGATGAAAGGAGTAAAGAAGACTAGAAACTCTAGATCTAATTGGAAGTATGAGTATGAAAGATTGGAAGTCTGATTGGCAAGATTCCTCCTAACAATTCTTCCGGAACAGCAACACTCAGACCAACATATCAAAATACTTATAAAACAAAGTTATATTTTTATTTCCGCCTCGTAATAAAGAATGGCGTGAAAGTAATAATCAGAATGACAGTCAGTTTCTGAGTGGAGAAAAAACAGTTTCACTCATCCACCGTTGCTCTCGATGATAATGATAATAATATGATGATGATGATGACTGATACAGATAAATGGTTCGGAGAACCGACAAGTTGATGAATTAAACATGTGTGTTGCACATGTGTCTAATTCATCATGATGACTGGTAATTACTGTTTAGCTTCCATATACGTTCCTTGGAATCACAGTTTCTCTTGGTATACTCCGTCAATGCCTCTGAATATCTGTACGTCGCGATCGTGTCTCCTTTGATCCCTCACTCTTTTAGTGACGTGAGTGGGGAAAAAAAACACGTTACGGAACAAGCTTTCAATGGGACAACGTTTCGCTGTGTGTAGAGCTTTATAGTCAAACTGTATGAGTAGGTTGAGCCTACACAATTACTGTTACAATGTGCCACTTAGGTCTTGTAACTCAAGGTTTACTTAATTTAACCTTCTGCTGCAGCTACTCTGTACTGACTGCCAGATCAGTCTAGTGGTCAGTCTAAACACAGACTGTGTTGACATTATCGGCAAACACATTATAGATCCTAGTACTGATCCTTGCGGAACCCCACTCGCCCATTCTTATGTCTCATCCCTCAATGCTGCTACTCTCCCTTTTCTGTCACTCAGGTATTCCTTTATCTACTGGAACACACTGACTTTTAACCCTGAATGTTTCTCTAATTTCTGGACTAATTTGTGGTGAGGCGCTCTATCAAATGTTTTCTGTCTTTTCTTCTTTCCTTCCTACCTACTAACCTCTATCTCTCTTACAGTTCCTAATTCTGTCATATACAGTGTTATATATATATATACAATGCTTTATATATTTTACGATTTTTTTTACAGTGCTCAGGTCCACTCCCACCTCCCTCACAGAGCCACGACCAGCGTCACGACTACGCCCACATAGCCACGACCAGCGTCACGACTACGCCCTCATAGCCACGACCAGCGTCACGACTACGCCCACAGAGCCACGACCAGTGTCACGACTACGCCCACAGAGCCACGACCAGTGTCACGACTACGCCCACAGAGCCACGACCAGTGTCACGACTATGCCCACAGAGCCACGACCAGCGTCACGACTACGCCTACGCCCAGAGCCACGACCACTAATGACTCCACCCACAGAGCCACGCCCACGTCCTGAGGGCCACACCTACATCATTATCAATTAATGTCTTACCCACACTAAAGAAATCACATATACAGAGTGGACCTAGTAGCGACCAATGAAGAGGGGGGCAAGGAGATACGACTCGACCTCTGAAACCACAATTGAGTATACACACACACTCGGGACTAGGAGCTATGAATCGACCCCTGCAACCACAATCAGGTAAGTTAGGTGAGTACGTACACACACACACACACACACACACACACACAACCAAAACACACACACACACACCCCTTCCTCCCACACACACAAACACAGACCACCACAACCACACACGCACACAAACAACCACCATAACCACAAAACACACACACAACACCCCCTTCCTCCCACACACACGCACACAAACAACCACAAAACACACACACACCCCTTCCTCTCACAGACACAACGACCACAACCACACACGCACACAAACACCACAAACACACACACAACCCCCTTCCTCCCACACACACAAACACACGCACACAAACAACCATCACAAACACACACACAACCCCCGTTCCTCTCACACAAACACACACGCACACAAACACACAAACCCCTTCCTCCCACACACTCACCTACAAATTAATAACTATCAGGTATATTCGTACTGTTTGAGAATTCAAACAGAAATACTCACATATACACACAAATGTTTTTTCAATGCGTATTTTCTAGCAGCCTCAAAAACAGCGGCGATGCCATCAACAAAATCAGAATAAACATATTGTTTACCGAGCAAGATTTTGTTTTGCAAATTTTGAAAAAAAAAAAAGTCAGAAAACCGCAAAGGTAAAAAAAACAGCAGTAATATTAAACACGGTAAAAAAAACAGCAGTAATATTAAACACGGTAAAAAATAGCAGTAATATTAAACACGGTAAAAAACAGCAGTAATATTAAACACGGTAAAAAACAGCAGTAATATTAAACACGGTAAAAAACAGCAGTAATATTAAACACGGTAAAAAACAGCAGTAATATTAAACACGGTAAAAAACAGCAGTAATATTAACACGGTAAAAAACAGCAGTAATATTAAACACGGTAAAAAACAGCAGTAATATTAAACACGGTAAACAACAGCAGTAATATTAAACACGGTAAAAAACAGCAGTAATATTAAACACGGTAAAAAACAGCAGTAATATTAAACACGGTAAAAACAGCAGTAATATTAAACACGGTAAAAAACAGCAGTAATATTAAACACGGTAAAAAACAGCAGTAATATTAAACACGGTAAAAAAACAGCAGTAATATTAAGCACGGTAAAAAACAGCAGTAATATTAAACACGGTAAAAAACAGCAGTAATATTAAACACGGTAAAAAAACACGCAGTAATATTAACACGGTAAAAAACAGCAGAAACATCAAACACGGTAAAACAACAGCAGTAATATCAACACGGCAAAACAACAGCAGTAAACATCAAGCACGGTAAAACAGCAGAAACATCAAGCACGGTAAAAAACAGCAGTAAATCAAGCACGGTAAACAGAGAAAATCAAGCACGGTAAAACAGCAAAAACATCAAGCACGGTAAAACACGCAGAAAATTCAAGCACGGTAAAAAAACAGCAGAAACATCAAGCACGGTAAACAACAGCAGAAACATCAAGCACGGTAAACAACAGCAGAAAAATCAAGCACGGTAAACAGCAGAAACATCAAGCACGGTAAACAACAGCAGAAACATCAAGCACGGTAAAACAGCAAAAACATCAAGCACGGTAAACAACAGCAGAAACATCAAGCACGGTAAAAACAGCAGAAACATCAAGCACGGTAAAAACAGCAGAAACATCAAGCACGGTAAACAACAGCAGAAACATCAAGCACGGTAAAAAATCAGAAACATCAGCACGGTAAACAACAACAGTAACATCAAGCACGGTAAAAACAGCAGAAACATCAAGCACGGTAAACCAAACATAGCAGAAACATCAAGCACGGTAAACAGCAGAAACATCAAGCACGGTAAAAACGGCAGAAACATCAAGCACGGTAAAAACAGCAGTAATATCAAGCACGGTAAAAAAAATTGGCAATTTACTTCAAAAGCGTAAATGACCTCAACGTGACACTTAATTGATACGTTCCCGGATACCTTAATTATTGTGGAGGAAGAGGAAGAGGAGGAGGAGGAGGAAGAGTAATAGTAGTAGGATGAGGAGGAAGAAGAGGAGGAGGATGAGGAAGAGGGGATAAAAGGAGGAGGAAGACAGGGAGGTATCTATCAGTAATGATACCCAGTCTAATTCCTACAACGCTGGTCAAGTAAATGGCTCCTAGAATTCAACCCATGTAAATGCAAGGTGCTAAGGAGAGGAAGACAAGACCGGAAATGGAGTACAGCCAAGAAAGACCCTCGGGTTATAATCGACACAAATGTATCACCAGATGACGTAAACCACAGCTCATTCTTTCACCAAAGGTGATAAGCGTTCAGATTGGTTGTAAGTTTTCTGTTTTTCATGGGTCACCTCGATGCTAGACGTATAACGTGTATTTATAATTACTTATTTATGATTAAATGTATATTTTTATAGCCTTATTTCAGTGCTATATGACCCTAATGGGTTTAGTGCTTGGTTTTCAAAACAATGATATAGGCTTATTTAACCTAAACTAACCCAACCTAATTTAACCTAACCTAATACCTGGAGAGAATTTCGGGGGTCAACGTCCCCTCGACCTGTCTGTGACCAGGCCTCATGGTGGATCAGGGCCTGATCAACCAGGTTGTTACTGTTAGCCGCATGCAACACGACATTAGAACCAAAGTCCGGCTGGTCAGGTGAAGGTTCTGCACATTTTCTAGGTCAGCAATTTCACCTGCCTTGAAAGGTGGTGTTAGTGTGCAGCAATATTCCAGCCTAGATAGAACAAGCGACCTGAAGTGTGTCATCATGGTCTTGGCATCCCTGGTTTTGAAGGTTCTCATTATCCATCCTGTCATTTTTCTAGAAGATGCAATTGATACAATGATGTGGCCTTTGAAAGTGAGATCCTGTGACATTATCACTCCCAGGTCTTTTACATTAGTTTCTCGCTCTATTTTGTGGTTGGAATTAGTTTTATACTCTATTACAGTTTTAATTTCCTCACGTTTTCCATATCGGAGTAATTTAAATTTCTCATCATGGAACTACATATTGTTTTCTGCGGCCCATTTAAAGTTTTGGTTGATGTTCGCTTGGAGTCTTGCAATGTCTTCAATGGAGTACACTCACGCAAATTCGGGTGTCATCTGCAAAGGAAGAGTGTTGTGGCTTACATCCCTGTCTATGTCAGATACGAGGATGAGGAACAGGATGGGAGCGAGTACTGTGCCTTGTGGAACACAGCTTTTCACCTTAGCCGCCTCAGACTTTACTCTGTTTACTACTACTCTTTGTATTCTGTTAGGAAATTATAGGTCCACCTACCAACTTTTCCTGTTATTCCTTTACCTCGCATTTTATACGTTATCACACCATGGTCACACTTGCCAAAGGCATCCAGGACCTTGACATAGTGGTCCAGCATTTGGGACAGGCAGAAATGACCTGCTCTAAACCCATGTTCCCCTGGATTGTGTAACTGATGGGTATCTGGATGAGTGGCGATCTTGCTTCTTAGAACCCTTTCAGAGAATTTTATGATATGGGATGTTAGCGCTATCGGTCTGTAGTTCCTTCCTATTGCTTTACTGCCCCTTTTGTGGAGTGGGGTTATGTATCTGTTGTTTTTAGCAGCTGTAGGACGACACCTGTGTCCATGCTCCCTCTCAACAGGATGTTAAAAGCACATAATAGGGGTCTCTTGCAGTTCTTGATGAACACGGAGCTTCATGAGTCTGGGCCTGGGGCAGAGTGCATGGGCATGTCATTTATCGCCTTTTCGAAGTCATTTGGCGTCAGGATAATATCAGATAGGTTTGAATCTACCAAATTCTGTGTCTTGCTCATAAAAATTCATTTAGGTCTTCGACTCTTAGTCGGGTTAGCGGCTCACTTAAAACCGAGTCATATTGGAACTTGAGTAGCTCACTCATAAATCAATTTAACCTAAGTTAGAGAAAATACAATTTAGAGAAAAAATAGGAAATATTTAGAGAGTTAAGTAATAATTTAAATAAAGAATGGGTTAGCCACCACCAGCACCACACACCGTTTTCTAACTTTAGTTATCGACATGAGTACTGGATGTGTCAGTCTGAATGACATGCAAGATTTATTCCTCTTCTTTTAAATCTCATATTCAGTAGCTAGTAAGGTCTCTCTCTCTCTCTCTCTCTCTCTCTCTCTCTCTCTCTCTCTCTGTCTAGACCATGAACTACATGATTTTTAAAGGAAGCATTATAAACACCAGACCAGAGTGAGTGTGAGTGTGTGTGTGTGTGTGTGTGTGTGTGTGTGTGTGTGAGGTGTGTGTGTGTGTGTGTGTGTGTGTGTGTGTGTGAATGAGAGTGAGACAGATAGAGAAAGATAGAGACCTTGTGGTGTTAACAACTAGGGATCAAGTATCACAGCTAACAATCACTAGCCAAATTCCTGAGACAATTTAACAACTAACCACGTTTGATAGCACATGACTTGCTACTTCGTGACCTGTAATATAACTTCAGGAAAAGTTGGTGTAGCAGTTGAGCTCTCAACTTTTCACTCTGTGGCACTAGTCACCGGATAACAGTCTGTGGCACCAGTCATTTGTTAACAGTCTGTGGCACCAGTCATTTGTTAACAGTCTGTGGCACCAGTCTCCGGATAACAGTCTAACACCAGTCACTGGTTAACAGTCTGTGGGACCAGTCTGGTTAAGTGTGTAGCACCAATCATTAGTTAACAGTCTGTGGCACCAGTCACTGGCTAACAGTCTGTGGCACCAATCACTGGTTACCAGTCTGGGGCACCAGTCACTGGTTAACAGTCTGTGGCACCAGTCACTGGTCAACAGTCACTGGTTAACAGTCTGGGGCACCAGTCATTGGTTAACAGTCTGTGGCACCAGTCACTTGTTAACAGTCACTGGATAACAGTCTGGGGCACCAGTCACTGGTTAACAGTCTGGGGCACCAGTCAGTGGCACCAGTCACTGGTTAACAGTCACTGGATAACAGTCTGGGACACCAATCACTGGTTAACAGTCTGGGACACCAGTCACTGGTTAACAGTCTGGGGCACCAGTCAGTGGTTAACAGTCAGTGGCACCAGTCACTGGTTAACAGTCACTGGATAACAGTCTGGGACACCAGTCACTGGTTAACAGTCTAGGGTACCAGTCACTGGATAACAGTCTGGGGCACCAATCACTGGATAACAGTCTGGGGCACCAATCACTGGATAACAGTCTGGGGCACCAATCACTGGATAACAGTCTGGGGCACCAATCACTGGATAACAGTCTGGGGCACCAATCAATGGATAACAGTCTGTGGGCTGGGATACACAGAGAACAGGCAACAATAATGAGCATACAACTGCCAGGTTTGCACATAACAAAGTTTTGCCTTTATATATATATATATATATATATATATATATATATATATATATATATATATATATATATATATATATATATATATATATATATATATATATATATGCATGCAAAACCACCACCGTGAAAGAATAGAGAAATTCCAAGCGCTTTCGTGACTACTCACATTATCAAGGAACAATATTATTATTATTGTTCCTTGATAATGTGAGTAGTCACGAAAGCGCTTGGAATTTTTCTATTCTTTCACAGTGGTTGTTTTGCATATTCTGAAATCACCTGTTTACTGTGATCTTATTGCACACACACACACACAATAGGTAAAACTTGCAATTTTGGCTTAAATAGCAACGCTCTTCTTGCCGAATAAGGCAAGCTAAAATTTGTGTATGCAATAATTTCACAAAAATCATTCTGAGCCTAACAAAAAAAAAATATATACATATTTCATTCTGCTTGTTTATTATTAAATTATTGTAAACTTATCTAAAATATATTTAGTTGGATTAGGCTAAATTAAACTGTGCTTGTTATAATAAGGTTAGGTAAGTTTTCTTAGGCTCTTTTGGTACAAAATTAATTTTTAATTAGCAATAAATTAAAAAAATATATCTTTAAGCGTATAAGAGAAAATTTTAGAAAGGACTTAATACTATATGAGTTCTTGCCAACTGACCAATATAGCTAGCAGCTCAAGGCCTTTCACAATGTCATCACAGGTTCGTCAGGAGCTTTGCGAAAGCGGCAACTGAGAAATGGAAACTTTCATTTGATGACTCATGCAGTGTGTTCTCCAATGTCACATGCAGAATTTACATCAGTCTAGTTTAACATATTTTGCGACTAAGTTGTTACACAAGGACCTAACAACATAAGTTGGAGCCTGAGAGCTGTATAGTCTCCCCTAAAAACTTCACATTCTCTGTTAAGGCGAAACGATCTCCATTTTCTTTAATTGTTAACGACGACATCTGTTCTCAATAATTTGTCACCTCACGTATAAATTTATAACTGACACCAAATATATACAGAGGCGGTCAGTTGTTGGTTTTTATTTCATGTCTGACTCTAGGCTCTAGTTTCCTATAGGCTCTAATGTTATTGGCTCCAGGTTCTAACGTCCCTGATTCTAAGCCCCCTCTAGTTTCCTTGACTCTAGGCTCCCTCTAGTTTCCTTGATTCTAGGCTCGCTCTAGTTTCCTAGACTTAAGGCTCTAGTTTCCGTGACTCCAGATTCTTAGTGTCCTTGGCTCCAGGTTCTAGTGTCCTTGATTCTTGGTTCGCTCTAGTTTCCTCGACTTAGTTTCTTTCGTGATGTATTTATCACTAGGTTTATAAAGTTAAACAGTCTGTTTTAACTCACAAACGTCCAGTAGCGACTCAATAAAGAGATGAAGTCTCCACATCACAGTTGATGTACATTATTTACATCAACTGACTTCAAACTCCTCATCTTCCACAATTCTTCTCTGTATTGGACTGAGAGAAGCCACTGACGAGCGAAACGTTCCCGTAATAAAGATTCTCATATGTTGTACAAGTGTCTCAGTCATCAACACAGCGCAGTTCTATAGCCTTAAATGTCCAAATATAACGGAACTTGTAGAAATATAACGGTACAGCCACAAGATGGAACATACATGATAATTATATATCCTCAGTTGACGTTATATTAGACAAGGTTTGTTTAGGTGAGAATTTAAAATCTTCCTGTACAGACATTATGTTCTTCTAGTTTGCAGGCAAGTCATTTCAGCATGATGTCAGCTTGCTGTTGTTTTTCCACTGTCATCTTAAGCTTTCTGACAGCTTTCTCAATTTCTTTAATTGCAGAGCTCCTGACGAAGCACTGGTATTAGTGTAAAGCTCCTGACGAAGCACTGGTATTAGTGTCAAGCTCCTGACGAAGCACTGGTATTAGTGTCAAGCTCCTGACGAAGCACTGGTATTAGTGTAAAGCTCCTGACGAAGCACTGGTATTAGTGTAAAGCTCCTGACGAAGCACTGGTATTAGTGTAAAGCTCCTGACGAAGCACTGGTATTAGTGTAAAGCTCTGACGAAGCACTGGTATTAGTGTCAAGCTCCTGACGAAGCACTGGTATTAGTGTAAAGCTCCTGACGAAGCACTGGTATTAGTGTAAAGCTCCTGACGAAGCACTGGTATTAGTGTAAAGCTCCTGACGAAGCACTGGTATTAGTGTAAAGCTCCTGACGAAGCACTAGTAACAATGCCAAGCTCTTGAGGAAGCACTGGCAACAGTGCGAAGCTCTTGAAGAAGCACTGGTAACAGTGCCAAGCTCCTGACGAAGCACTGGTAACAATATCAAGCTCCTGACGAAGCACTGGTAACAGTGCCAAGCTCCTGACGAAGCACTGGTAACAATGTCAAGCTCCTGACGAAGCACTGGTAACAGTGCCAAGCTCCTGACGAAGCACTGGTAACAATGTCAAGCTCCTGACGAAGCACTGGTAACAATGTCAAGCTCCTGACGAAGCACTGGTAACAATGCCAAGCTGCTGACGAAGCACTGGTAACAGTGCCAAGCTCCTGACGAAGCACTGGTAACAATGTCAAGCTCCTGACGAAGCACTGGTAACAATGCCAAGCTGCTGACGAAGCACTGGTAACAATGTCAAGCTCCTGACGAAGCACTGGTAACAATGTCAAGCTCCTGACGAAGCACTGGTAACAATGTCAAGCTCCTGACGAAGCACTGGTAACAATGCCAAGCTCCTGACGAAGCACTGGTAACAATGTCAAGCTCCTGACGAAGCACTGGTAACAATGCCAAGCTGCTGACGAAGCACTGGTAACAATGCCAAGCTGCTGACGAAGCACTGGTAACAATGCCAAGCTGCTGACGAAGCACTGGTAACAATGCCAAGCTGCTGACGAAGCACTGGTAACAATGCCAAGCTGCTGACGAAGCACTGGTAACAATGCCAAGCTGCTGACGAAGCACTGGTAACAATGCCAAGCTGCTGACGAAGCACTGGTAACAGTGCAAAGCTCTTGGAAAAGCACTTGGAATTATTATTATTATAATCAAGGGGGAAGCGCTAAACCCGGAGGATTATACAGCGCCTGGGGGGAGGGATGTGGAAGGCATTCAGGCTTAATTCGGGGAACTGGAGCACAGATCCAATTCCCTAAATCAAGAGCCCCTCACCAACATCAAGGAACCTTCCTTGAGGGGAAAGCACTTGGAAGAGCGCCAAACTGCTGAGGAAACACTGGTTCGAGTCATGCTTTGGACGTAAAGATGTTTATAAATAATTTCGCCTGTTTGCGAACTGTAAAGCAAGTATGGATATATATACTATATACTATATATATATATATCATAATATATATATATATATATATATATATATATATATATATATATATATATATATATATATAATATATATATAATATATGTCGTGCCGAATAGGCAGAACTTGCGATCTTGGCTTAAATAGCAACGTATGCAATAATTTCGCCAAAATCATTCTGAAGCTAACGAAAAAATATATTTGTTTGTTTAGTACTAAATTATTATAAACGTATTTAAAATATATTTAGTTGGGTTAGGCTAAATTAAATTGTCTTGTTAAATAAGGTTAGGTAAGTTTTCTAAGATTCTTTTGGTTGCACAATTAAAAAAATATTACATTAACCATTATAATGAAAAAATATATCTTCAAACGTAAAAAAGAAAATTTCATAGAAGGACTTAATTTTTAAATGAGTTCTTGCTAATTGACCAGTTTTACATATTCGGCACGAATAATAATATATATATATATTATATATATAAATATATATAATATAATATATATATATATATATAATATATATATATATATATTATATATATATATATAATATAAACTTGCCAATTTTGGTTATAAACTGCTCATTTTGGCTTGAGTAGCAACGCTCTTCTTGCCGAATAAGCCAATGAAAATTTAGTGTATGCTAATTGAATTTTGCAAAAATCATTTAAAACCTTTAACGAAAAAATATATTTCATATGTGTGTTTTTAATATTTAAATTAATTTCAAATTAATCCTAAAAAAATATTAACGGAATTAGAACCAAATTATATTGCGCTTGTTTATATACAAATCAGTAATTTTTATTTCTAGTTCTTTTTACAAAAATCATTAATTCTTACATTACGGAAATGCAAAAAAACTATCTTTAAATAAAGAGAAATAATTTCGTGAAACTCAATAATTTGAAATTGTGGTAACGAAGCGCTTTTTCTCTATTTTCAGACATTGTTTGATATAATAATACATATATATATATATATATATATATATATATATATATATATATATATAAATATATATTATATATATATATATATGTTTATATAAATTTTCGAGGCCTTTATCCACTGAGCCACGATGGTACCAAACTATCAGCTACATAGTATCTGCGGCCACGAATATGCTCGCATCTGGAGACTATGCTACCAAACATCAGTACCAGTGGTACTGATATATGGTAGCATAGTGGCCTAGTGGATAAAGGCATCGAGAAAATTGTCGTGTCCCGGGAGGCTGGGTAAATGTCACATTGTGTTGAGGAGTTCAATGATAGATCTTTGCCTTTCGTGTTGCAATCGACACATCTTCAGGAGCTTGCAATGTCGCAGAAATGAGTAGGAAGTCGAGGCAGATTCGTTCAAGGGAACGAATGTACCTAGTCGTTACCTTGAACGAATCTACCTATTCTTCCTACTCATTTCAGCAACAACTGCAAGCTCATATAATATATATATATATATAATATAAATAAATATATATATATATAATATATATATATATATATATAATATATATATATATATATATATATATATACACATACTGTGTACATTAAGGTTTTCAGTGTAATTCACCAAAATACATCCGTTTTCTGTTTCTTTCATCCTCCATCATCATCGCTAGGAAGGTTCAGCCCCACAACACATAATTACACCTCTCTACGGCTCACTTTGTCATAGCAGACATGATTCCCGTGGAGAACTCAGAGTTGAAGGAGTTGCTCATGCAATCCTTGAGGCAATATCCTTCCATTGGCTTCACTTATTTCCACTTTCTCTGACGAATAAGACTCGTGTGAAACACTTGGGTATCTTTATGCAGAAACGTTTCGCCTTCTCGGCAGGCTTCTTCGGTTGAATACAGCTCTGGAAGCCGTAGAATTTCTTTGAGATGGTCAGTCCCTCAGCCTTGACAGATGATGGTCAGTCCCTCAGTCTTGACAGATGATGGTCAGTCCCTCAGTCTTGACAGATGATGGTCAGTCCCTCAGCCTTGACAGATGATGGTCAGTCCCTCAGCCTTGATAGGTGGTGGTCAATCCATCAACCTTGACAGGAAATGGGCAGTCTCTCAGCCTTGATAGGAAATGGGCAGTCTCTCAGCCTTGATAGGAAATGGGCAGTCTCTCAGCCTTGATAGGAAATGGGCAGTCTCTCAGCCTTGATAGGAAATGGGCAGTCTCTCAGCCTTGACAAGAAATGGGCAGTCTCTCAGCCTTGATAGGAATGGGCAGTCTCTCAGCCTTGATAGGAATGGCAGTCTCTCAGCCTTGATAGAAATGGGCAGTCTCTCAGCCTTGATAGGAAATGGGCAGTCTCTCAGCCTTGACAGGAAATGGGCAGTCTCTCAGCCTTGATAGGAAATGGGCAGTCTCTCAGCCTTGACAGGAAATGGACAGTTTCTCAGCCTAGTTAAGAGGTAATAAGTCCCTCAGCCTTCAAGTGATCAAGGTCAAAATACCGGCACATATCAAGTGTTATTGATTAATCAGGTTTAAAGTCTATCGATTACACTAAGCTCATTAAGGCTGCAAGTAACCTTTTCTCCACCAGACAAGAATACTTTAAACCCTAAAATAGCCAGCAAAGTAAACTCTCAGCATATATACACAGAGATATACACACTTCTTGGTATATATACCCTCTAGTGCATCCATTTTCCCTCATAGAGCAGATAGAGTGGACTCGAAGAAGACAAAAAGTGGACTCGCTAGTAGGCAACCTCAGTCGTGTTGCCAACGCTTCACACACACATTCCATCATCTGTTGACTTAGACAGGGCAACAAACTCCCTTATATAGTTTTTCATAAGTCTTAATAATTCAGTCTTGCACAGTCTTACTCACACCACTCTTACAGTCTTACTCACACCACTCTTACAGTCTTACTCACACCACTCTTACAGTCTTACTCACACCACTCTTACAGTCTTACTCGCACGACTCTTACAGTCTTACTCACACCATTCTTACGTCTTACTCACACTACTCTTACAGTCTTACTCACACCACTCTTACGTCTTACTCACACTACTCTTACAGTCTTACTCACACCATTCTTACAGTTTTACTCACACCACTCTTACAGTCTTACTCACACCACTCTTACAGTCTTACTCACACCACTCTTACAGTCTTACTCACACCACTCTTACAGTCTTACTCACACCACTCTTACAATCTTACTCACACCATTCTTACAGTCTTACTCACACCACTCTTACAGTCTTACACCACTCTTACGTCTTACTCCACTCTTACAGTCTTACTCACACCACTCTTACAGTCTTACTCACACCACTCTTACAGTCTTACTCACACCACTCTTACAGTCTTACTCACACCACTCTTACAATTTTACTCACACCACTCTTACAGTCTTACTCACACCACTCTTACAGTCTTACTCACACCACTCTTACAGTCTTACTCACACCATTCTTACAGTCTTACTCACACCACTCTTACTTCTTACACCACTCTTACGTTTTACTCACACCACTCTTACAGTCTTACTCACGCCACTCTTACAGTCTTACTCACACCACTCTTACAGTCTTACTCACACCACTCTTAGTCTTACTCACACCACTCTTACAGTCTTACTCACACCACTCTTACAGTCTTACACCACTCTTACAGTCTTACTCACACCACTCTTACAATTTTACTCACACCACTCTTAGTCTTACTCACACCACTCTTACAGTCTTACTCACACCACTCTTACAGTCTTACTCACACCACTCTTACAGTCTTACTCACACCACTCTTACAGTCTTACTCACACCACTCTTACAGTTTTACTCACACCACTCTTACAGTCTTACACACCACTCTTACAGTTTTAACTCACACCACTCTTACAGTCTTACTCACACCACTCTTACAGTCTTACTCACACCACTCTTACAGTCTTACTCACACCACTCTTACAGTCTTACTCACACCACTCTTACAGTCTTACACCACTCTTACAGTTTTACTCACACCACTCTTACAGTCTTACTCACACCACTCTTACAGTCTTACTCACACCACTCTTACAGTTTTACTCACACCACTCTTACAGTCTTACTCACACCACTCTTACAGTCTTACTCACACCACTCTTACAGTTTTACTCACACCACTCTTACAGTCTTACACCACTCTTACAGTTTTACTCACACCACTCTTACAGTCTTACTCACACCACTCTTACAGTCTTACTCACACCACTCTTACAGTCTTACTCACACCACTCTTACAGTCTTACTCACACCACTCTTACAGTCTTACTCACACCACTCTTACAGTTTTACTCACACTACTCTTACAGTCTTACTCACACCACTCTTACAGTCTTACTCACACCACTCTTACAGTCTTACACCGCTCTTACAGTTTTACTCACACCACTCTTACAGTCTTACTCACACCACTCTTACAGTCTTACTCACACACACTCTTACAGTCTTACTCACACCACTCTTACAGTCTTACTCACACCACTCTTACAGTCTTACTCACACCACTCTTACAGTCTTACTCACACCACTTACAGTTTTACTCACACCACTCTTAGTCTTACTCACACCACTCTTACAGTCTTACACCACTCTTACAGTTTTACTCACACCACTCTTACAGTCTTACTCACACCACTCTTACAGTCTTACTCACACCACTCTTACAGTCTTACTCACACCACTCTTACAGTTTTACTCACACCACTCTTACAGTCTTACTCACACCACTTACAGTTTTACTCACACCACTCTTAGTCTTACTCACACCACTTACAGTTTTACTCACACCATTCTTACAGTCTTACTCACACCACTTACAGTTTTACTCACACCACTCTTACAGTCTTACTCACACCACTTATAGTCTTACTCACACCACTCTTACGTCTTACGCATTCGTTTATCACCAAGTTTTCTTTGATGTTCGGATAAACTTTGTCTCTCATGTGGCCCTATTCAAAGTGTTGTATTACCCGTAAGGGTTTACAGAGTTCCTATGACGATGACGATAATGATTTCAATAATAATGATTTTAGTGACAATGTCTGAAATAATAATACAGTAGTACTAAATAATAATAATAATAATAATAATAATAATAATAATAATAATAATAATAATCTTTCAGAGATTTAATATATTAAAATATGTTTAAGAATCTCCTACTTTAACCATTTAAGGGAGAAGGGGCTCTTGATCCAGGGAGTTTGAGATAACCTTCCCTTCCTCGGGTCAAACTTGATTACTTTTCCAAGCAGTGTAGTAGTTGTGGGGTGGCTGGTGCGCTAGTGGTGGGTGTATTGGTGGTGGTTGATGGTGGGGGTGGTGATGGTGGGGTTGTGACAGTGGGGTTGGTGATGGTGGGGGTGATGGTGGTGGTGGTGATGGTGGGGGTGATGGTGGGGGTGGTGATGGTGGTGGTGGTGATGATGGTGGGGGTTGTGGCAGTGGGGTTGGTGATGGTGGGTTGTGGCAGTGGGGTGGTGATGGTGGTGGTGGTGATGGTGGTGATGGTGGGGGTGGTGATGGTGGGGGGTGATGGTGGGGGGGTGATAGTGGGGGGGTGATGGTGGGGTGGTGATGATGGGGGTGGTGATGGTGGGGGGTGGGGTTGTGGCAGTGGGGTTGGTGATGGTGTGGGTGGTGATGGTGGGGTTGTGGGGGTGGTGATGGTGGGGGTGGTGATGGTGGGGGTGGTGATGGTGGGGGGTTGTGGCAGTGGGGTTGGTGATGGTGGGGGTGGTGATGGTGGGTGATGGTTGGGTTGTGACTGTGGGGGTTGTGGCAGTGGGGTTGGTGATGGTGGGGGGAGGTGATGGTGGGGTTGTGGCAGTGGCGGTGGTGATGGTGGGGGTGGTGATGGTGGGGTTGTGACGGTGGGGTTGTGGCAGTGGGGGTGGTGATGGTGGGGGTGGTGATGGTGGGGGTTGTGACAGTGGGGGTGGTGATGGTGTGGGTTGTGACAGTGGGGGGTGGTGATGGTGGGGTTGTGACGGTGGGGTTGTGATGGTGGGGGTTGTGACGGTGGGGGTGATGATGGTGGGGGTGGTGATGGTGGGGGTGGTGATGGTGGTAGTAGTGATGGTGGGGGTGTTGATAGTGGGGTTGGTGATGGTGGGGGTAGTGATGGTGGGGATAGTGATGGTGGGGGTAGTGATGGGGGTGGTGATGGTGGGGGTAGTGATGGTGGGGGTGGTGATGGTGGGGGTAGTGATGGTGGGGGTGGTGTTAAGACAGCAAAATGCTGTTTGTAGTGATGTGAGAGTGTAAAAACGTCAAATATGTTTGATTATACGCCTCTCTCTCTCTCTCTCTCTCTCTGCGTGTATATACAATTAACCCCCAGCCACACAACTCCCATGTCTTGAAGAATAAGGGGAGGGAGGATGGATCGAGGGAGAGGAGGGGATGGAAGGGGAAGATGAGGAGGAGGAAAGGAGAAAGGTCATCAAGGTGGGCTGACTTGCCTAGTCATGCCGAGGTCAAGGTTCAAGTACACATCTTGACCTGACGTGATTATATATACACATACGATGCTCCAGGAATGCACAGCAAAGGAACAATGAAACAAAGTAACTCTAGTAGCAAAGGATCTCTTAAAGTCAATTGTTATAGGTTCCTGAAGGAACCTATAACAACTGACCTCTCTTAGCAAAGGAGCACCGCGGCGAAGACAGTCTCTTGGCTCAGTGGTAGCATCTGCGACTCATAAGACTCAGGACTCGATCCTGGTGCAGGCCATGACGCTGAGCATACAAGAGGTGTTATCCTACCTCAGCTTATTTACAGGTTAAAAGAAGTTATCCTACCTCAGCTTATTTACAGGTTAAAAGATGTTATCCTACCTCAGCTTATTTACAGGTTAAAAGATGTTATCCTACCTCAGCTTATTTACAGGTTAAAAGATGTTATCCTACCTCAGCTTATTTACAGGTTAAAAGATGTTATCCTACCTCAGCTTATTTACAGGTTAAAAGATGTTATCCTACTTCAGCTTATTTACAGGTTAAAAGATGTTATCCTACCTCAGCTTATTTCAAAGCTCAGCTCTAAGGTATACAACCACCCCCCAGGATACCATCCACAACAGTCGACTAACACCAAGGTACCTACGTACTTACTGTTAAGTGAACAGGAGCAGCAGGTGTAAGGAAACATGTCCAATGTTTACACCTGTGCCAGGGATCGAACTATGGGCACTCAGTGTACGAGCGAGTGCACTGCTGAAGCGAACCACGAGACAACCATTGCCTGCTGCCAGAGGAATGGTAGGCCTTCATGCTTGATCCAAGTGAAGGTTTAGTTCACTGGATCGAGAGCCACTCACCAGCTTCAATGATTTTCCCTAAATCTGGAACCATAGTCGGATTTACCCTGAGACTCTTAAATGTGTCCCATGAATCTTAATGAAGACGTCACAGTAAATACTTGCTCCTAGAAATTCTTTATACTAATAAAAACAAGAACACAATAATGCAAAAATAATGGAACACTGGTAAAAAGCATTGACCCATACTAGGCAGGTCCCACCCACTCATATACCTACTAAACCAACACTCGGTAGTCACTTTATTAAGCACAGCATTCTAGTACTAGGTAGGGCCCACAATTACCCCCAGAACAGCCTGTATTCTTGGTGTCATAAATTCAACAAGGCGCTGAAAACATTCCTTAGAGAAGCTGGTCCATGTTGACATGATAGCATCACACAGGTACTGCAGATTTGTCGGCTGCATAATTATGCTGTGAATCTTCTGTTCTACCATATCCCAAAGGTTTATGCCAAATTCTGACACTACCATCTGCATATCGCAGCAGAAATTGAGATTCGTCTGACCAGGCGACGTTTTTGCAATCTTCAACTGGCCAGTTTTGTTGACCCTCTGCCCACTGTAGTCTCAGTTTCTTGTTTTTAGCTGACAGGAATGGAAATCTGGTGTGATCTTCTACTGTAACCTGTCCACTTCAAGGTTCGACATGTTGAGCGCTCAGAGATGGTATTCGGCATACAACTGTTGTAAAGCATGGTTGAGTTACTGTCACCTTCCTGTCAGTTGTGTGTGAAAATCCCAGGAGATCAGCAGTTTCTGCGATACTCACACCGTCTGGCACCAAAAATCATTCTTTAGTCAAAGTCACTTAGATCACATTTCTTCCCCATTCCGATGTTCAGTCTGAACAAAAACAACTGAACCTCTTAACTATGTCTGCATGCGTTTAAGCACTGAGGTGCTGCCACGTGATTGGCTGACTAGATATTTGTATTAACAAGCAGGTTCACAGGTGTACCTAATAAAATGGTCACTATCTCAGATCCCTGTTCCAGTGTACACTGCCTTGGAGCAACTAGCAGTACATGCAAGATAACTATCGCTGGCAAGCCCCAGCAAAACGGCAGTGGTAATCTGATGACTTGTAACGACTTTCTCTTTCTCTCTCTAGTAATTTCCCTCTGACCGTCGCTAACTTTTTTATCAAGCCTGACACGTGTGCACACGTCACTGTAATTACATGCTTTTACGTGAAAACTTTAAGAAATATACGACAGTATTTTACATGTGGTTTATCCATTAACTTGTCAGAGATGTATATCCTTATTTTAATGACTAACATTTTGCTTCGTTTTTTAGTACCTTATTCTATTATTTCAGATGCTTCACCTGCAAAAATCAGCATATGGTTCTTCAAAGTGACCACTGTGGCACATTTCGCCCACTTGCCACTACGCTTCATGTATATTACGTCCGGTTCATCAACCCTTACACCAATCCCAGTAGCTATTTAGCACGTCTGCAGGTTTGCACAAGACTAGTACTAGAAGATGGACGAACTATGATGGGTTGAAGGAACAGAACCTGACGACCTTACAGAAGAGAAGGACAAGGGAAGAGATGATTACAACATAAAAAAAAATAAGATAAAACTGATTGGAATCAATTGTTTGAATTGAGAGGACAAACTCGATCCACAGCTTGAAGACATGATAAGGACCATGAAGTCAGAAACCATGGATGCCGATCAAGGTAGTCTAGGAGATGGGGACAGGAGCTGAGTTTTGATCTGCGCAAGCAACTCTGTGACTAAAACTCAATGAGTGGCAGTACCTTGCAACGTCCCAGCCACAGTACAGGTACAGTACCATTGGACGAGTCGTCTTATAACTAAGAAACAGTTTTATCCTGACAAATTAGTAATAACTGTACCTCCGACATAGCGACAAAGGTCTTCCTACCTTCAGATCTAAACTACTGCCTCCAAACAACTCGAAATAATGCTTTCAAGTCAAAACAATTCAAATTTTTAAAGGATGTGGAAATGTTTTGGCAATAGAGTTGTAGACGAACAGAACAAACTGCTAAGTAGTGTCGCTGAAGTGAATACCTTTACTAGGGTCAAAAATACATTATTTAAATTCATGAGCAGGAATGAATGAATGAGAATAGAACCTGCCTAGACTGGGACAACAGTATTACAAAAATTGAAAACAATACCGACAAGATGAGGAATTAAGACATGTGCAAACCTGAGTGTCTTTATTTGAAGACGGAGGAACTGTTTACCTCATCTTCCACTGTCTTCTGTGTACACTTGCGATTATGCGCGTTTTTTTCGTCAGCAGATGTAACAGCAGGTTGGTGAATGATGAACCTGAGGGCAGGGGGCACGTCTGCTGTATATGTAAAGGTTAGAGTGCAGTCACCTGTGTAGTCATGGGAGTCTGCGCAGATGTTCAGTGTGTCTAATGTAAATATTTTATAACCAGTGGCGAAGCGTTTCCCCGTGGTACGAAGGTACCAGCTGAAGGGCTTTCAGATACTATTACTAAATACTACTACTACTATTTCATGAATAAGACATGCAACACTTGGGTATCAGTAATGTGATACTAGTGCTGTTGCTGCTGCTGTTGTTTCTACTACACATCCTCTCTCCTCCTCCTCCTCCTCCTCCTCCTCTCTCTCTCTCCTCTAACACACATCGCCCAATTGAGAGATTTCAACTCGGTATAAGACAGTAATCCTCTCAACATATTACCTTAATATTTATCTTTATCCGGTTTGAACGAGAAGTGAGCTCTGCAAATACGTCACTGGGTTGCAGTTGTAGCCTTTGCTAACCTTTCCAGTAAATAACAAAAAGGCACAATACCATGACTGGAACAATACACAAATAACCCGCTCTCTTTGCTCCAATCACATTATGATACGTAAAAACACACTGTAACCTTAGGAAAGAAAGAAATATTTTTTTTTAGGAGAGAGGAGCTCACGAGGACGCTTCGGTCCGACTTGGACCATTTACAAAGTCACACTGACTTTGTAAATGGTCCAAGTCGGACCGAAGCGTCATTGTGAGCTCCTCTCTCCTATGTGCGGGTTATTTGTGTAACATTTCCAGTATCAGTAACAGTTTCTGGTTGCAGAATCCTTACGACCTTCTGA
The DNA here is from genome assembly GCF_026875155.1 of Cherax quadricarinatus. NCBI lineage: Eukaryota > Metazoa > Arthropoda > Malacostraca > Decapoda > Parastacidae > Cherax > Cherax quadricarinatus. The sequence continues at coordinate 5,621,914 of NC_069429.1, read as the reverse complement.
AGCATGATGGATTTAGCGGTTTATAAGAGTAACAAAATCAGCCTAGGGTGCCCGAGTCTCTCAAAACTAGGTCTAGAAGTGCCTGAATATCTCAAAATCAGGCCTAGAAGTGCCTTTATCTCTCAAATCTATGATCCTACCGTCTCTTAGCACAACACTTCCTTGACCTGTCTGCACCATCAGCACCAACTGTGACCTGTCTCTTATCACAACACTTCCTTGACCTGTCTGCACCATCAGCACCAACTGTGACCTGTCTCTTACCACAACACTTCCTTGACCTGTCTGCATCATCAGCACCAACTGTGACCTGTCTCTTACCACAACACTTCCTTGACCTGTCTGCACCATCAGCACCAACTGTGACCTGTCTCTTACCACAACACTTCCTTGACCTGTCTGCACCATCAGCACCAATTGTGACCTGTCTCTTACCACAACACTTCCTTGACCTGTCTGCACCATCAGCACCAACTGTAACCTGTCTCTTGGCACAACATTTCCTTGACCTGTCTGCACCATCAGCACCAACTGTGACCTGTCTCTTACCACAACACTTCCTTGACCTGTCTGCACCATCAGCACCAACTGTGACCTGTCTCTTACCACAACACTTCCTTGACCTGTCTGCACCATCAACACCAACTGTAACCTGTCTCTTAGCACAACACTTCCTTGACCTGTCTGCACCATCAGCACCAACTGTGACCTGTCTCTTACCACAACACTTCCTTGACCTGTCTGCACCATCAGCACCAACTGTGACCTGTCTTTTTACCACAACACTTCTGTGACCTGTGTACCAGCAGCACCGACTATGACCTTACTGTCTCTTACCACAATACTTCTGTGACCAGTGTACCAGCATCAACTGTGACCTTACTGTCTCTTAGTACAACACTTCTGTGACCTGTGTACCAGCAGCACCGACTGTGACCTTACTGTCTCTTACAACACTTCTGTGACCTGTGTACCAGTAACATCAACTGTGACCTTAATGTCTCTTACCACAATTTTGTGACCTGTCTAGAGTACCAGCAACATCAACTGTGACCTTACTGTCTCTTCCCATAACACTTCTCTGACCTATGTACTAGCAGCACCAACTGTGACCTTACTATTACCACAACACTTCTGTGACCTGTGTACCAGCCACATCAACTGTGACCTTACTGTCTCTCACTACAACCCTTCTGTGACCACTGTACCAGCAGCACCGACTGTGACCTTACTATCTCTTACCACAACACTTCTGTGACCTGTGTACCAGCAACATCAACTGTGACCTTACTGTCTCTTACTACAACCCCAGTAGTTTTCCACTCAATTTGCATACATGCAAAAAGATCAAATTAATTCACAAGTGGCCTCACTTTACGATACGTGAGTTGGTTAAGTCCAGGCACGAAGAGTATTTACTTCCTGGTTACGAAAGATCTACCACGTCTTGTGTTGAATGATTTACATTAGTGATGGGACGATGCCAGAAGTTTTGTCCATACCGATACCGAACTGTGGTTCGTGTGTTGAACTGCGTACTGCCAGTAGCAACGGCCTAGTTGATTAGGTTGTGATCTACCAGGATTAATGGTCATGGACAGGGCCCCGGAGGGGCGTTGACCCCCATAACACCCTCCAGAGAGAGACAGACAGACAGACGAATCCAATTCACCAATCAACGGAGCTGCTCCTCTCAACAGAAGTAAGCGTTGGATCTTTATTCACAGAGAGGGGGAAAAACAGATGTTGAAGAACGAGGTCATATTTGAAAGTTTCTCCCTATTAGAGCTGTACTAAGTCATGTGAGGCGAAACGTCGCCCCAAAGCTTTATTCTACAGCGTGTATCTTTATTTCAATACTGACGACGGCGTGACTTTAGCATAACGTAAACAGCTGTTACTAACAGTAAACAAAGTATCACACTGGAGGTCAACAAACACACGTGCTCCCTCACACTGGAGGTCAACAAACACACGTGCTCCCTCACACTGGAGGTTAAACACACGTGCTCCCTCACACTGGAGGTTAAACACACGTGCTCCCTCACACTGGAGGTTAACAAACACACGTGCTCCCTCACAGTGGAGGTTAACACACGTGCTCCCTCACACTGGAGGTTAAACACACGTGCTCCCTCACACTGGAGGTTAACAAACACACGTGCTCCCTCACAGTGGAGGTAAACACATGTGTTTCTACACTTGAGAGGAAGAAAAACGCGAAATTGAGACACATGTGCAACATCTGGGTATCTTTATTGTAGACGTTTCGCCATCCAGTGGCTTTATCAATACAAATTCCAGGACATAACTTGAAGACAGGAGAACTATGTACAGAAGATGAGGTAATCAGTCCCTCAACATAGCAGTAGGTGCGAAGAGCACCATAATCTCCACGACTATGGTGCTCTTCGCACCTACTGCTAGGTTGAGGGACTGATTACCTCATCTTCTGTACATAGTTCTCCTGTCTTCAAGTTATGTCCTTTAATTTGTATTGATAAAGCCACTGGATGGCGAAACGTCTACAATAAAGATACCCAGATGTGCACATGGTCTCAATTTCATCTTGTCGGTATTGTATACCATTCTTGCACAAGAAAAACGTGCTTCCTCACACCAAGGGTAAAAAAACACGTGCTCCTTCACACTTAGAGATAAAAAAAAAACACGTGCTCCTTCACACTTAGAGAAAAAAAAAACACGTGCTCCTTCACACTTAGAGATAAAAAAAAAAAATGCTCCTTTACCTTTGGTAAAAAAAAAAAAACCCGGTCCTTTTACACAGAGTAAAAAAAAAAAAAAAGGTTTCCTTTACACTTTTGAGTAAAAAAAAAAACTGCTTTAATTAAGTAAAAAAAACCTGCCTTTAAATAAGAAAAAACATGTTTAAACCTGGGGAAAAAAAAAAGTGTTGTGTGGTTTGGGGTTTGGTTGTTTGGTGTGTGGGGTTTGTTGGGGGGTTTTTTTGTTGTCCCGTGGGTTTTTGTGTGTGTGTGTGTGTGTGTGTGTTTTTGTGTGGGGTTTTTTGTGTGTGTGTGGTGGGTGTGTGTGTGGGTGGGGTGTGGTGTGTGTGTGTGTGTGTGTGTGTGTGTTTTGGGGGTGTGTGTTGTCTGTGTTGGGTGTGTTGTGTCTGTGTGTGTGTGGGGTGTTGTTGTGTGTGTGTGTGTGGGGTGGTGTGTGTGTGTGTGTGTGTGTGTGTGTGTTGTGTCTGTGTGTGTGTGTGTGTGTGTGTGGTGTGTGTGTTGTGGTTGTGTGTGTGTGTCTTTTTGTGGGTGTTGTGTGTGTGTGTGTGTGTTTTTGTGTGTGTGGGGTGTGTGTGTGTGTGTGTGTGTCTGGTGTGTGTTGTGTGTGTGTGTGTGTGGTGTGGTTTTGTGGTTGGGGTGTGTGTTTTGTGTGTGTGTGTGTGTGTGTGTTTGTGTGTGTGTGTGTGTCTGTGTGTGGTTGGGGTGTTGTTTTGTGTTGTGTTGTGTGTGTTGTGTGGTGTGTGTGTGTGTGTGTGTGTGTGTGTGGTGTGGTGTCGTGTGTGTGTGTGTGTTGTGTGTGTGTGTGTTTGTGTGTGTGTGTGTTTGTGTGTGTTTTTTGGGTGTGTGTCTGTGTCTGTCTAATTTACACTTTTTCCCCCCCTCCAAGATTTTCCCCCTTATATATTCTCAAAGGTGACCTAGCTCATCGGTTCCCTCATTCATTCACTTTCCTTTTTGCTTTTTATCACCTTACCGCTCCACCCCACCAATCTTCTCCCTTTCTACCTATTTCCTCATATCCTTCCCTTCCCTTTCGTAATGTAACGTCAATCGTCCTCTCCTCTCCTTCCTACCCAGTAATTAAAGTCCCTTTCCCATGCTATTGTCCTACCCTCCCTCTCTTTTCATCCTTAGTGATATATAAGTGAGATGGAGAGGGAATGGAATTAAAGTGATATGTGAACCCTTCACATTCTCACCCTTCTTCACCTTCCCTCCACAGTCACTTCTCACCTTCCCTCGACAGTCACTTCTCACCTTCCCTCCACAGTCACTTCTCACCTTCCCTCTACCGTCACTTTCTCACCCTTCTTCACCTTCCTATACAGTCCACTTCTCACCTTCCATCACCTTCCTCCAGTCACTTCTCACCCTTCTTCACCTTCCCTCCACAGTCACTTCTCACCTTCCCTCTACCGTCACTTCTCACCCTTCTTCACCTTCCCTATACAGTCACTTCTCACCTTCCATCACCTTCCCTCCAGTCACTTCTCACCCTTCTTCACCTTCCCTCCACAGTCATTCTCACCTTCCATCCACAGTCACTTCTCACCCTCCTTCACCTTCCCTCCACCGTCACTTCTCACCCTTCTTCACCTTCCCTCCATAGTCACTTCTCACCTCCTTCACCTTCCTTCCACAGTCACTTCTTACCCTCCTTCACCTTCCCTCCACAGTCACTTCTCACCTTCCATCACCTTCCCTCCACAGTCACTTCTCACCCTCCCTCACCTTCCCTCCACAGTCACTTCTCACCTTCTTCATCTTCATCTCACGAACACAATAAACACTCAGGTGAGTATGTTGCCACATGTCACGTGACTGTAACGGCACTGTACACCGGTGTACTTATGGTCGCCTAAAATTACAAACTGCATCTCCCGGTAATTACACAATGCCAATTATCTACGTCCATCCCTCTCATTATATATATATATATATTATATATATATATATATATATATATATATATATATATATTATATATATATATATATATATATTATATATATATATATATATAAGAATAGCAACAGAAAAATATAAGGGAAAATTTGCACAAAGTTATCGTGGCAACAGCAGCCAGTTTGTCTCACAACATGAGAGTCACTGGTCAGTTCAACATCCACCCGTTCCCCTCCCCTGAGGGGTAGGGTAGCTGAGGGTCCCTCAGTTGACAGAAAGCTGGAAACAGGATAATGGGGGATAATAGGCAGCCCTAAGTTTCATTAAATCTCTGTCAACAAGTTTATCTGACATAAGAGATTAGCGGATAATACACACACAAAACAATGATATTATGAGTAAACCTTCTAATTAAATGAGTCGAATGCGCTCATTTGTCAGCTTAAAAGACGTTCGTCTCAGGAGGATTCTAGAATGTTCAGATGAATCTCTTCATATATTACTAAATACTGCCTACTAATATCCTCATTGTCAATTATTACGCTTGCAACTTGATTACTTATGAATCTTCCATAGTATTCCAGTTATTCTTTAATACTTAACAATCAGATAATTCACGAATTTTCCGATTATCCTTTATCACTACATAACAGCCTAACTCTGTTGGGCTGTAATCCACTAAGCTAATTACAATCACCATGTTGCCATCCCTGATTGCAACAGCTGTGCCTAAATGGGTTTACTACTAATGCATTATACCGACCATGTCGCAAACACTGATTGCAGCCACTTAAGTTTGTGTACCTGTAACTGTACGTTACCTTTATGCAGCTGTAGCTAAATAGGTTTACTCATAATGGTTATATATTATACCGACGGGCAGAGCACGTGGACGACGGATGAAACATGAGGATAGGTGCTGAGAACAATGGTCTAACGTCACCAAATCCCCACGAGACTTCCATGGCATGAACAATACTGTGATGTTTGTATAGGACTGTTGTTTAAGGTTGTGCACAACCGACTCCACTAAATAGCTACTGAGTTTGTACAACCCATAACTTGAATTATATAAGGCATTCCTATTATGTTTTAAGAGCGAGGATTCAATTAAATTTCTTTCCATGACGGAACTATTGGGTACAATGAACTGGGTAGCAGCCCACACCGGTGGGTGGTTGCAAGAACTGACATGGCTGAAGATAGCATTCGACTGCTGGTCCGTCCTAATTGAATACTGATGTTGGGCTAATCTGGTTTCCATAGGTTTACCAGATTGTACAATATATGAGAGGGCAAAGAGTGCGTAGGACCTTGTAAACACGACCAACATTATTAGGCGGTGTGATCACTAACACACCAATACCCACTAACACACTAGTACCCACTAACACACTAGTACCCACTAACACACCTGTACCCACTAACACACCAGTACCCACTAACAGAAGAACTAATACCTCAATAGTATTCAACGCTACCTTATAAAACATCCACCACTACTCAAGAATGTTTATGATCACCAGACAACCAAACACCTTAAACCATCAAGCCATGAATCACCAGCAACCCTGAGACTACTGTTAATGGTCGTCAGGTTCCACACCTAACTAGTCCCTCTAATTAGCTCAACCGCAAACTACTTTAGTAACGACCAAAACACCATGGTCTAGCAAATCAGACAGCTATGATGTTAAGAGCCTAATGGCTTTCTTACACACACACACACACACACTGGGGCAAAGAGCTACGACTCAACACTTGCAACCACAAATGAGTACACACACACACATGTCATAGCTATGATCAGGTATATACAGTCATCAAACCTGCCTTTTCCAGTTTCATGTACGTAACCAGGTGTGGGCTCCACGCTGGGGCTGCGTACTCAATGACTGGCCTAATATATGTTGTATATAAGGTTCTGAAGGATTTTTTGTTCAAGTTGCTGAATGCTACTCCGACGTTCGTTAATCTTCTATATGTCACTGACATTGTACGATTTGTGTATTTCTGGTAATATGCTGAGAATTATATTCACCCCCAAGTCCTTTATACTCTCTTACATTTGCGGAGAGAAACAGACAGAGATGTACGTGTGTGTGTGTGTGTGTGTGTGTGTGTGTGTGTGTGTGTGTGTGGTGTGTGTGTGTGTGTGTGTGTGTGTGGCGCGTGTGACCGTGACCAAACTAGGTCGGGTCATGATCTCGCTCTCAGTGTTTACACTTAAGCGTGACGTTGCTGAATTGGGACGACTGTTGCAGTTGCTGATTATACTCCTCTACCACCTACACCCCAACCAGCTACTCCTCTTGGAAAGGAGAATCCTCCTCTATTTCACTGACATACTATGATGACAGATAAACATGTGAGGATCAGCAGACGGAGGATCCATCCTCTAGCATTCCTTGTGTTGAATGACCCACACGGGTTTAGAGTTTCTTGTAAATTTCTTCATTTTAGTCTTTTTTTTATCGCAGAGGTCGAATCTTAGCTCCTGTGTGTACTCACCTATTTGTGGTTGCAGGGATCGATTCATAGCTCCTGGCCCCGCCTCTTCACTGATTGCTACTAGGTCCTCTCTCCCTGCTCCATGAGCTTTATCAAACTTCGTCTTAAAACTATGTATGGTTCCTGCCTCCACTACGTCACTTTCTAGGCTATTCCACTTCCTGGTAACTCTATGACTGAAGAAATACTTCCTAACATCCCTTTGACTCATAGGAGTCTTCAACTTCCAATTGTGATCCCTTGTTTCTGTGTCCCATCTCTGGAACATCCTGTGTTCGTCCACCCTGTCAATTCCTCACAGTATCTTATATGTCGTTATCATATCTCCCTTGACCCTCCTGTCCTCCAGTCGATTTCCCTTAACTTTTCTTCATATGACAATCCCCTTAGCTCTGGGACTAGACTTGTTGCAAACCTTTGAACTTTCTCTAATTTCTTGACGTGCTTGACCAGGTGTTGATTCCAAACTGGTGCTGCATACTCCAATATGGGCCTGACGTATATGGTGTACAGAATCTTGAACGATTCCTTACTGAGGTATCGGAACGCAATTCTCAGGTTTGCCAGACGCTCGTACGCTGCAGCAGTTATCTAACTGATGAGCGCCTCAGATGTGCTCGGTATTATACTCACCCCAAGATCCTTTTCCTTGAGTGAGGTTTGCAGTCTTTGGCCACGTAACTATATTTTGTCTGCGGTCTTCTTTGCCCTTCCCCGGTCTTCATGACTTTGCATTTGGCGGGGTTAAATTCAAGGAGCCAGTTGCTGGACCAGGTTTGTAGCCTGTCCAGGTCTCTCTGCAGTCCTGCCTGATCCTCGACCGGTCTAATTCTTCTCATTAACTTCACATCATCTGAAAACAGGGACACTTCTGAGTCTATCCCTTCCGGTATGTCACTCACATACACCAAAAACAGCACAGGTCCTAGGACTGACCCCTGTGGAACCCCGCTCGTCACAGGACCCCACTCTGACACCTCGTCACATACCATAACTCGTTGTTGCCTCCCTGTCAGATATTCTCTGATTCATTGCAGTGCCTTTCCTGTTTTGCGTGCCTGATCCTCTAGCTTTTTCATTAACCTCTTGTGAGGAACTGTCGAAGGCCTTCTTGCAGTCCAAGAAAATGCACTCTATCCAGCCCTTTTCTCTCGTGTCTTACTTCTGTTACCTTGTCATAAAACTCCAGTAGGTTTGTGACACAGGATTTTCCTTCCTTGAAACCGTGCTGGATGTCGTTAATAAGCCTGTCTTTCTAGGTGCTTCACCACTCTCCTCTTGATGATCTTCTCCATGACTTTGCATACTATACACGTCAGTGACACTGGTCTGTAGTTTAATGCCTCATGTCTGTCTCCTTTCTTAAAAATTGGGACTACATTTGCCATTTTCCATACTTCAGGTAGTTGCCCAGTTTCAACGGATGTGTTGAAGATTTTTGTTATTGGCACACACTACATCTCTACTTCCTCTCTAAGGAACCACGGAGATATGCTGTCTGGTCCCACTGCCTTTGAGGTATCAAGTTTACACAGAAGCTTCTTCACCTCCTCTGTTGTGTATTTCAGCCAGCACTTGTTGGTATACCTCTCTATTCTGAATTCCTGGAGTCCTTCCTGTCTCCACTGTGAATACTTCTTTAAATCTCATGTTGTTGTTGTTGTGTGTGTGACTCGGTAGCAGGGACAAGAGACTAAGAAGTAACACCTACCATCTGTCTGTCTGTCCATAGCTTATCTGAGAGTGAGAGTGAAAGTGAGTGAGTGAGAGAGAGAGAGAGAGAGAGAGAGAGAGAGAGAGAGAGAGAGAGAGAGAGAGGAGAAATGACACTGTGGGAGACGGAGGAATTCAGAGAGGAGGCTGACTGAGGAGATAGTGGGGTTTACAGACACTCTGACCTACTGAGTCCTTCACTCTGACCTACAAAAACCTTCACTCTGATCTACTGAAACCTTCACTCTGATCTATTGAAACCTTCACTTTGACCTACAGAAACCTTCCCTCTGACCTGCAGAAACCTTCACTCTGATCTACTGAAACCTCACCTCTCACCTACAGAAACCTTCCCTCTGAACTGCAGAAACCTTCACTCTGACCTACTTGATAAGTGGTTCCCAAGCTGGTTCACTCTCGTTGGCCCCAACCACCTACATATATTTTCGAAAGACCCCTGGAACAACCTTCTATATATAAAGTGAAAACTGCGCCATTCTCTATACGCACTGGTAAACGATGCGTCTAGAAATAGAGCGGAACGCACCTGATCATCAAACGGGGGAGGCAAAATACGCAGTTTCAAGAGTAGATATGATCGGGACTTAAAAACCAGAAACCAGTAGAAGCCGGTGGATAAGAGTTGCATGGCGGGGCCAGGAGTTATGAATGGAACAATCAGTCAAGTGATGTCATTGAAGCTATCTCCTTGGGCAGCGGTGCCAGGAGCTATGAGTGGAACAATAAAGTCATTAAAACTAACTCAGTTTGACTCTTCCCACTGATTGCCGCAAATACACTTGAGTTTGGTGAGTATGGAGTCAGCTATGTGACAAGCTACACCAATCAGAATGATCTGAGGGCTGAGGCGAGTGCCCAAGTAGGAATTAGGAACAACCAAAAGGAAATCTGAATGTGGTGCCTTCACGACTACAAGACGAATTTTGTCCTATCCTGAGACATTGTTGAGCCTTGTTCAAGCGATTTTCTCCATGATCGGTCTGTCCCAGTGAGACTGCCTGTGATTTTGGGAGGAGCTGGTATGCTTGAGTCTCCAAGGCTGTCCCACTGCGTAGCTACTTCGATGAACTTCGGGTTGTGTGTTCCTACAGCACCTCTCAAGCGTTCTGGGACTATCTCCTTAACCAGCTCACTGGATGCCATACATACACAAAGACAGAAACGCAGGTAATGCTATGTTGCCTCACGCACTCAATACCTCCCAGTCGCAGTGAAAGCTTTGCTTAATCCAACTGGTGATCTTTCAGTGATAGATTCAATGCCTTCCTAAAGAAAGATCTCAGAACTCGTAATGACATGATTGCAAACAAACCACGGTAAGGGCGGGGATTGAACTCGCGGCTATTGAGTCTTAAAACCCCAGACCGATGGTGTATAAATATACCCAGTTGGACGAATCTTATTGTAGCCAGCTGGGCCAGTGGCTAACCCGTCATCTGGAGTTTTACGACTCAGCCGCGAGTTCAATCCCCGCCCGTACCGTGGTTTGATAGATCTCAGAGATGTAGGAGGCTGCACACCTTAAGAAATAGATTAGTCTAGGTAGAGTTTAAGACACCTTGTGAGGAGATACAGGGCATCATGGGCATCCCGATCACTTATTCTCTCCTCCATCCTTTCCAGGTCGTTCAGTTTGTTCTCGAGGACTGTATTGATATACTGACCACCCAGCAGTGCTCCCAATAGACTGCTCTTGGAGAGGGGTGATAACTGAGGCTTCTGGTAGGATTGTTCGCACAGCTGTAATTATTTCTTGGTTTGATGAGATAATTTGACACAAGGAAGGGTTGAGGTTGAGTCCCAAAGCTTCTCCCTGTGACTTCACCAGTCGAAGGTCCTTTACCAGGGACTCCTCCGTACCTGCCCGAGTGCCATCAACCAGGTACCATATATTGAGTTCACTGTACACGCTGGATGTGAGTTCTCTTACCGTTATGTAGAAGAGGAATGGAGCAAGTGGGTCTCCCTGCTGAACACTCAGACGAGGTAATTTCGTGCTCGAAGAACAATAGAATTTAATTTTTGCTGTAGCCAGCTGTAATAAAGGGGAAAAGATGAGAGAAATTCTCTCGAACGGCTGTCAAGACTACGTCTCTTTTCACTAGGAAAACCGTGTTTCTGAAGTTCAGTTTGACCAAGGCTATATATTCTGATAAGTCCTTGTTGCATGAGCTGCTGTATCGGACAGGTTGTCCTAAAAAGCAAGGCTCATTTTTGCCGAACAAGCAGAGTGTAAACTTGTTTATGTAATAAATCTGCAAAAAAAAAAAAACAATTTGAATATGACGAAAAAATATGCATCACTGATTTTAATTAATATTAAATAACTTTAAACCGATCTATGATGAGTTTACTATAATTAAGCTAAAATAAATTACGTTCGGTTCGGCGAGGTCTCCTCCGTTACTTACTGCATAACTAACAAATTTTACACCACTTATATATATAACAGAGAGACAGACAGACACATACACTAAAAAAAACCTCTTTGATGTACAGTTTTTTTAATTGAATTACGTTCGTTTTCCCACGTCTCAGCATAGCTACGTCGTCTCAGTAGAGTTATGTCTTAGTATAGTTACATTTGAGTATAGATCCGTCTTAGTACACTCACGTCTCAGTACAGTTACGTCTCATCTCCACACCTCAGCAAAACAAAACTAACTGCGTTCACAGATTATATCAGTGATTTCCTAACTACCTAATAGACTTCTCACATTAAATTATGAAACTGCACTTCGGGAATTACATGCGGAAGTTAAGAAAGAGTTTGATAAAGCAAGTCTCACCAGGTGATTACACTGTTACCGCTGTACGTGGACAATGTAATCACGCGTCAGAATTCACGCGTCACATGTCACAGCTCGCGCGTCACATATTAAACATTACACGTCACATGTCTGCTTATATCACAATCATGTTGCAAATGCTTCTTCAGTTGTGAGAGATATTAAGATGTGCAGAATAACTTAGTAGAGTGAAACATACTGGAGGAAGTGTAGAATAAACCCAGATAAAAGCAGGGGCACTATGGACACAATAAGAGAACACTGTAAACATGCGTGGTCCAAGACTCTTCAACTTGCTACCAGCATATATCAGAAAAATTGCCTCAACAAATATTGAAGTTTTTAAGAGGACATTGGTTCACTATCTCCACTAAGTGCCAGATCAACCAGGCTGTGGATATGTCTGGTCAAAGAAGTGAATAAAGACGTATGAGTGTCACAGATTATAGCATTCACTACACCTCTACACCCAAAGTACATAACATTCACAGAGTAACAATAACTACACCCACAATACATTAAAGTCACAGTGTAACACTCACTACACAAAACATAAAAGTCACAGTGTAACACTCACTACATAAAACATAAAAGTCACAGTGTAACACCCACTACACAAAACATAAAAGTCACAGTGTAACACCCACTACATAACACATAAAAGTCACAGTGTAACACCCACTACATAAAAGTCACAGTGTAACACCCACTACACAAAACATAAGTCACAGTGTAACACCCACTACACAAAACATAAAAGTCACAGTGTAACACCCACTACATAACACATAAAAGCAACAGAGTAGTGTTTAAAAAGTTAATTTTGGCCAAGTCACGAACACTTCAACTTTCTAATACAACATTTATGATAAAAAGCTGATCTCCTACAACTGTTTTTGTATGAAAAAACTTGCTGTCATTTTTTTTTTCATTTCACACAAAATATTAAAATTCTACTCAATTTTTCCCTGAAAAGGAAGTTTAAAAACCAAGTTTTAATTTCAAGTCACGAGAGTTTACGAGTTTGTGCTCAATGTGACAACAATTGTACCGTGAAACAAACCCAGGAGCGCCATCACTGCTGCAATCCTCGGATTTCTCAGTGAAAATGTATTGCTTAATATCACTGGCTGGTTAATTGGGATTAAAGCCAACCAGCACACGAGACTCATTAAGGCTGATTGTTATCTGTTAAACACCAATCACGAATAATTTAATCCCAAACATGAACTTATTAATAAGGATTAAACTCTGAAGTGTATATACCAAGATATGCATTAAGATCACAGTAAACAGCTGATATCACAGTAGGTAAAACAACCACTGTGATATTCCAAGTGCTTTCGTGATTTCTCACATTATCGAGGACATGGTATTTCATTTTTTTTTTTACAGTGGTTGTTTTGTATATCAAGATATATATATCTTTCCACTTGTAGATGCACTGACTCCCTCAATGTGTACACAATCAGATATATACACATCAAAACATACACGAAGTATATCATCAAAGTGATTTATACTTACTATATATTAGTAAGATCACATTATATTGTAACCAGCGTAAGTTCAGTCCTCCAGTCGTGTCCATATGTCATATTTATCTATATTTCATTCCATCATCCATTTCCTCAATCACTCCATTTATTAAACATTATACTCCAATCGCTCGATTAATTACTCCATTTGCTAATTTTTACTCCATTCGCTCAACTGGTCACTCCATTCACTTAACTTATCATTCTATTCGCTCGATTAACCAATTAAGTTATTCAGCTTGCCACTCCACTGGGCAGTTAACCACCACCACTACCCCACCCACCTCCAAAACCACTCCACCACCCTCCAACCCCCCCACACCACCCCCCCCTACCCACCACCACCCTCCAACAACCCCCCCACCCACTACCACCACCCTCCAACCCACACCACCACCCCACCCTCACCACCACCCTCCCCCACCCACCCCCAACCACCACACCACCCTCCAACCACCACCAAACCCCCCTCCAACTCCACTACCACCCTCCAACACCACTACCACCCTCCACCATAACCACCTCCCACCTACCACCACCCTCCAAAACCACCACTCCCACCACCCTCCAACCACCACTAACACACCCACCCCTCCAACAACCACTAACACCACACCCTCCAAACTAACCACCCTCACCACCCCTCCAACCACCACTACCACCCTCCAACTACCACTACCACCCTCCACCACCACTACCACCCTAACCACACACCACTCCCCAACAACCCACCACCCTCACCACCACCCTACCAACCACTAACCCTCCAACACCAACCACCCCCTCCAATTACCACTACCACCCTCAACCACCACCACCCTCCAACAACCACTATCACCACCACCCTCCAACCACCACTACCACCCTCCAACACTACTACCCACCAACCTCCAAACCACCACTACCCCCTCCCACCAACCACCACTACCCCCCAACCACCTCCACCCCCACCATACCACCCTCCAACTACCACTACACGTCCACCCCACCCCAACTACCATACCACCACCACCCCTCCAAACTACCCTACCCCCCCACCAACCTACCCCTCCACCACCACCCCACCCCCCTCCAACCACCAACCACCACCCCCCTCCAACCCCACTACCACCCTCCAACCAACCACAACACCACCACCACAACAACCCCCACCCCCCCCCCCACCCCAACCACCACCCTCCAACCACCACCACCCTCCAACCACCAACCACCACCCTCCACCACAACCACACACCCTCCAACACCACCACCACCCCTCCAACCCACCACCACCCTCCAACTACCCACTACCACCACCCCCCCCCACTACCACCCTCAACCCACCCCACAACCCACCCCCTCCACATTACCCACCACCACCCCTCCAACCACCACACCAACCCCCAACCACCCTCCACCCACCACCAACCCCTCTACACCCTCCACCCACCACCCTCCAACCCACCACCACCACCTCCAACCACCCACCAACCACCACCCTCCAACCACCACTACCACCACCCCTCCAACCACCACTACCCACCCATCCAACCAACAACCACCACCACCCTCCACCACCACTCAACCACCCACCCTCCAACCATCACAACCACCACTACCACCCTCCAACCACCACTACCCACCACCACTCCTCCACCCACCACCTCCAACCACCCACCACCCTACAACCACCACTTACCCACCCACACCCCTCCAACCAACCTCAACCACCACCCTCACCACCACCCTAACCCCATCCACAACCACCCACCCACACTACCACCACCCAACCACCCTACCACCACTACCACCCTCCCACAACCACCACCTACAACCACCACTACCTCCACCCACCATACCACACACCACCCTCCAACCACCACTGCCACCACCACCCTCCAAACAACCACTACACACCACCCTCCAACCACCACTCCACCACCCTCCAACCCACTCACACCACCCTCCTACCACCACAACCCTACCACCCACACCCTCCAACCACTCACTACCACCACCACCCCACCCTCCAACCACCACTACCACCACCACCCTCCCACAACCACCCTCCAAAACCACTACCACCACCCTCCAACCACCACCCTATAACCACGACACACCATCCTCCTCACTACCACCCTACCCCAAACCTACTCCACCTTCCCAACCACCCTCCACCACCTACACCTCCACTACCTACCACCACCTCACCACCCCAACCCACTCCTACCTAAACCCCCACACCCTCTACCAACACCCTACCACACCTCCACCATACCTCACCACATCCCTCTACCATACCCCCCACACCACTCCTACCAATACCACACCCCACTATCCTCTCTACATAACCTCCCCACTATCCTCTCTACCATAACCTCCCCACTATCCTCTCTACCATAACCTCCCCACTATCCTCTCTACCATAACCTCCCCACTATCCTCTCTACCATAACCTCCCCACTATCCTCTCTACCATAACCTCCCCACTATCCTCTCTACCATAACCTCCCCACTATCCTCTCTACCTAACCCTCCCACTATCCTCTCTACCATACACCCCCCACTATCCTCTCTACCATAACTCCCCACTATCCTCTCACCATAACCCTCCCCACTACTCCTCTCTACCATACCCCAACCACCCCTACCAACTCCCCACACTACTCTACCAAACCCCCCCACTATCCTCTCAAACCATACCTCCCCACATCCTCTCTACCATAACACCCCCACCAATCCTCTCTACCATAACCTCCCCACAAGACAATGTATACAGTAGAGTCATCAAGAAAATTGTCTTGGGGGGGGGTAAATCCTCAGAGTTTCTTGGAAAAATTATCCAGGAAAAGTAGCAGAGGTTGTCTTGGTAATACTGCAGCTGTTCCCTGGCAACACTTGTAAGTGGTTGATTAAGTTTTCTAAAGGTGGTAGTTAGAAAGTGCAGTAGAGTGAGCGAAAGTAGTAGACTGTGGAAAAAAAAGGTAGCAAGAGAAAGTGGTAGAGAAAGAGAGAATGAGAGAAAGAGTTAAGGCTGTATATAGAAAGTGAGAGTTGTAGAGAGTAAGAGAAAAAGTGACAAACTCGGAGTGAGAGAGCCGAACCATACCACGGGCGGGGATAGAACCCGCGATCAGAGTCTCAAAACTCCAGACCGTCGTGTTAACCACTGGACCAGCTAGCCACAATAAGATTCGTCCAACTAGGTATATTTCTACATCATAGGAAGGTTAGCATAGGCACCACTGTGACCACATATGCAAGTTTTTACAGACGAATCTCCAGTTAGCGTGGCCGTGACGAACTCTAGCTCAAGTCCCCTCAAAGACGTTAACATGACTCGTGTCATTACGATTTCTTGAGTCGAAGTAATACATAATAGAGCGAAACAGAGAGGAAGAGTGAAGCAGCGAACAAGAGAAAGAATGAGCAAAATATGGAAAAAAAAGAGAGATTAAGTTAGAATAAAAGGTTGAGAGAGAGAGAGAGAGAGAAAGAGAGAGGAGAGAGAGAGAGAGGAGAGAGAGAGGAGGGGGAAGAGAGAGAGAGAGAAGAGAGAGGTGAGTTAGAGAGAGAGAGAGACTTCTAGTGAACACACTTCCAGCTCTTCAATTGAAGATAACCTTGACAAATGGAAAGTGTACGTTTCTGTTAGGAGGGAATATTCATTGACTTGGCTAGTGAGTTAATCTCACTTGTGACCATCGTGGTGTTGACTGCAGACTCGTGCGAGGGGCATGCATACACACACACACACACACACACACACACACACACACACACACACACACACACAGTATAGGATAGGTGGCCAAAGACTGCAAACCTCACTCGGAGAAGGATCTTGGGGTGAGTATAACACCGAACACATCTGAGGCGCACATCAATCAGATAACTGCTGCAGCATATGGGCTCCGATACCTCAGTAAGGAATCGTGCAAGATTGTACACCCTGTACGTCAGGCTCATACTGGAGTACGCAGCAATAGTTTGGAACACACACCTGGTCAAACACGTCAAGAAATCAGAGAAAGTGTAAAGTTTTGCAACAAGGCTAGTTCCAGAGATCAGGGGAATGTCCTACGAAGAAAGGTTAAGAGAAATCGGCCTGATGACACTGGAGGACAGGAGGGTCAGGGCAGACATGATAACGACATACAAAATACTGCGAGAAATTGACATGGTGGACAGAGACAGGATGTTCCAGAGATGGGACACAGAAACAAAGGGTCACAATTGGAAGTTGAAGACCCCAGATGAGTCAAAGAGATGTTAGGAAGTATTTCTTCAGTCACAGAGTAGTCAAGAAGTGGAATAGTCTAGTAAGTGCTGTAGTGGAGGCAGGAACCATATATAGCTTTAAGACTACGTATGATAAAGCTCATGGAACAGGGAGAGGACCTAGTAGCGATCACTGAAGAGGCGGGGCCAGGAGCTGTTACTCAACCCTTGCAACCACCCACTCGTCGAGGGTGTCAACTGAAGAACTGGAAGTGTATTCTATAGGAGTTTCAAGTCTCTCTCACAACCATTTATTCTAACTCTTAATCTTCTCTCATTTTTTCTCTATATTTTGCTTACTCTTTCTCTCGCACTCTCACATTATCACTCATCACTTACTCTCTTACTTTAAGCCTTTGTATCACATTTTATCTTACTCTCACTGTACAACTTTTATTGTACCACTTTAACTCTTTCTCTTATTCACTCTTTCTTTCACTACTTTCCTTTCCACAGTCTACAACTCACTATAGCTCACTCTACCACTCTCACTCACTCGATGTACTGGATCTCATTCATACACATCCTTGCGGCTGCTGATGTAAACCTAACGAGGATAAAATCAAGGAAGAC
The DNA here is from genome assembly GCF_026875155.1 of Cherax quadricarinatus. Taxonomy (NCBI): domain Eukaryota; kingdom Metazoa; phylum Arthropoda; class Malacostraca; order Decapoda; family Parastacidae; genus Cherax; species Cherax quadricarinatus. The sequence goes on along the minus strand of NC_069429.1, from coordinate 5,603,857 downwards.
AAGAAAAGGCTATAAAAGGAACTTTATAAACTCCAAGAGCAGTTAGGTAAGTGGTTGCTTGAATTCAACTCCAGTAAATGAAAGGTTATGAAGATTGGTGTAGGAGCAAGATCTTACACGGGGTACAGACTAGGGAGACAGAGGCTGCAGACATCACTCAAAGAGACAGACCTAGGGGTGAGCACAGTGCATCACATGAGGTTCATATCAACTGAATAACCTCTGCAGCCAATGTTGGACTGACAAATCAAAGAGTAGCCTTCAGGAATCTCAATATGGAGTCATTCCAGGCCCTTCATACAACATACGTTAGGGTCATCTCGGAGTACACAGCACCAGTATGGAACCAGTATCTCAAAAAGCATGTTAAGAAATGGAGAAAATGCAAAACTATGCAACAAGGGTTTTACTGAGCTAAGAGTCACGAGTTACTAGAAGAAACTAACGAAATTGAACATCACTGATAATAACATAGAAAATACTCATAGGAATCGATAAGGTAGACGAGAATAATCTTAGAGGAGAGAAACAGGAACCAGGAACACTGCTGGAAGTCACAGGGATGTTAGGAAGTATTTCTGCAGTCTCAGCGTGGTCGTAAAGTGGAACGATCTTGGTGAGGAAGTAGTGAAGGCAGGTTCCACACACAGTTTTAAGAGCAAGTGCGATAGTGCCCAAGAGGCTAAGAGGGAGTGAATCTGGAAAGTGGCAAGTTAAGTGGCGGGGCCAGGATCGGAGAATCGACCCCTGCAACCACAAACAGGTTAGTACAAATAGGTGAGCGCGCACACGCGCGCGCACACACACACACACACAACACACCACACACACACACACACACACACACACACACACACACACACACACACACACAGGACTAGTCCCGGAGGTAAGGGGTATATCCTACGAGGAGAGGTTAAGAGAACTCGACCTGACGATACTGGAGGACAGGAGGGAAAGGGGAGACATGATAACGACATAAAATATCGAAAGGATTGACAAGGTAGATAGGGACAGGATGTTCCAAAGATGGAACACAATTGGAAGTTGAAGACTCAGATGAGTCACATGCATATTTGGAAGTATTTCTTCAGTCACAGAGTTGTCAGGTTAGGAACAGTCTGGAAAGTGATGATAAAGCTCATGGAGCAGGGAGTGGACCTAGTAGCGACCAGTGAAGAGGCGGGGTCAGAAGCTATGAATCGACCCCTGCAATCACAATTAGGCGAGTAAACACACACACACACACAACTGACACAGACGTTTGTATTATGCTAAATAAATGGTTATAATCATAACTATAATTTTTAAAGGGGTGGAGGGGTAAGCCAGTGGAAGGCCTCGGTTAGATGACCAAAAGCTCCAGTGGCGGGTCAGGAAACACTTGTCCTGTTTCCTGACAAACCTAACCTAACCTATTACGCTGGGTAGCTCCCCGTTTTCTGTTTGCACATCAAGAATTTCTGCAAAACGTATGTGGGAAATCAACACAAAATTAATGAAGCTGGGAGGCAGGAACTTAGCAGGTGTAGGGGAGTCAAATACCGCGATCTTCCCCAGGGCAACAACTGGCACCAACCAGGGCTATCATATTATAGTCTTAGAGTTGCAAATGTAAGCATATAGTTTCGCTTCCCGGTACTCCTTATAAGCTTCATTTGTTACTTTTTACTTCAATGTTATGACTTCATAAAAAAAAGTTCTTCTATATATTAAAATATATCATTATTTTTTTTATGAATGAGACAAGTGTAACACTGTCGTATCCTTATTTCTGAAAAGTTCCGCCTACACAGCCGCCGCCTTCAATCGAATACAAATCTGGCCCAATTTGCAGAAAGCAGAAGCAGTGAAAAAGTTCACTAAATTCTATAAAATCAGTGACTTTTACTCTAAATTAAAGTTTTTAACTAAAACATCCGTTCACTGCTGGCACTGTATTAGTGGTGGTGCGAGAATGTGCTGCTTTATGAGCACAAATTAAATTTAGAACTGTAGGAATGGAATGTTTATATGTACAACTGCAATATGCTCTCATACAACTGTACAAATGTTATATTAAACACACACGTGTATATATATATATATAAAATATATATATATATATATTATATATATATATATATATCGGTGCCGAATAGGTAATATTGGTCAATTAACAAGAACTCATTTTAAAATTATGTCCTTTCCAAAGTTTTCACTTAATAAGTTTATATATATTTTTATATATATAATTTTATATAATATATATATATATTATATTAATATATATATATATATATATATATTATATATTTCATTTATGTTAGTGTAAAAATTAATAATTTTGTACCAAAAGAACCTTAGAAAACTTGCCTAACCTTATTATAACAAGCGCAATTAAATTTAGCCTAATCCAACTAAATATATTTTAAGTAAGTTTATAATAATTTAATAATAAACACAATGAAATACATTTTTTCGTTAGGTTCCGAATGATGATAAAGTAATAACGACGTTTCGACTCAACTTCGACCACTGACACGTCACAATAAGTTCCAGTTTTCCTTCAGTAATTGTATATTTTTTAATACAAACAGCTGTGTGAAAGGCTGTAGAGGTAATGGCATTTATTAAAGAACATGTGTGGCCACAAATAGCATCTTTAGCCCTCGTAGCGAAACTTTTCCTTTAATAAATGTCCTGATCTGTCTTCACCCACAGCTTTCTCGACTCGCCATACCATTCAACATTAAGAAAAAAAATAGTTTGTGTAACTACAAACCATCAACAAAAACAGAGGATGTACGTTACAAACACAACGTTTCATTTTACACGTAGAAAAATTGGATGTAAATGAACACACAAACTACAGTTTTAGCTTTTAAAAGCAATTACGATACACAAAACATGGTTGTTTTTCTACAATACACACACACACACACAATCAACCAAACAACTGGTGCAGCATATGGGCGCCTGGCAAACCTAAGAATAGCACTTCGACACAATAGTGAGGAGGCATTCAAGACACTGTACACTGTGCACGTCAGGCCCATATTGGAGTATGTAGCACCAGTATGGAACCCACACCTGGTCAAGCACGTCAAGAAATTAGAGAAAGTGCAAAGGTTTGCAACAAGACTAGTCCCGGAGTTAAGGGGCATGTCCTACGAGGAGAGGAAAAGAAAAATCGACCCGACGACTCTGCAGGACAGGAGGGATAGGGGGGACATGATAACGACATATAAAATACTGAGAGGAATGAATTAACAAGGTGGATAGGGACAATCTTTCAGAGATGGGACACAGCAGCAAGGGGTCACAACTGGAAAATGAAGACTCATACGAGTCACACGGATGTTAGGGATTATTTCTTCAGTTATAGTGTTGTCTTGGAGAGTGATGTAATGGAGGCAGAATCCATACATATCTTTAAGAAGATGTATGATAAAGCTCATATAGCAGGGAGTGATCCTAGTAGCGACACACACAAACATACAATACACACGACTTTCCCTAGCAAGCACTTTCCCACGCACCAGCAGCGTAACGTACGTCAAAAGTGGCCTTCATTGGTGCTACCCAGAGAGTGAGCGCTCGCGGAAATCACCGACACTTACGGTAAACTACAAGTGAAAGTAGATACAAGCTTACACAGTCTCACACACACTCAGTCACAGTCTCACACACACACACACACACACACACACACACACATCTCCTGGCAGGGCCAGGAGCTATGAATCGACCCCTGCAACCATAAATAAGCGAGTATAAATAGTTAAGTACACACACACACACACACACACACACACACAGGAGCTGTGACTCGACCCCTGCAACCATAACTGAGTACACACACACACACACACACACAATGTTCGCAAATGTAAAACTAATGAGAACACAAACAGGTAAGGATCATGAAAGACTACCAATGAACCAAGATAGACTGCAGATCTGGTCTGATAAGCAGCTATTAAAATTTAGAACCAGCAAATGCAAAGATATGACAGTTGGAGACGGGCAAAGAAGACCGCAGAGTGCAGGCTGCAAGACCTCGGAGTGCACATATAGCACTCAGTATATCGCCTGAAGTATACACAAACTGAGTAACTTTTGCTTTAACCCTATGTCTGGCAAACCTAACATTAGTTTTCACGAAGTAAAGCAAGGAGCCATTCACGACACTTTATATGGCATATTTAGTGCCCATACTGGAATATGAAGAACCAGTATGGAACCCGTACCTGGTCAAGCAGGTCAATAAACCAGACAAAATGCAGAGGTTTGCGACGAGACTAGTTCCGGAGCTAACGGGTTTCAGCTCAAAGGAGAAATTAAGGACGCTAAGCCTGACGACATTAGAGGACAGGAACTGATAATGTAGACAGGGACAGACAGTTCTACAGACGGGAAACAGGAACACGAGAACACAGCTGGAAGATGAAAACAGTCACAGGGATGTTTGAAAGTATTTCATCTTCAAAGCATGTAAGGAAGTGGGACGACCTGGATAGCGAAGTGGTAGAAGCAGAATCCATACAACAGCTTGATCGATCAGACCAACAACCAGAAGGCCTGGGGGATAAGTGACTTCCGCAAGAGACTACAGATAACAGGTTACGGGTATTAGTTACCTGCATCAGGTTACAGGTATTAGTAAGACATGTGCAGCAGTGAATGGAAACAAATGGTTTTTAATACTTGACGTGCTGTTGGAGTGTGAGCAAAGTAACATTTATGAAGAGATTCAGGGAAACCGGCAGGCCGGACTTGAGTCCTGGAGATGGGAAGTACAGTGTCTGCACTCTGAAGGAGGGGTGTTAATGTTGCAGTTTTATAACTGTAGTGTAAAGCAGCCCTTCTGGCAAGACAGTGATGGAGTGAATGATGAAAGTTTTCTTTTTCGGGCCACCCTGCCTTGGTGGGAAGCGGCCGATGTGTTAATAATAAACAATGTGCAGCAGTTAGGCATCTTTATTCCAAAACCTTTCACCTATACAGTAGGCTTCTTCAGTCGAGTACAGAGGCAGCAGAAGCAGTGAAGATATAAAAACGATGTAATCAGTCCATCACACTATTCAGACTGAAGACTACTGTGTAGGTGAAACGTTTAGAAATAAAGATACCTAACTATTGCACATGTGTCTTATCAGCTTGTTGGTACTGCATACCATTATCGTTTTCAGGTTACAGGTATAGCTGAAGAATAAGTACGACAGATCTCACCAAGCCAGGAGTAAACTCAGATTGAGAGAGAGGGCCAGCAGCTGAGGCTCGACCCCTGTTACTTTTTTTTGGTTTCCTTACATCTGCTGCCCCTGTTCACCTAGCAGTAAGTAGGTACCTGGGTGTTAGTCAACAACTGTGGGTCGCATCCTGGGAGATTCTTACATAGTGCTGAGCTTTGAAATGAGATGAGGCAGAATAACAGCTTAGTTCTTCTCTCTCTCTCTCTCTCTCTCTCCTTCAGGTAGACTGAGGGGCAGTAGAAGCAGGGGAGAATAAAGCAGAAGTTGCATATAATGCGTACTCACCCACCTCCTCTACCCTCACCACACCCATCCCCCAACACGGGTACAGTGGACGTGCCCAGGATGACCAGGTAACCGTTACTTCCACATAATATTGATTTTTTTCAGGATTATTACTAGTATACTCATGAAGAGTTATGTCCGTAGGGTCACGAGAGCAATCAGGTTTGATCTGAGGAAGTGAAGAGCGGCTGCAACTACTGGTGGAAGCATCAGTAGCAATATACGAAATACGTTCCAGTAAATAATAAAAAAAAGGCACAATACCGTAAATGGTCCAAGTCGAACCGAAACGTCGTCGTAAGCTTCTCTCTTTTATGTGCGGGTTATTTGTGTACGTTCCAGTGGTGAGACTGAATGGTAAGATGATCTGGGATGAGGGGAAGGGGAGAGGGGAGGGGGTGAGGGAAAGGAGTTGAAGGGAGGGGAGAGGTGAGTGGAAGAGTGGGCAGATGAGGGGAAGAGGGTGAGGGGGGAAGGGTGCGAAATTGGTAGGGATAGCAGAGAGGGGGAGAAGCCGAGGAGGAAATTTAGGAGGGGAGTGGAAGGAGGAAAAGAAAGGGGAAAAGGAGAAGGATTTAAAAAAAAAATAAAGACAGCAAGGATGGGGAGAGGAGGATGGAGGAGGAGGAATAAGAAGAGGAAGAAGAGAAGGAGCGATAATTATCAACAACTCTCCGTTACATCAACACGACCTCTAGTGACGAAGCTTTCTAAATGTTTACTTCAATGTTCATTTTTTTGTAACAATGGCAACCAGGAGCAAGTACAAGAATCACAGGAGCGACAAGAACAAAGAAAGCAGCCAAAACAACAGCAAACAACAGCTCAGATAGCAGTGCAAACAAAAACTGAACGAGCGTGTGAAAAACTTACAAGAATTAACTCCCACACTCGCCTCAAGTCTCAACTAACATAAAAGATTACAACTGAAACATCAACAACGTTAAGACTTTGTAAACAAGTAAACAGCAGGGCCACAAAGCTCACCAAAACCTGTGTATTAACAGTGCAAACAACAGGCGAGAAAGGTGTACAAACAGCTAACGTCATCAAGGCCAACTAATGTTTACATTTGCCAGAGAGAGTCAGCCTAAACAAATCAAATTTCGTAAACTATAATTATACAGCATATATAATATATATATATATATATATATATATATATATATATATATATATATATATATATATATATATATATATATATATATATTGGCAGACACCTACTTGCCATACTCCGTAGTGGAAGGGGTGGAGCTGCCAGCCACAGGAAGACCCAGAAAATCCGAAAATATGAAGACCTTCCCCCTTGCTATAACTTCATTCCAATAGGGTCGGAGACCCTTGGAGCATGGGGCAAGTGTGCTCTAAAGTTCCTCAAAGAGCTGGGTGAAAAGCTCATCACAGAAACCAAGGACCACAGGGCGACCAGCTTTCTCTTTCAAAGACTCAAGTGTTGCGATCCAGAGAGGAAATGCCTGCAGCATTCTGGGCACGCGGCCCACCGCAGGGGAGCTGGACGAAGTATTGGAGATGTAGCTCTGAGTTACCTATGTTGTTTTACTTTCTGTTGTATTTCTGTGAATGTTTGGCCAATGTATTTTGTCTTTAAATAAAACATACTTGAAATATAGGGGGTGGTAGGAGAAAATTCTCAAACAGCTTCAGGGAAAACCCAAGGTTTTCCCTGAAGCAAGTTTATTCTTTTCTCTGAGGATGAGGGGTCCCTATGACAGTTCTAGAGGTGGTACCTCTCTATATTTTATACATTATATATATATATATATATATATATATATATATATATATATATATATATATATATATATATATATATATATATATATGTCGTGCCGAATATGTAAAACTGGTCAATTAGCAAGAACTCATTTGAAATTAACTCCTTTCTAAAAATTTCTCTTATACGTTTAAAGATATATTTTTTTCATTAATGTTAATGTAAAAAAATTTAATTTTGCACCAAAAGAATCTTAGAAAACTTACCTAACCTTATTATAACAAGAACAATTTATTTTAGCCTAACCCAACTAAATATATTTCAGATTTGTTTACAATAATTTAATACTAAACAAAATTTCAGTGAAATATATTTTTTTTGTTAAGTTTAGAATGTTTTTTGGGGAAATTATTGCATACACAAATTTTTGTTTGTTATTTTGGCAAGTGAACGTTGCTATTTAAGCCAGGGAAACGCAAACTTTTGCCCCATTGGGCACGACATACATATATATATGTCGGCCGAATAGGCAGGAAATTGCGATCTTGGGTTAAAAAGCAACTCTTCTTTCCCTATAGGGGCAAAACGAAAAATTTTTGTATGCAAAAATTTCGCCAAAAAAAATTCTGAAGCTAACGAAAAAAAAACATATTTCACTGTGTTTGTTTATTTTTAAAAATTTTTTGTCAGCCCAAAACTAAAATATATTTTTTGTTTGGGGTTTGGCTAAAATAAACTGCCCCTTTTTTTTATAATAAGGGGAAATATGTTTTCTAAGATTCCTTTTTGGGGTAAAAAATTTTAAATTTTTTCATTAACATTAAAGAAAAAAAATTTAAACTTTTTTAAAAAGTATAAAAGAAAATTTCCGGGAAAGGGGCTTAAAATTTTTAAAAGAGTTCTTTCTAATTTACCAGGGTTTTACTATTCGGCCCGACTTTTTTTTATATTTTTTTATTATATTAAAATATATATTTTTTTTATTTTATATATATATATTTTATATATAAATTTTATATATTATATATATATAATTTTTTTTATATAATTTATATTTATTTAAAAATATATATTAAAAAATATTATATAATATAAAAATATATATATATTTTAATTTTTTATATTTTTATATTATTTATTTATAAATATTTATTTTTATTATATATATATATATAAAATTTAAAAATATTTATTATATATATTTTTATATATATATATTTATTTATTTATATATATATATAATAACAACACTCGATTTGTCAAGGATTCGAAAACCCCTGTTGCTTTGGCTTTTTCCCCATGGGTGAGCCCAAAACCCATGACGCTTTAACCCCCAGGACCAAGCAATCCAACCTTTAATCAAGCACCCCGCCAAGCTAGGTGTGTTTCCCTTTGGGCCGAGGACTTCGTTTGGGGTTTGGGGGCCTCTGAGTAATTTCATTCTCCCCCCCTGTTTTGGGGTTTTACTTTGCCTCCGAGCAGTAACTTACATTTTTGGACAACGAAAAAAGTGGTATTGATCAAAAACAAAAAAACCGGGGCGCATGTTTCCCGGAAAACTGATATAACGGGGCAGGTTTCTGATTAAGTAGGGACTATGTACATAATATTAAAATATATATTTATCGTGCCGAATAGGTTTAAAAAAAGGGCAAATTTGCCCAAAAAAACTCATTTAAAATTTAAGCCCTTTCTAAAATTTTCTCTTTTGGTTTTTGATTATTTTTTTTTTATTTTTGTTTGTGTAAAAATTAATTTTTTTGTACCAAAAAGATCCTTTGAAAAAAAAAGCGTTCTTAAATTTTTTTAAAAAGGCAATTTAATTTTATTAAAAAGTTTTTTATTTTAGAATTTAAATTTAAAAGTAATTTTAACAATTTTAAACAAAAAAAAGGTTTTTTTAAGGGTTTTTTTTTGTTTTGTTTCGGGGGGGCTTTTTCGGAAAATTAACTACAAAACAAATTTTTGGGCCATTTAAATTTGGGGGAATTGGGGGTTTTTTATCCTATTTTATAGATAGGGGGTTTTTTTGGGGTTTTTTTTTTTTTTTTCCTGTGTGTGTTTTTGGGGGTGTGTGTGTGTGTGGTGTGTGTGTTGGGGTTAAATTTTTTTTATTGTTTTTTTTTTTTTAAATTTTCTTTTTATATCATTTTTTTTTTTAAATTTTTTTTTTTTTTTGATATTTTATAATTTTTTTAAAATTTTAATTATTTTATATTTAATTAAAATTTTTTTTTTAAAATTTTTTTTTTTATTTAGGGGATATTTTTTCTATTTTATTAATTTTTTTTTTTTTAAAATTTTATTTTTTATATTTATTTTTTTTATTTTTATTTTTATTATATTGAAGTTTTTTAAAATTTTTTTTTTTTTAAAGTTTAAAAGATTTAATTATTTATATTTTGGGTATATATATTTTTGTTTTTTTTAGTATTTATATAAATTTTTTTTTTATATTTATATATTTTTTTTATATTATTTTTTTATATATTTTTAAAAATTTTTAAAATTTATTTTTATATATTTATTTTTTTTATTTATATTTATATTATATATAAATTTTTTTTTATTTTTTTATATTTATATATTTAAAATTTTTATAAATATTTTATGTTTATTTTTTTTATATTAATTTTTATATTTTTTTTATATTTATTTATATATATATAAAAATTTTTTATATATTATATTATATATTTTTATATATATTTATATATATTATTTATTGGAAAATAAAATTTTATAATTTTTATTTTATATAATTTTTATATATATTTTTTTATTTTTTTTATTTTTTATATATATATATTTTTTTAATATATTTTTTTATATTAAAATTTTTTTATATATATTTAATAATATATGTTTATATTTTATATATATTTTTTAAAATTATATTTATTATTTTTTAAAAATATATTATATATTATATTTTTTTAAATATTTTTTTATATATATAAATATTTATTTTTATAATTTATATATATATTTTTATTATATATTATTATTATATATTTTTGTATAAAAATTTATATATTTTATTTAATTTTATTTATTTTATTAATTTATATAAAATATATTTATTTATATTATATATTTATAATTTTTAAAAAAGGGGGGGTATTTTTAAATTTATATAAAAAATTAATTTTAATTTGGGTTTATTTTTTTTTTTTATTTTAAATATGAAAATTTATATTTAATAATTCTATTTATATTAATACCAAAAGGGAAAAGGTTTTTTTAATTTTTGGGGGGCCAACCCCAAATTGGTTCTTTTTGTTTCCCCCTAAGGGGGGTTTTTGGTTAATTTTTCCCGAAAGCCTGGGGTTTTTTTTACATTTGTGGGGAAAGGGGCTTTGGTTTTCCTTTTTGTTTTCGTTTTGGGGTTTGTATTTTTCGTTCGGTTCCCTCCCAAAAGCGGGGGGGGGTTTAAAGGGGGGGGTTTTTGTTTTTTTGTTCTTGTTTTGTTTTTTTTTTTTTGGGGGTGGGTTTTTTGTTAAAAATTTTGGGGGGTTGGTTGTTGGGTTTTGGGGGGGGGTGTTTTTGGGTTTTTTTTTGGGGTTTTTGGGGTATTTTGGTTTGTTATTTTGGGTTGAGGGTGGGTTGGGGGTGTGTGGTTTGGTTTTTTTGTTGTGTTGTGAGTGTGGGTGTGGGGGGTTTTGTGTGTGGGGGGTGTGTGTGTTGGGGTTTTGGGTGTTGTGTGTGTGTTTGTGTTTTGTGGGGTGGGTGTGTGTTTGGGGTTTGTGTGGTGGGTGTGTGTGTTTTGTGTGGGTTTTGTGTGTGTTGTGGGGTGTGTGTTTTGTGGTTTTTGTGGGGGTGGGGGGGGGGGTGTGTGTGTGGGGGGGGTGGTGTGGGGTGTTGTGTGTGTGTGGTGGGTGTGTGTGTTGGGGGTTTTTTGGGTGGGTGTGGTGGGGGTGTGTGTTGGGGTGGTTTTTGGGGGGGTGGTGGGTGTGGGTTTTGGGGGTGTGTGTGTGTGGGGGTTGTGTGTGTGGTTTGTGGGTGTTGGGTGTGTGTGTGGTTTGTGTGTGTGGTGTGGTGTGTGTGTTGGTGTGTGGTTTTGTGGGGTGGGGGGTTTTTTGTGTTGGGGGTGTGTGTGTGTGTGGGGGGTTGGGTGGGGGTTGGGGTGGGGGTGTGGTTTTGGTTGTTGTGGGTGTGTGGTGTTGTGTGGTTGGTGGGGGGTTGTGTTGGTGGGGTGTGGGTTGGGTGTGGGGGGTGTGTGGGTGGTGTGGTGTGTGTGTGTGTGGGTGTGTGTTGGGGTTTGTGTTGGGGTGGTGGGGGGGGGGTGGGTGTGGGTGGGTGGGTGGGGTGGGGTTTGGGGGGGGTGTGTGTGGTGGGGGGGTGGGGTGGTTGGGTGTGTGGGGTGTGTTGAGTGTGGGGGGTGGGTGTGGTTTGGGTGTGGTGTGGGGGTGTGTGTGTGGGGGTGGGTGTGGGTTGGTTGGTGGTGTGTGGGGGTTGTGGTGTGTTGTGTGTGGGGTGGTGGGGGGGTTTTTGGGGTGTGTGTGTTGGGGTGGGGGTGGGGTTGGTTTTTGGTTGGGGGTGGGGGGTGGTGTTGTGTGTGGGGTGGTGGGGGTGTGGGTGTTGTGTGTGTGTTTAGTGTGTTGTGTGTGTGTTGTGTGTTTGTGTGGTGTGTGTTTGTTGTGTGTGTGTCGTGGTGTGTGTGTGGTGTGGTGTGTGTGGGAGTGCCGTGTGTGTTGTGTGTGTGTGTGTGTTGGTGTGTGTGTGTGTGTGATGTGTGTTGGTTATGTGTGTGTTTGTTTTATTTTTATATATTTTTTTTTAGATATATTTATAGATTGTTAGATATTTGTTATATAATTATATATAAAGATATTTTTTATAAGTTTTATTTAATTATTTATATATTTATATTCTATATTTTAATTATTTATTGATTTATTTATATATTTTATGCTAGATATTATATATATTTTATATATAGATTTATTTTTTATTTATATATATATTTAGATAGATATTTAATTATTATATATATTATTTATATATATATTATAATTATATTTTTATTTATATTTATATATATTTTTATATTTATATATATAATTTTTTATATATATATTTATTTTATTTATATTTATATTTAATTCATAATATATATTTATTTAATTATAGATATATATAATTAGATATATATTTATAATTATTATATTTATATATATATAATTATATATATATATATAATTTTATATATATTTAGATATAATTTATATATTTATATTATACAATATATATATATTATATATATATATATTATATTTATATTTTTTTTATATGTGTGTATATATATATATATATTATATATATATACTATATATATATTTGATATTTAAATTTTTATATTATATATATATTTAATTATTTATTTTATATTTTATATATTTTATATATATATATATATATATTATTTATATATTTATTTAGATATAATATATATTTATATAATATATATATTATATATAATGTATATATTATATATATATTATATATTTAGTTATTAATATATATATATATATATATTTATTATATATATAATATATTTATATATATATTCTTTTATATAATATATATATATCTTATATATATTTATTTAATTATATAATTATATAATATATATATATTTATATATATTTATATAATATTATATATATATTATATAATATATATATATATTTATATAATATAAATATATATATATATATATATATTATTTAATATAGATATATATATATATATAATAGAATTTATATATATATTATATAATTTATATATAATATATATATATAATTATTAACTATTATATATTATATTATAATATATATAGTTATATATTTCATATATTATATTATATTATTTTATTATATTATATATATTATATATAGTATATATATATATAATATATTATATATATATATATATATATATATATATATATAGACACACCACACATATACAGAAGATTTTTCTCTTCGACTGATCATCTTGCACGTAGGATGATGGACTGATTACATCAAATTATCTCTCTACCTTGTTTCGTCTTCCACCAACGCTCTCTCCATGAGTGTGATTCGTCACTGTATTCGACTGATAAAACCTGCTGCGTAGTCAATAAGGATTCCTGTTACACACGTGTCTGAATTGTATACCATTTATGTGATACCACATAACCACCTATTTATGTGTTTAATACCAGTTACTGCCAACACTGATATTATCTTAGAGAAAAATTTGTTCGCAGTAAAACTCCCCAGAAATACACATTATAAGAACTGATAAGCGGGTATTACTCAGCACTCGTACCATAAAACGAACGATAAAAGCTACGAACGTGAATAAAAGACTGATATAAATAAATAAATACCATCAAACGAAGTTATAATATCCGACAGCACCTAGAAACCAGGCAGGAGTTGCTTGGATAAAACAATCTCGGGTAAGTGGTATACATACATTACGCGACCCGGAAATAACTTCTGAAATCACATTCACTTTTTATGCCGTCTTAAGCATTGCAAAATGTATCTGTGTGACTCTGGTGGATAATATACATGAAATATACACTATACATGAAGTATAAACTATACATAAAATATAAACAATATCTGAAGTATAAACTATACATGAACAAAATTATTATTTACATCTCTTATTAGTCACGTGTGGTACAACTGTACCACTCCATAAGAGTACCCTTGTTCCACCTCAAACTGTACACACCATAAGACTGTTCCACCTCAAACTGTACACACCGTAAGACTGTTCCACCTCAAACTGTACACACCGTAAGACTGTTCCACCTCAAACTGTACACTCCTTAAGACTGTTCCACCTCAAACTGTACACTCCATAACACTGTTCCACCTCAAACTGTACACACCATAAGACTGTTCCACCTCAAACTGTACACACCGTAAGACTGTTCCACCTCAAACTGTACACACCATAAGTGCGGTTCCACCTCAAACTGTACACACCGTAAGACTGTTCCACCTCAAACTGTACACACCATAAGACTGTTCCACCTCAAACTGTACACACCATAAGACTGTTCCACCTCAAACTGTACACTCCATAAGACTGTTCCACCTCAAACTGTACACACCATAAGACTGTTCCACCTCAAACTGTACACTCCATAAGACTGTTCCACCTCAAACTGTACACACCATAAGACTGTTCCACCTCAAACTGTACACACCATAGACTATTCCACCTCAAACTGTTACACATCCATAAGATCTGTTCACTCAAAACTGGTACCTCCATAAGCTGTTCCACCTCAAACTGTACACTCCATAAGACTGTTCCACCTCAAACTGTACACACCATAAGACTGTTCCACCTCAAACTGTACACTCCATAAGACTGTTCCACCTCAAACTGTACACTCCACAAGACTGTTCCACCTCAAACTGTACACTCCACAAGACTGTTCCACCTCAAACTGTACACTCCACAAGACTGTTCCACCTCAAACTGTACACACCATAAGACTTTCCTTCCACCTCAGACATCATTTCACTGTTGTAATGACAGACCAATGGACGACAGGTGAAAGCACTTTTAAACAGTGAAAATCTGAGTTATGTTTATCAAGCTCACTGACTGTCACTTGTCTTTCAGCATCCAGCAACTTTTTATCTTATTTTTATATTTATAATTATTGTACGTCGTGGTATGTTAATATTGGTTATTTTTATGCACATACGATAACCTGACCTAAACTTGCCTAATGTAATCTGATACACCAAGCCTAGTCTAAAAACCTGACGTAATCTAATCTGATCTGATCTAACCTAACTTAACCTGATATAACCTAATTTAATCTAACCTATCTTGATGTAATCTATCCTGACCTGATCCGAGCTAACTTGCTCTAACCTAATCTAACCTGACCCAATCAAATTCGATATAACCTTGCCTAATAAAACCTAACATTACCTAACCTAACGTAACCTAACTTAACCTAACCTAATCAAATTCTATTTAATCCTGCCTAACCTAATATAAACTAAATTTAATATAAACTAACCTAATGTAATCTAACCTGACCTAATCAAATCTGATCTAATCTTGAAATGTGTTGCAAACCTCATTCAAAGTATCCACCTCGAAACCTCCCACTTCCTCTCCCAGTTCACTTCAAGAGATTTCTTTTGTCATTCAAGAGTTTGAGAAATTTTGGTGGACTTGGTGTTACGGTACCGTGGAAAACGTGTTGCGTTCAACCTCGGCTTTCTAAACTGACACAAGAACTTTTTCCTGCCAGAGAGCTGCCCTGTCATTCCTCAAGGGAAGAGGAAGGGGGTGGGAGGGAGGAGGAGAAAGAGGAGGAGGAGGAGGGAGGAGGAGGAGGGAGGAGAAGGATGAAGGAGAAGGATCGAGGAGGAGAAGAGGAAGAGAGGAAGGAAGGAGGAGGAGGAATAGGAGGAGGAATAGGAGGAGGAGGAGGAGGAGGAATAGGAGGAGGAGGAGGAGGAGGAATAGGAGGAGGAGGAGGAGGAGGAGGAGGAATAGGAGGACGAGGAGGAGGGTAACGACGACAAGACAAAGAATGGGGAGGAAGAGGTAGAATAGTAAGCAGAGAGGAATAAATTAACGAGGTATTTGGGAAAAGAGGGAAAGGAAGTGGAAGGGAAAGATAAAGTCAAGGAGAGGAAGGAGAGTTAAAGGAAGAAGAGGGTGTATGTATGTACTCACCTAGTTGTGGGTGCAGGGGTCGAGTCATAGCTCCTGTCCCCGCCTCTTCACTGGTCGCTACTAGGTCACTCTTCCTGCTCCATGAGCTTTATCATACCTCTTCTTAAAGCAATGTATGGATCCCGCCTCCACTACATCACTTCCCAAACTATTCCACTTCCTGACAACTCTGTGACTGAAGAAATACTTTCTAACATCCCTGTGATTCATCCGAGTCTTCAACTCGTGTCGCATCTCTGGAACATCCTGTCTTTGTCCACCTTGTCGATTCCTCTAAGTATTTTATATGTCGTTATCACATCCCCCCCTATCTCTACTGTCCTCCAGTGTTGTCAGGTCGATTTCCCTTAACCTCTCCTCGTAAGACATACCTCTTAGCTCTGGGACTAGTCTTGTTGCAAACCTTTGCACTTTCTCTAATTTCCTTACGTGTTTGGCTAGTTGTGGGTTCCAAACTGGTGTCACATACTCCAATATGGGCCTAGCGTACACGGTGTACAGGGTCCTGAACGATTCCTTATTAAGATGTCGGAATGCTGTTCTTAAGTTTTCTAGGCGCCCATATGCTGCAGCAGTTATTTGGTTGATGTGTGCCTCAGGAGATGTGCTCGGTGTTATACTCACCCCAAGATCCTTTTGTTTGAGTGAGGTTTGTAGTATCTGGCCCCCCTAAACTGTACTCCGTCTGCGGTCTTCTTTGCCCTTCCCCAATCTTCATGACTTTGCACTTGGTGGGGTTGAACTCCAGGAGCCAGTTGCCGGACCAGGCCTACAGCCTGTCCAGATCCCTTTGTAGTTCTGGCTGGTCCTCGTCTGATTGAATTCTTTTCATCAGCCTCACATCATCTGCAAATAGGGACATTTCTGAGTCTTTTCCTTCCGTTGTGTTGTTCACAAATACCAGAAACAGCACCGGTCCTAGGACTGACCCCTGTGGAACCCCGCTCGTCACAGTCGTCCACTCTGACACCTCGTCACGTACCATGACTCGTTGTTGTCTTCCCAACAAGTATTCCTTGATCCACTCCAGTGTCTTCCCTGTTATCCCTGCCTGGTCCTCCAGCTTTTGCACTTATCTCTTGTGTGGAATTGTGTCAAACGCCTTCTTACAGTCCAAGAAAATGCAATCTACTCACCCCACCTCTCTCTCTCGTCTTACTGCTGTCACCCTGTCATATAACTCCAGTAGGTTTGTGACAGGATTTCCCGTCCCTGAAACCATGCTGTTGTCGGTGATAAACTTATTCCTTTCTAGGTGCTCCACCACTCTTCTGACAATCTTATCAATGACTTTGCATATTATACATGTAGTGACATTGGTCTGTAGTTTACTGCTTCGTGTCTGTCTCCTTTTTTAAAACCTGGGACTACATTTGCTGTCTTCCATACCTCAGGTAGTCGCACTGTTTCAATAGATGTGTTGAAGAGTGTTGTTAGGGGTACACATAGCGCCTCTTCTCCCTCTCTCAGGACCCATGGAGAGATGTTATCCAGCCCCATCGCCTTTGAGGTATCTAGCTCGCTTAGCAGCCTCTTCACTTCTTCCTCGGTTGAATGTATTGTGTCCAACACCTCTCCGTCTTTCTGGAGACCCTTCTGTCTCCTCAGTGAACACTTCTTTGAATCTCATGTTGAGCCCCTCGCATACTTCACGGTCATTTCTTGTGATCTCCTTTCCTTCCTTCCTCAGCCTGATTACCTGATCCTTGAATGTTGTTTTCCTCCTGATGTGGCTGTACAACAGCTTCGGATCAGATTTGGCTTTCGCTGCTATGGCATTTTCGTACTGTCGTTGGGCCACCCTTCTTACCTGTGCATATTCATTTCTGGTTCTATGACTGTTCTCCTTAGTCTCCTGGGTAATTTGCCTTCTATACTTTTTCCACTCTCTAGCACACTTGGTTTTTGCCTCTCTACACCTTTGGGTGAACCAAGGGCTCATCCTTACTGTCTCGTTATTTCTGTTACCCTTGGATACAAACCTCTCCTCAGCTTCCTTGCATATTGTTGTCATATTCCATCATCTCATTTACTGACTTCCCTGCCAGTTCTCTGTCCCAATGAATCCTGTGCAGGAAATTCTTCATGCCTGTGTGGTCCCCTCTTGGAGTTTGGCTTCATTCGTCCTGCCCTTCCTGCATCCCTCTCCACTTGTAACTATTATGTATTCGAAGCTCAGAACCACGTGGTCACTGACCCCAAGGGGTCTTTCATATGTGATGTCTTCAATATCTGCACTACTCAAGGTAAATACTAGGTCCAGTCTTTCTGGTTCATCCTCTCCTCTCTCTCTGGTAGTGTCCCTTACGTGTTGGTACATGAGGTTTTCCAGTACCACCTCCATCATCTTAGCCCTCCACGTTTCTGGCCCCCCATGTGACTTCGGGTTCTCCCAGTCAATTTCCTTGTGATTGAAGTCACCCACAATCAGCAGCTTTGCCCTGCTCGCATGAGCCCTTCTGGCCCCTTCACCCAGTGTGTCAACAATCGCTCTATTACTCTCATCATACTCTTGCCTTGGCCTCCTGCTGTTCTGTGATGGGTTATACCTCACTGCAATTACCACCTTGGGACCTCCAGACTGGAGAGAGAGAGAGAGAGAGAGAGAGAGAGAGAGAGAGAGGAGAGAGAGAGAGAGAGAGAGAGAGAAAATATCAGGGCAAAGCCGTCAGCATTTCTTTTTTTTATTGCTTTCTCTTCCATTCCCCTCGTATACTCTCTCTCTCTCTCTGATACACCTACATAATACACTATAGTTCTTAATATAGATAAAAGTAGATAATTCCTTTCAGAAGACAGAATTGGTGTGGACTCTTAAGTTTTCTGTTTTCTCTCTCTCTCTCTCTCTCTCTCTCTCTCTCTCTCTCTCCGTCTTTTTTGTAGACTGGGTTTTACAAGGTTAGGTTAAGATTCCTAACTTCATTTACAACCTAAGAGCTGTTACCTCATTTGAAAGCCGTCTCGATCTCTCTTTCTCCCCTAGCACCAGCCCACTGGTTCACTGACTTGGGCAACAGGAGGCTACGTCACTTCAAGGCTATTGTTCTGTACCAGACACAAGTCTGAATGATAATGACCGATGGGGGAAGGGGTTAGTAACGAGGTCTTGTGAGGTTGTCTTTACCAATACCACCACCACCACTAAACTCTACCACCAACCTCCACTACCACCACCACCACTACCAACCACCACCACTACCACCACCACCACTACCACCACCAACCTCCACCACCACCATCACCCTCCACTGATTTGTTATCAACAGCAGCAGAAAACTGCATTGAGTTCCCACGTGATTGTGTTGACTAATAAGGTGACGAAGAACCTGCTGTAACTTCCCTCGTAAATACATTGACCAATAAGGTGACGAGGATGGAAAAATAGGCACAAATGCAGGAAAATGTGAACCTTTACTACGTTTCGCCCACACAGCGGGCTTTATCAAGTCACAAACAAATCTGTGTTTAGAAAACCTACAAGTTGATAAATAAGACATTTTTGCAACACTTTAATCTTAATTCCGGAAACGTTTCGCCAGCCAGTGAATTCTTCAGTCCAATGTAAAGAATGCATTAGACTGAATAAGCCAGATCTATTTGTGTCTTGATAAAGTTCATTATATGGGCGAAACGTTGTCAATAAAGGCTCGCATTATACTGCATTTGTATCTTTTCCGTCGTGTCGATATTTTATATCATTTATCTCCAAGGTGACGACGAACTAGTAGTAAGGTCCCGTGCGATCGTCTTAACTAATAAGGTGACTAGCAACCTGATTTACGTTCCTGCGTGAATGTTTTGAACAATAGTGAAGAGAAAGTACCCGCGTGAACGTTTTGACCAACAGGGTGACGAGAAAGTTACTGCGTGAATGTTTTGACCAATACGGTGACAAGAAACTTCCAAAGTCATTGTGCTGACCAATAGCGTGACGGGGATTACGCGGCAAACTTCCGGGATGCAGCGACTTTTGACGCCAACAAAAACACCTTCGCCTCAATTTGCAAACATCCGATAACGGTTTTCTAATCGAAATGAGGGAAATCTCACGTGACGAAGAGCTACAAAAAAAAAAAAAAAAGCAAAGAACCAGTTCATTCACTAGACAACAAGAACAGGTGTGTAAAAACTCCAGGAAAATCTGGAGACGTGAGAATGAGTACAACTTTGAGTCCACACGGGAGAAACCGGTTTTATTTGGGGTGAATTTTCCACCCCACTGAACATTACAGTAATGGTATTCAATATGGACAAGACGGCGAATTAAGACACATGTGCAACACTTGGATGTCTATCTGAAGATGTTTCGACATCCAGTGGCGTTATCAGTTTAAGATTCATCAAGACTAAGGTGCTGAACACCTGATTCCAGGTTGAGGGACTGATTGCCTTATCTTGCACTGTTTGCTGTGTATAGTCCTGCATGCCTGAGGGACTGATTGCCTCATCTTGCATTGTTTGCTGTGTATAGTCCTGCATGCCTGAGGGACTGATTGCCTTATCTTGCACTGTTTGCTGTGTATAGTCCTGCATGCCTGAGGGACTGATTGCCTCATCTTGCATTGTTTGCTGTGTATAGTCCTGCATACCTGAGGGACTGATTGCCTTATCTACTACCCTCGAATAATTATCTCTGTACTAAACTGATAAAGCCACTGGATGGTGAAACGTCTTCATATACGATTCCCAGGTGTTGCACACGAGTCTAATCCCTCACTCCACTGAAACTTTCTAATTAATTTGCCACGAGTGAGAATCATATCATATCTACACTCAGTAACCACTTTATTAGGTACACCTCGTTAATGCAATAATAATAATAATCTTTATTTCAACAAGTACATGATACAATTTATACAGACCAGTGGCCTGGTGGGTCAAGCTCTCGCTTCACACGGGGAGTGTCCGGGTACGATTCCTGGCGTGTTTCTTTACATCGGTTGACTATGATCCCCATCAATAAAATGGGTAACTGGGAGTTAGTCGATTGGTGTGGGTCGCATGCTGGGACAAAACTGACCTAATTTACCCGAAATGCGCTGCATAACAGGAGGCTTTCTATGTAGTAGTATGTCATTGATGTCAGTTAGGCCTGTATGCCTTGTACATGTACTTGTAGAAACAAAGATATTATTATTATTATTATCTGACATCAATGGATACAACTTATACAGACCTATTTGACATCAGTGACATACAATATAGAAAGCCCCTAGTTATGCAGAGCATTTCGGGTAATTTAAGTTTTGTCCCCAGGATGCGACCCATACCAGTCGACTAACACCCTGGTACCTACTTCCTGTTAGGTGAACAGGGACAGCAGGCGTCTTAAGGAAATATGTCCACTGTTTCCACCCGTACTGGGGATCGAACCACGGACACTCAGTGTGTGAGCTAAGTGCCCTATGAACTGAGCTACAGGACACCGTATCTAATAATCCAATCATGTGGCAGCACCTCAATGAATAAAAACATGCGGACATGGCCAAGAGGCTCAGCTGCTGAGACTGTACATCAGAATGGGGAATAAATGTGAGCTAAGTGATTCTTACCGTTGAATTATTACTGGTGCCAAACAGGGCGGTTTGAGCAGCTCAGAATGCTGATCTCTTAGGATTTTCATGCACAACAATCTCTTAGAGTTTACAGAGAATGATGTGAAAAACACAAATTATCCAGTGAGGGTCAGCTCTGTGAGTGTAAAACGCCTTATTAATGAAAGAGGTCAGAGGAGAATCGCCAGACTGGTTCAAACTGGCAGGAAGACGATAATAACTGAATAACCATGTGTTACAACAGTAGTATGCAAAGACCATCTCTGAACGCACAATACGTCGAACTTTGAAGTGGATGGGTTGCAACAACAGGAGACCACACCAGGTTCCACTCCCGTCGGCTAAGAACAAGCAGATTATAGGGTCAGAACATGGTGTAAACACGTGAAACCATGGATCCATCCTGCCTCGTGACAACGGTTCAAGCTGGTGGTGGTGTAATGATGTGATTGTTTTCCTGGCACACATTTGGCCCCATAATACCAAATGAGCAGTCTAAATGCCACACCCTACCTGAGTATTGTTGCTGGCCAAGACCAGGCCTTTATGGCCACAGTTTACCCATCTTCAGTGACTACTTCCAGGACAAAGTGTGATGTCACAAAGCATATGTCGTCTCAGTGAGCTCATTGTACTCTAATGGCCTCCGCAGTCACCGGATGTCAATCCAATAGAGCACATTTGGGATGTGTTTGAACGTAAAACTGGCAGCATGAATGCAACTGCATGATGCTATCATGTCAACATAAACCAGGATCTCCAGGAAATGTTTCCAGCATCTTGTTGAGCCCATGCCGCAAAGAACTCAGACTGTTCTGGGGGTGTGCCTAATAAAGTGGCCACTGTGTACATCGTAAGGTATGAATAACAAATACAGTGCTTGCATTCTGAAGGAAGGGGGAGCGTCTGGAGGGTCATCTGAAGTGTGATATCTGCGCCCTTCTGGCAAGGCAGTGATTGCAAGTGACAGTGATAGTGTTTTCTTCTTTGTCGGGTCACCATACCTTGGTGAGAGTGCTACAAAGACTAATAGTTGGGAACCATAAATACCTGAACGAATTCGGATAATACAATTGTTTTATCAAAACCTGGATAAACAGGAAGTTTCCAGCTGAAAGGTTAATTTATTCGACAATTTCATTATAAAACATACATTATATTATTAAAAAAAAAACAGAACAAGTAGCCCCTACTAATAAATATTACAACTACAACTACTACTGCTGCTACTTCTACTACTACTATTAATAATAATAATAATCATAATAATAATAATAATAATATAGAACAATGATAATATGGTACAAGTAAAGTATACCCGTCCAGGAACCTACCTGAGAGATCTTTAAATCTTAGGAAACCGTCTCAATCACTCTCATTCATTCACTGTCCCAATAAATGATTGTTTTGTGCCTCGTGTGTCTTTATATGTGTCAGCAATACATCGTTCCATCCTTATTGATGAAAGTGTTATCTTGGGAATGTTTCTAATGGCATTCAAACTGTGTTGTCCACAACACTAAGAACTTAAAAACAGCGCCGTCACAACATAATTACACTCTCCGGTGGTAAAAAAGAAAGATGAATGCAATATGTGGGCCATTACTGCCGATGTTTCGCCTACAAAGTGGGATTTCATCACGTCACAATAAGACACATGTGCAGAGCTTGGGTATCTTTACTGTGGAGACGTTACCCCACCCAGTGGCTTTATTCAACCAATAGCGCCAATACAATAATACCCACAAGATACGCATATAAACACAAGACTGTTTGCCTGAGGAACTGATTGCTTCGTTTCTGTCTTCACATACCCCTATACTTTAGACACATGTGCAACACTTGGGCATCTTTATTGAGGAAACGTTTCGCCACACAGTGGCTTCATCAGTCCATACAAAATAGTGTTGCACATGTGTCTAATTTAGCAACTTGTCGGTTCTCTGAACCCTTCATCATCACCCATGTATTGAACCGATAAAGCCGCTGGCTGGCGTAACGTCTTCAAATAAAGACACCCATGTGTTTCACATGTTTTTTTTATAATTCCTCAATCTAATGCAGGTCAGTGGAAACCTGATGTTAGAGCCGCCCTTGAACTGAAGTCACTTGTTCTTGCACCTAGACTCCTACACTTGACTTACAACTTAGGTGTTAAGGTCAGAAGACATCGCTTTGCATGCAAGGTTTCACCCTTTAGTCAGTTTAGTGGGTCATCAGGGGATCGTGAAGTGTTTATCATTTTGGAAAAAAGGAAGGTAAAGAGCGAGTGATGGTAAACTTTCGTCTTTTTAGGAAGGAAAATTATGTACGAGTGTTGTTTATTGGACGGTAAGGGGGTGTATTTATTGATGGGGAGTGTATTTAGGGAGGGGGAGGTTCTGATTTAAGAGGGGAATGATGTGTTTGTAGATGGGGATGCCGTTTGGAGAGGGGGAGATTGTGTTTGGAGAGATGGATGATGTGTTTGGAAAGGGGTAGGCTGTGTTTGGAGAGAGGGAGGCTGTGTTAGGAGAGAGGGAGGGTGTGTTTGGAGAAGGGGAGGCTGTGTTTGGAGAGGGGGGATGCTGTATTTGGAGAGGGGAAGGCTGTTTTTGGAGAAGGGAAGCCTGTATTTGGAGAGGGGAGGCTGTGTTTGGAGAGGGGGGCTGTGTTTGGAGAGGGGGAAGCTATGTTTGGAGAGAGGGGGGCTGTGTTTGTAGAGGGGGATGCTGCGTTTGGATAGGGAGAGGCTGTGTTTGTAGAGGGGGATGCTGTGTTTTGAGAGGAGGAGGGGATGAATTTTACGGAGACGTTCAGGAAGTGTGATGGAGACACATTGAAGAAAACGGGACACATATAACGTGTTGTGGTAGCCAGACACGTAAACAGAAAACATGACAGAAGTCCAGTGCTTAGTGTTAAACAGAGCAGACCGAACAACAGTATAGTATTCAATACTTATTATTTTTTACAACAGTAATTGCATAGTTTACTAGTACACTAGTAGTAATTAGTAATAATAGTAGTAGTAGCAGCAGTAGTAATAACAGCAGTAATAGTACTAGTAATGTAGTAGTAATAAGAGCAGTAGTAATGTTACTGTTGGTGATAGTGATCATAACAACAAGACTGATATATATAAGAGTAAGACTGAGGTTTACAAAATGAGACCGAGGTTTATAAAACTAAGAGTGAGGTTTACAGAGAGGTTTACAAACGTAAGAGAGGTTTAGAAAGGTAAGATTGAAGTTTACAAATGCAGGAGAGAGGTTTATCAGCGTAAGAGTGAGGTTTGCAAATATAAGAGTGAGGTTTACAAATATAAAAGAAAATTTTACAAACGCAAGAGTGAGGTTTACAAACGTCAAAGTGAGGTTTACATACATGAGAGGTTTACAAACGTAAGAGTGAGGGGCAGCTCTAGAATTTCTGTACTGAGGTTAAATGAGTGTTTTCCTCTCCGTTTCCGAGAGCTCTGCGTATTTGTAGGCCACAGTTCATAAATGAAAAAATAATGCAGATATATGAAATTTAATGATCTAAAATATCCCCCTCCCCCAAAAAAATTATTAACATAGCATTAAAATGGCTAGACACATATTTTACAACCCTAAAAATTACAAAGGACAATATTCAACCAAGAATATGTTGGTTCTTTCATATTATGAAGATTTCTTGATAATCCTACTCTTCTTAGAACTTCAGAATCAATGCTGTATTTAAAAAATTGATATTATAAAAAAAATAGTTGAGAATTCTTCCCCAAAAAACTGATAACCGTGCCTACGAAATTTCTTGCATTAAAATGCAATAAATTTTCTTTTGAGAACACTAGAAAGTCTTGAACTAAGATTACAAAATAATAGACCCGGGCCGGGAGAGTACCGGCGAATAAGAAAAAAAAAATATACACTGCATCAGAAGTGGCTTTGAGTCAGTCTAACAGTTAATGTCAGAGGTTTTAACCACCAAGTTGATTTTCAAAAGCCTGAGAAAGTTGTAAGAAAATCAATGTTTGAATGAAACATAACTGAATCAAACTTTATATAAAAAATACTGGTTACACTCTAAATATTAGTCTAGGATTACATAATTTTTTTTCATAATACATAATTTTTTTGTACTTAAAATTATGGATTGCGTCGAATCAATGATCTTTACCTGGGATATCACTCTCCTATTTTACGTACGTGTAACTTTCCTAAAAATTCTGAAAAATGGAAATCTGCCACACTCAGCGTGTGAGGTAAGTAACCTCACACTGACTACATGTGAGGTCAAATCTGCCACACTCAGCGTGTGAGGTAAGTAACCTCACACTGACTACATGTGAGGTCAAATCTGCCACACTCAGAGTGAGGTAAGTAACCTCACACTGACTACATGAGGTCAAATCTGCCACACTCAGCGTGTGAGGTAAGTAACCTCACACTGACTACATGTGAGGTCAAATCTGCCACACCCATAGTGAGGTAAGTAACCTCACACTGACTACATGTGAGGTCAAATCTGCCACACCCAGAGAGTGAGGTAAGTAACCTCACACTGACTACATGTGAGGTCAAATCTGCCACACTCAGCGTGTGAGGTAAGCAACCACACTGACTACATGTGAGTTTACCTGGAGAGAGTTCCGGGGGTCAACGCCCCCGCGGCCCGGTCTGTGACCAGGCCTCCTGGTGGACCAGAGCCTGATCAACCAGGCTGTTGCTGCTGGCTGCACGCAATCCAACGTACGAGCCACAGCCCGGCTGGTCAGGTACCGACTTAAGGTGCTTGTCCAGTGCCAGCTTGAAGACTGTCAGGGGTCTATTAGTAATCCCCCTTGTGTATGCTGGGATGCAGTTGAACAGTCTCGGGCCCCTGACACTTATTGTATTGTCTCTTAACGTGCTAGTGACACCCCTGCTTTTCATTGGGGGGATGTTGCATCGTCTGCCGAGTCTTTTGCTTTCGTTGAGTGATTTTCGTGTGCAAACTCGGTACTAGTCCCTCTAGGATTTTCCATGTATATAATCATGTATCTCTCCCGCCTGCGTTCCAGGGAGTACAGGTTCAGGAACTTCAAGCGCTCCCAGTAATTGAGGTGTTTTATCTCCGTTATGCGCCCCGTGAAGGTTCTCTGTACATTTTCTAGGTCAGCAATTTCACCTGCCTTGAAAGGTGATGTTAGTGTGCAGAAATATTCCAGCCTAGATAGAACAAGCGACCTGAAGAGTGTCATCATGGCCTTGGCATCTCTAGTTTTGAAGGTTCTCATTATCCATCCTGTTATTTTTCTAGCAGATGCGATTGATACAATGTTGTGGTCCTTGAAGGTGAGATCCTCCGACATGATCACTCCCAGGTCATTCGCTCTATTTTTGTGGCCGGAATTTTTTGTACTCTGATGAAGTTTTAATTTCCTCATGTTTACCATATCGGAGTAACTGAAATTTTTCATCATTGAACTTAATATTGTTTTCTGCAGCCCAGTGAAAGATTTGATTGATGTCCGCCTGAAGCCTTGCAGTGTCTGCAATGGAAAACTGTCATGCAGATTCGGATGCCATCTGCAAAGGAAGACACGATGCTGTGGCTGACATCCTTGTCTGTCAGATATGAGGATGAGAAACAAGATGGGAGCGAGTACTGTGCCTTGTGGAACAGAGGTTTTCACCGTAGCCGCCCCAGACTTTACTCTGTTGACTACTAGTCTTTGTGTTCTGTTTGTGAGGAAATTATAGATCCATCTACCAACTTTTCATGTTATTCCTTTAGCACGCATTTTGTGTGCTATTACGCCATGGTCACACTTGTCGAAGGCTTTTGCAAAGTCTGTATATATTACATCTGCATTCTTTTTGTCTTCTAGTGCATCTAGGAGCTTGTCGTAGTGATCCAATAGTTGGGACAGACAGGAGCGACCTGCTCTAAACCCATGTTGCCCTGGATTGTGTAATTAATGGGTATCTAATTAATGGGTGGCGATCTTGCTTCTTAGGACCCTTTCAAACCTGCCACACTCAGCGAGTGAGGTAACCTCACACTGACTACATGTGAGGTCAAACCTGCCACACTCAGCGAGTGAGGTAACCTCACACTGACTACATGTGAGGTCAAACCTGCCACACTCAGCGAGTGAGGTAAGTAACCTCACAATGACCACATGTGAGGTCAAACCTGCCACACTCAGCGAGTGAGGTACGTAACCTCACAATGACTGCATGTAAGGTCAAACCTGCCACACTCAGCGAGTGAGGTAAGTAACCTCACAATGACTACATGTGAGGTCAAACCTGTCACACTCAGCGAGTGAGGAAAGTAACCTCACAATGAGTACATGTGAGGTCAAACCTGCCACACTCAGCAAGTGAGGTAAGTAACCTCACAATGACTACATGTGAGGTCAAACCTGCCACACTCAGCAAGTGAGGTAAGTAACCTCACACTGACTACATGTGAGGTCAAACCTGCCACACTCAGCAAGTGAGGTAAGTAACCTCACAATGACTACATGTGAGGTCAAACCTGCCACACTCAGCAAGTGAGGTAAGTAACCTCACTATGACTACATGTGAGGTCAAACCTGCCACACTCAGCAAGTGAGGTAAGTAACCTCACAATTACTACATGTGAGGTTAAATCTCTCTTATGTAAAACTTCTATTGCTTTATTAACTTTAATTTTCCATGATAATATGAGAAATCAAGAAAGTGCTGGGAATGTTATTAAATTTCACTGTAGTTATACTGCATATTATATCACCTGTTTCCAGTGACCGTATTGCATATTACACAAAAACGCACGCACGCGCACACACACACACACACACACACACACACCACACGTGTGTATTCACCAACTAGGTGAGTACGCACCCACACACATGCAGGTGAGAACTCACAATGGGTCTAACACTATCAGCAATATTTTGAAAAAAAAAAATATGACTTAAAGCGGATGGAAACCAGAATCATTTACACTGATGCTCATGCCTTCTATCTTCTCAGCAGGTTCCTATCCCTCCCTAAGTTAACTTACTTTTTACGAAGCTCACCATTCTTTGTCATTTCCAAACTGGGAAAGTGTAACTCCCTCCTAGAGTCCATGCTAGAAAAATGTTGTGCAAGAAAGGTATAAAATAACGACAATATGAAGGTTAAGACACATGTGCAACATCTGGATATCTTTATTGTAAACGTTTCGCCATCCAGTGGCTTTATCAGTACAGATTCTAGGACATAATTAGAAGACAGTAGAACTATATACAAAAGATGAGGTAATCAGTCCCTCAGCCTTGGAGTTAGTGTTCACAGCATCGTGGTGGAGGAGAATCTGGAGCAAAGGCAAGAAGACTGGTGGTTATATAGGCGTCAGTGGATAGGGACGTGTAGCAGACGAGGGCATAGTCACTGGTAGGCGGGATTTCCCAGTGGAAGTAGGTCCTACCCAAAGGGATGGGTTAGTTGTTAGTTCTACTGTCTTCTAATTATGTCCTAGAATCTGTATTGATAAAGCCACTGGATGGCGAAACGTCTACAATAAAGATATCCAGATGTTGCACATGTGTCTTAACTTTCATACGAACAGCCTCTCACATTGCCCTGCCAGCTTCTTTGTCCTCCTCCAACGGATCTAACGAGTTAGTGAAGGAAATACTACCAAAACATATACGCAATATGGTATGAGGGGATGACCTCAGTTATACCAGCATGTGGGACACACTTTCAGCGCGCACAGCTAGACCAGATGAAATTTTAGCTCACAAACTATCCAGTTAGAACAGCCCCATCAAGGAAAAGGCTGCTACAGCTATGCTAGTAAGTGGAAGCTCAGCTAATGAAAGAGCTTTCCTTTTAGCTGTGAGTGTGCTTCACTCGAATGACTTTCTCCTAACATCTTCCATCTCTGCTACCGGCACATATCTTGAACTGCAAACCTCTCATATTGCAGTGGCTCTCCGCCAGGGTGCCCAAATTCACACTGAGTATTTAAGGAAAAGTGGCAGCAAACCAGTATGGTCTGTATAGACTAAACTGTTCATGTTAGACACAATGAAGTCAACGCCATCAAAAGAAGCCTTGCTACAGCACTGTGCCCAGCCCAGAGAGCCTTGATATTCACTACCGGTACCCTGGATGTACCCACCAGCCTCTCTGATGGTAACACTGTATATCCCAAGAAGAACGATAGACTGCTGGTATAGGAATATACTTGTGCATCTACCCTGGCCAACACCTACATCCCACTTAGTGCTGGTAAACATGGCGGTGCTGCTAATAACAGGGAGGAATCACGAGCTCAACAAATACAGGAACTTGGCCCGTCAACACCACTTCATCCCATTAGGATCAGAAACCCTTGGCTCCTGGGGGATGCATGCCCTGGGTTTCCTCAAGAAGCTGGGTTCCAAGCTCACTGAAACCACCAGACCCGAAGGCTGTCAACTTCTTTTTTAGAGCGGGAACGCCTGCTGCATCTTTGATTCCTAAGAGATAAGATAAGATAAGATTTTGTTCGGATTTTTAACCCCGGAGGGTTAGCCACCCAGGATAACCCAAGAAAGTCAGTGCGTCATCGAGGACTGTCTAACTTATTTCCATTGGGGTCCTTAATCTTGTCCCCCAGGATGCGACCCACACCAGTCGACTAACACCCAGGTACCTATTTGCTGCTAGGTGAACAGGACAATAGGTGTACGGAAACGTGTCGGAATTTCCACCCGCCGGGAATCGAACCCGGGCCCTCCGTGTGTGAAGCGGGAGCTTTAGCCACCAGACCACCGGGCCAGCCGACTTTATACACATACTGCATTTATACATGTACCTGTATAAAAATTCTTCAACACACAATAATATATATATATATATATATATATATATATATATATATATATATATATATATATATATATATATATATATATATATATATTATAGTGAGAGAGAGAGAGAGGAGGGAGGGAGAATGACTCAGAGGCAGGAAGACAAATAGATGGTTATCTATCATCTATTACAACACGCCGGGGACGGAGGAAGTAGGGGGGGGGGGAGAAGGGATGAAGATTTTGTCTAGGGACAGAGGTACACTGAAAGAAACCAGAGGGAGTGACTATATGTCTGGGAGATGAGAGAAGAGAATCAAGAAGGGAGAAAGAATCAGGAGGGAATGAGGGAGAAAGAATCAATAGAGAAAGAGGTATGGATGGAAGAATAATCAGTAGGGGAAGAGGAAGGATCAGGTGGGGTGGAGGAAGTATCAGATGGGAAAGAGGAAGGATCAGGTGGGGTGGAGGAAGTATCAGATGCGAAGGAGGAAGGATCAGGAACGATATATTATTGGTAAAGAGGGAGAGAGAAAGGATCAAGGAGGGATAGAAGAAGAATTAGAGGAAAGGGTATGAAGGATTAGGAGGGAGGGACGGAAAGAAGATTAGGGAAAGGATGTTAGGAATAGAGATGAAGGGAGGATTAGGGAGGGAGAGAAGATTAGGAGGGAGGAAGGATTAAACGGGAGGGAGGGAAGGTATCCCCTGAGCTGTGAAACAGAAATAAAACATGACAGCCCTCTGGAGGGAGATAAACCCAGTGATGAATTGAGAACAAGTTCTGGTGGTGGTGGTGAGTGATGGTGGTGGTAGTGAGTGATGGTGGTGGTAGTGGTGAGTGTTGTTGTTGTTGTTGTTGTTGTTGTTGGTGGTGGTGGTGGTGGTGGTGGTGGTGGTGAATGGTGGTAGCGAGTGCTGGTGGTGAGTGTTGTTGTTGGTGGTGGTGGTGGTGAATGGTGGTGTTGGTGGTGGTGGTGGTGAATGGTGGTGTTAGTGATTGTGAGTGGTAACTGCCTCGTTTTATAGTGAAGAAAATTTGATTCATTAACAGTCTGCTGCTACACTATTCTACAAGATAGCTACAACAGGAACAAAAGCTCGTTACGTTTCCCTGTCATATTCCAGTCACATAAAATGGTGTTTCCCTGTGTTCACGCCATCAATCTTTATGGACTGAACACACTGACTCCAGGATGAGAGACTGATTACCTCAACTCTTCCTCAGTTAGTTAGGTTAATATCTTCATTATGTACCCCATACCCATCCTGTTGGTGGTAGTCAAAAGATTACAAAGGTACATAATGGGTCCAGGAACTGGGCCCCAAAGTTATGATAGCTAAGCAAGTTACAAAGTTAATGAACTCTAGGTAGATCTGGTCACAATCATGATAAGTTACAAAGGTAATGAACCATCTACACTCCTATACATGGTTACAATCATGAACAAATTACAAGGTAATGAGCCACTGACACATCCACACCCGGTCACAATTGTAATGAGTTATAAGCACAAATACTAAGTGGGTCATACACCGTCATTCTCTGCACTGGACTGAAGAAGCCACTGGCTGGCGAAATATTATCAGAATAAAGATAAACAAACGTTGCAAAAGTGTCTCATTCATCAACTCTCGGGAGAGCTTATCTTACACACACAGGAAAAATGTTATGAAAACATCAGTGACAAAAAGTATACACACGTAACATTATATATAATGTAAAACTCTCAGTTCTCTGAGGTTAAACAATAACTTTGTTTAGGCTGACCAGCGTGTAGGTAGGAAGGGAGGGAGGGCGTGTAGGTAGGGAGGGAGGGCGTGTAGGTAGGGAGGGAGGGCGTGTACGTAGGGAGGGAGGGAGGGCGTGTAGGTAGGAAGGGAGGGAGGGCGTGTAGGTAGGAAGGGAGGGAGGGCGTGTAGGTAGGAAGGGAGGGAGGGCGTGTAGGTAGGAAGGGAGGGCGTGTAGGTAGGAAGGGAGGGAGGGCGTGTAGGTAGGAAGGGAGGGAGGGCGTGTAGGTAGGGAGGGAGGGCGTGTAGGTAGGGAGAGAGGGCGTGTAGGTAGGGAGGGCGTGTAGCTAGGGAGGGAGGGCGTGTAGGTAGGAAGGGAGGGCGTGTAGGTAGGGAGGGAGGGCGTGTAGGTAGGAAGGGAAGGAGGGCGTGTAGGTAGGAAGGGAGGGAGGGCGTGTAGCTAGGGAGGGAGGGCGTGTAGGTAGGGAGGGAGGGCGTGTAGGTAGGGAGAGAGGGCGTGTAGGTAGGGAGGGCGTGTAGGTAGGAAGGGAGGGCGTGTAGGTAGGAGGGAGAGAGGGCGTGTAGGTAGGAAGGGAGGGCGTGTAGGTAGGGAGAGAGGGCGTGTAGGTAGGGAGGGAGGGAGGGCGTGTAGCTAGGAAGGGAGGGAGGGCGTGTAGGTAGGAAGGGAGGGCGTGTAGGTAGGGAGGGAGGGCGTGTAGGTAGGGAGGGAGGGCGTGTAGGTAGGAAGGGAAGGAGGGCGTGTAGGTAGGGAGGGAGGGCGTGTAGGTAGGAAGGGAGGGAGGGCGTGTAGGTAGGGAGGGAGGGCGTGTAGCTAGGAAGGGAGGGCGTGTAGGTAGGAAGGGAGGGAGGGCGTGTAGGTAGGGAGGGAGGGCATGTAGGTAGGAAGGGAGGGCGTGTAGGTAGGAAGGAAGGGAGGGAGGGAGGGCGTGTAGGTAGGGAGGGAGGGCGTGTAGGTAGGGAGGGAGGGCGTGTAGGTAGGAAGGGAGGGAGGGCATGTAGGTAGGAAGGGAGGGAGGGCGTGTAGGTAGGAAGAGAAGGAGGGCGTGTAGGTAGGGAGGGAGGGCGTGTAGGTAGGAAGGGAAGGAGGGCGTGTAGGTAGGAAGGGAAGGAGGGCGTGTAGGTAGGAAGGGAAGGAGAGCGTGCAGGTAGGAAGGGAAGGAGAGCGTGCAGGTAGGAAGGGAAGGAGGGCGTGTAGGTAGGAAGGGAAGGAGAGCGTGCAGGTAGGAAGCGAAAGAGGGCGTGTAGGTAGGAAGGGAGGGAGGGCGTGTAGGTAGGAAGGGAAGGAGAGCGTGCAGGTAGGAAGCGAAGTAGGGCGTGTAGGTAGGAAGGGAAGGAGAGCGTGCAGGTAGGAAGCGAAGGAGGGCGTGTAGGTAGGGAGGGAGGGCGTGTAGGTAGGAAGGGAAGGAGGGCGTGTAGGTAGGAAGGGAAGGAGAGCGTGCAGGTAGGAAGGGAAGGAGAGCGTGTAGGTAGGAAGGGAAGGAGAGCGTGCAGGTAGGAAGCGAAGGAGGGCGTGTAGGTAGGAAGGGAGGGAGGGCGTGTAGGTAGGAAGGGAAGGAGGGCGTGTAGGTAGGAAGGGAAGGAGAGCGTGCAGGTAGGAAGGGAAGGAGGGCGTGTAGGTAGGAAGGGAGGGAGGGCGTGTAGGTAGGAAGGGAGGGAGGGCGTGTAGGTAGGAAGGGAAGGAGAGCGTGTAAGTAGGAAGGGAAGGAGAGCGTGCAGGTAGGAAGGGAAGGAGGGCGTGTAGGTAGGGAGGGAGGGCGTGTAGGTAGGAAGGGAGGTAGGGCGTGTAGGTAGGAAGGGAAGGAGGGCGTGTAGGTAGGAAGGGAAGGAGAGCATGCAGGTAGGAAGGGAAGGAGGGCGTGCAGGTAGGAAGGGAAGGAGGGCGTGCAGGTAGGAAGGGAAGGAGGGCGTGCAGGTAGGGAGGGAGGGCATGCAAGTAGGGAGGGAGGGCGTGCAGGTAGGAAGGGAAGGAGGGCGTGCAGGTAGAAAGGGAAGGAGGGCGTGCAGGTAGAAAGGGAAGGAGGGCGTGCAGGTAGGAAGGGAAGGAGGGCGTGCAGGTAGGAAGGGAAGGAGGGCGTGTAGGTAGGGAGGGCGTGTAGGTAGGAAGGGAAGAAGGACGTGCAGGTAGAAAGGGAAGGAGGGCGTGTAGGTAGGAAGGGCGTGCAGGTAGGAAGGGAAGGAGGGCGTGTAGGTAGGAAGGGAAGGAGGGCGTGCAGGTAGGAAGGGAAGGAGGGCGTGCAGGTAGGAAGGGAAGGAGGGCGTGCAGGTAGAAAGGGAAGGAGGGCGTGCAGGTAGGGAGGGCGTGCAGGTAGGAAGGGAAGGAGGGCGTGCAGGTAGAAAGGGAAGGAGGGCGTGCAGGTAGGGAGGGAAGGAGGACGTGCAGGTAGGAAGGGAAGGAGGGCGTGCAGGTAGGGAGGGAAGGCGTGCAGGTAGGGAGGGAGGGAGTGCAGGTAGGAAAGGAAGGAGGGCGTGCAGGTAGGAAAGGAAGGAGGGCGTGCAGGTAGAAAGGGAAGGAGGGCGTGCAGGTAGTGAAGGAGGGCGTGCAGGTAGGAAGGGAAGGAGAGCGTGCAGGTAGGAAGGGAAGGAGGGCGTGCAGGTAGGAAGGGAAGAAGGGCGTGTAGGTAGGAAGGGAGGGAGGGCGTGCAGGTAGGAATGGAAAGAGGGCGTGCAGGTAGGAATGGAAAGAGGGCGTGCAGGTAGAAAGGGAAGGAGGGCGTGCAGGTAGGAAGGGAAGGAGGGCGTGTAGGTAGGAAGGGAGGGAGGGCGTGTAGGTAGGAAGGGAAGGAGGGTGTGCAGGTAGGAAGGGAGGGATTGCGTGCAGGTAGGAAGGGAAGGAGGGCGTGTAGGTAGAAAGGGAGGGAGGGCGTGTAGGTCAGAAGGGAAGGAGGGTGTGCAGGTAGAAAGGGAGGGAGGGCGTGCAGGTAGGAAGGGAAGGAGGGCGTGTAGGTAGGAAGGGAAGGAGGGCGTGTAGGTAGAAATAGGAGAGAAGAGCGTGTAGGTAGGAACGGCAGGGAAGGAAGTCAGTCGTCTAGGTCGGAACGGGAGGGAAGGAGGGCGTGTGAGTGGACAGTAGAAGGGCAGGTAGGTATGGGTAAAAGGGCATGTAGGTAGGGGGTAAAGGGGCAGGTGAGTTGTAAGGAGGGCAGGTGGGCGGATGGAAGGGATGGTGGGCGAGGTTGGAGAGAGAGTAGAACAAAGAAAGACAGGAAGTGGTGTTCAGGTCAGCAAAGGATGTTCACAAGTCTTGTTGCAACACTCACCGTCCTGCCTCAGAGGACAAACTGCAACACCAATACTGACCACCACCTACCACGGCTGCGGGACTGATCACCCCAAAACTACTAGTACCGTGGATAAAGGGTTCACCTGTCTACAGTATATAAGCCACTTCTTCGCACATATGCTGTGTTCCATTTTAAGATTGATGAACTATGAGATTATCTCAAACTTCTCCTGTTCTTCACCATTCTCCTTTGTATGGACTGAAGAAGCCTGGTGTGTAAGCGAAACGTTTCGGCAATAAAGGTACCGTAGTGTTTGACATGAGTCTCAGTCATCAACTTACTGGTATTGTACATTGAAAATTATGTAAAATACCTGTACTGTACTGTAGTAGGTTCGCGGGTCTTGTCCCGGCCCGGGTCTTCTCCCGATGGTGACCCGGCGAGGTATAAAATACCCACAAGTTGATGAGTATGACACACGTACAACAGGTGGGTATCTTTGTTACTGAAATGTTTCAATAATAAAGATACCCAACTGTTGCACATGTGTCTTATTCATCAATTTAACGGTATTGTGCTCCTTCAGTAATATAATACAAAACATATTGACATTGTAATCATTCGCAAACACATCTGAAGACATGAATGAGCCACAGGGATGTACGGAAGTATATCTTTACTCTCAGGTGGTTGAATTGTGGAATGATTTGATGCTGCAATGGTGGAGGCAAACTCAATACGCAGCTTTAAGAGGAGATAAGTCAGAGTGATGACGATCAAAGTCGTCGAGGAGGCTGGGTCATCGATTCTGGGACCTTTACCACCTACAAAATCTCCTGAGCTTGTGTCTACGACAGACTGGTGCAACTCAAATTATCAGAGAAGACTCGACTCACGAAATCGTAATGACACGATTGCAAACAAACCATACCACGGACGGGGATAGAACCCGCGATCAGAGAAGACTGTGAGCTAACGTAATGGTATAGTGTACGAAAAAGCTAGGACACAGTAGCACACACATGACAGTTACTTGGCCTGGAGATGCTAACTTCAAGATCTGAGTAACAAGACAAATATTCAGGGTGAGAGGCGAAATGTCAGAGCGGGCGAGCGTAGCGGAGTCCCCAAGGGTCAGTTTTTGGTCTCAAGTTCCTGTTGACACGAAATCACAGTTAAACACGTGACTACAATAAAAATGGTTCCAGAGATCATCAGCCCTGCGGCCCGGTCTCACACCAGACCTAAGTCAGAAATGTTACATGACTTAAGAGCTATAAAAAACCCACGGGAAGGTAAAGTTTATACTGAGTGTAAGATTATAGGTCGAACCTTGACATTATACATGTTCATGAGATAGAAATATCAATCCTCAGAGTGCAAATTTTTAACAGACTTCCGTTTCCCACTATCATGACAAGGCCGTCGTCTTCCAACCTGGATCTCTGCTAACAACGTTTTACGTACAAATATGAAAAATTACCATGGAAATAAATGCATCTCACACCTCCCGTGTACCTACGTGGCTCTCTGACGATGTACTTGCTTGCTTGTACCTTCAGATATTACAGTGAAACATTTCTGTTTTCTAATTTTTCACCGTTTCTAGTGCATGTAAATGACCTACAGGTGAGACACTTTCTAACTTGTCATAACTTACGACAATGTCAAAATTGTGTGGATACAAAATGAAGACTGTGGGTCACCCCAGGATGACCTGGACAGACTACAGTGTTATAATATCTCTATTTACTACAAGTGCATGTAGGTATACAGACCATAGCTGACATCAATGACATATTACTGTGTAGAAAGCCGCTTGTTATGTAGAGCATTTCCCGCAAATTAGGTCAGTTTTGTCCCAGGATGCGACCCACACCAGTCGACTAACACCTAGGTGCCCATTTTACTGATGAGTGAACATAGACAACCGGTGTAACGAAACACGCCCAATGTTTCTACCCTCGCTGGGAATCGAACCCAGACTCTCGCCGTGAAAAGCGAAAGCATTAGCCACCAGGCCACGGGGCTAATAAGTGGCCATGGGTCTAATAAGTGGCTGCTTCACATTTAACGCATCATATGCAAATTAGGTTAAAGTGAGAGACTGTACAACCTGGGAGAGTAGCACCTAGAAACTGTACTCAGGGTAGGTTGAGGTAAGAGACCGTTGATTGTACCCTGGGTAGGCCGAGGCAAAAGACCGTGGATTACTACCTGGGAAAGTAGCACCTCCTGACAACTGTCCTCTGGGTAGATTGAGGTAGGTAATGTACAAATGTTTAATATTAATCTTACTAACATGAGTGGTAAAGGTAGGTTAGAGAACACTGTGATGAACTTAGGAACTTAAAAAAAGGGGATCTTTCAAACCACTGTTCGTAAGACTTGAACAATCTTGCATAATCTTTTGAACATACTTAACTAGGTAGCGGCTGAAAACTGGTGCTGTATATTATAAGATGAACCCGGCGGATTCTTCGCTGATATTCTTTAAGACAACTCTGAGAACTGCTAGCTGCTCACAGGTTGTCTAAGTCATACGATTTAATCATATTTGTATCGTTTTAATGGGATATTCACTTGAGAAGTGATCCCCAGACGCTTGTGACCACAGGTGTCTGGAAATCGCTTCTCAAGTTAAGACCCAGAATAACGATTTAAGTGCTCTTCATATTCTTATTCTCCTTTAGGATACGTGCAGTTTGCTTAGCGGTGCCCTAAGTACTCTTCTGGCGATAGGTTCAGTGTGATGTTTACTCTTGGATTCTTTTGTTCTGCTGATACCTGTAATTTCTGAACTTTTAGTCAACATTCCGCCTCCGGTCTCCGCCTTTCCTAAACAAATTTCATGACCTTACACTTGCTTGGATGAACTTGCGCAGATACTAGTCTGACCAACACTAACAAGTCTGTACCTCCTTGGAGGCCCTCACCTGTTCGTATTCTTCTCAACAATTAAAATAATCTGAAGACACACTGGATTCGTTAACTGGCAGGTCATTTACACACATCGGAAAAGTAACGGTTCTAGTATTGAGCCTTGGTAACAGTTTTCATGGTGTGTGTGTGTGTGTGTGTACACTAGTCTAATTGTGGTTGCAGGGGTCGATTCGTAGCTCCTGGCTTTGCCTCTTCACTGATTGCTACTAGGTCCACTCTCTCCCTGCTCCACGAGCTTCATCATACCTCTTAAAACTAATTATGGATCCTGCCTCCACTACATCACTCTCCAGACTGTTTCACTTCCCGACAACTCTATGACTGAAGAAGTATTCCTAACATCCCTGTGACTCATCTGAGTTTCAATTTTCAGTTGTGACTCCTTGTTGCTGTGACACATCTCTGAAACTTTCTGTCCCTGTCCACTTTGTCAATTCCTCTCTCTATTTCTTATGTTATCATGTCCCTCCTATCCTCCAGTGTTAAGAACATAAGAAAGAAGGAACACAGCAGCAGGCCTACTGGCCCATGCGAGGCAGGTCCAAGTCGCCTACCAGCTTATGCCACTGGCCCAACCTAGTCAGGTCCAAGTCACATCCACTTAAGGAAGGAGCACGGCACCGGACCTACTAGCACAAAATAGTCAGGTCCAACTCACACCCACTCATGTATTTATCTAACCTATTTTTAAAACTACACAACGTTTTAGCTTCTATGACGGTACTCCGGAGTTTGTTGCACTCATCCACAACTATTACCAAACCAGTGCTTTCCTATATCCTTCCTGAATCTGAATTTTTCCAACTTGAAACCATTGCTGCGAGTCCTGTCTTGGCTAAATATTTTTAGCACGCTATTTACATCTCATTTATTTATTCTGTTTTCCTTTTATACACCTCAATCATATCCCCCCTACGCCCTTTCAGAGAGTACAGTTTCAGGGCCCTCAGTCTATCCTTATAGGGAAGATTTCTGATACATGGGATCAACTTTGTCATCCTCCTTTCTACGTTTTCCAGTGCATTTATATCCATTCTGTACGGTGACCAGAATTGTGCAGCATAATCTAAATGAGGCCTAACCAAAGATATATAGAGTTGAAGAACAACCTGAGGACTTCTATTATTTATACTTCTTGATATGAAGCCAAGAATTCCGTTCGCTTTATTGCGAACACTTGTGCATTATCTTGGTTTCAGATTACTACTAACAGGAACTCCTAAATCCTTTTCGCAATCAGTAATATTAAAATCTACATTTAGTTTATATATGGAATGGTTATTTTCCTGTCCAACATTTAGAACTTTGAATTTGTCTACATTAAACTGCATCTGCCACTTCTTCGACCACTGCATCAGTCTATTCAGATCATCCTGGAGTGAACTAATGTCCTCATTAGAATGAATTGGATGGCCTTTTTTTGGTGTCATCAGGAAATTTGCTTATGTCGCTCTTTATTCCCTTATCTACGTCGTTTATGTAAATTGTGAACATCAAAAGGCCCAACACTGACCCCTGTGGAACGCCGCTTGTGACGTGCCCCCACTCTGATTTCTCCCCATTTATACAAACTCTCTGCTTCCTATGTCAACCATGCCTCTATTCAGGAAAAAAATTCTATTCCGCGTTCCTTAAGTTTCCTCGATAGCCTCTGATGTGGAACTCTATCGAAAGCCTTATACACAATATCATATTCATTACCATGATCTCCCTCCTAAAATACCTTAGTGAAAAAAGTTAGAAAGTTCATACGGCAGGAACGCACCTTTGTAAAACCGGGTTGAGACTCATTAATCAATTTATGCCTATCAAGATGACTACGAATTGCCTCGGCAATTATTGATTCCATAAGTTTTCCCACTATGGAGATAAGGCTTATTGGTCTATAGTTTGAAGCTAAGGACTTGTCACCTGCCTTGTAAATAAGCATTACATTAGCCATTTTCCACTTATCAGGCACTATGCCAGTTTGTAGCGATATGTTGAAAAGATTAGCCAAAGGTTTGCAAAGTTCCTTTTATATTCCTTTAAAACCCTTGCAAACAGTTCATCAGGGCCTGGGGATTTGTTAGGCTTTAATTTCTCTATTTATCTAAGGACCATGTCAAAAATTACCCCAATTGTGCGTAGTTTATCGTCCTGTTCTACATAATATATTATTTCCGTTATTTCGCTAGTATCTTCCTGAGTAAAAACTGAGAGGAAGTAAGCGATGAAAATTTCACACATTTCCTTATCTGAGTTACTCTTAAGTGGGCCTATCTTGTCCCTAATCTCACATCTGTATACCTGAAAGAACTCTTTTGGGTTAGGTTTCGAATCTCTTGCGACTTTAGCCTGATAACCCCATTTTGCTTTTTTTAAACCATACCCCGGCCGGGATTGAACCCGCGGTCAGAGAGTCTCAAAACTCCAGCCCGTCGCTGGAGTTTTGAGACTCTCTGACCGTGGGTTCAATCCCGGCCGGGGTATGGTTTGTTTGCAATCGTGTCATTACGATTTCGTGAGTCTTGCTTTTTTTATTCCCTTGTTTATTTCTCTCTTTAATATATTGCCCATCCCCTCTTTTGATATGCCTTCATATGACTCTTCTGACCAATGAGATGTTTTAATCTACTGTTTATCCATTTGGGATCATTTTTGTTAAATCTAATTTCCCTACTCGAAACATAAGTTGTCTGGGCAGCTAGAACTGGGCTCTGAAAAACGTCATATTGGCAACCATCATCACCTACCTGACCCATACTTAGGTCATTCCAACTCAGCTCACCCAGGTAATTTCTCAGTCCCATGAAATCGGCCAGGTTGAGTTCCCTTAACCTCTCCTCGTAGGACAAAACCCTCAGTTCCGGGACTAGTCTTGTTGCAAACCTTTGCACTTTCTCTAATTTCTTGACGTGTTTGACCAGGTGTGGGTTCCATACTTGTGCTGCATACTCCAATATGGGCCTGACGTACACGGTGTACAGTGTCGTGAATAACACCTTACTTAGATGTGTCGGGATTGCCAGCCGCCCGTATACTGCAGCAATTTGGTTGGTGTGCACCTCAGGAGATATGCTCAGTATGATGCTCACCCCAAGATCCTTTTCTTTGAGTGAGTTCAGCCTCTGACCTTTCAAGCTGTACTCCGTCTACGGTCTCCCTTGTCCTTCCCCAAGCTTCATAACTTTGCACTTGCTGGGGTTAAACTCCAGGAGTCATTTGTCGTACCAGGCTTGCAGTCTGTCCAGATTCCCTTTGTAGGCTTACTTGATCCTCGTCTGCTTGTATTCTCTTCATTATTTTCACATTGATCGCCTGTGAACAGGGACACCTGACTCGATCCTTTCCGTCATGTCATTCACATATACAAGGAACACATCAGACCTAGGATTGACTCTTGTGGAACCCCACTCTGACACGTCGTCTCGTACCGACACACGTTGTTTCCTTCCTACCAGATATTCCCTGAAACATTGCAGTACCCTCCCTCCTATTTCTCCCTGCTTCTCTAGCTTTTCAACCAATCTCTTGTGTGGTAATGTGTGTGAGTGTCTGTGTGTGTGTATACTCGTCTATTTGTGGTTGCAGGGGTTGGGTAACAGTTCCTGGCCCCGCCTCTTCGCTGGTCGCTACTAGCTCTACTTGCTCCACGAGCTTAATCGTATTTCTTTTTAAAGCTATGTGTAGATCCTGCCTTCACTACATCGCTCTCCATACTGTTCCACTTCTTGACAACTCTATGACTGAAGAAATACTTCTTAGCATCCCTATGACTCATTTGAGTTTTCAACTTCCAATTGCGACCCCTAGTTGCTGTGTCCCATCTCTGAAACATCCTCTCTCTCTATCCACCTTGTCAATTCATAGTATTTTATGTTATTATCATGTCCCCCCTATTCCTCCTCTCCTTCAGTGTCGTCAGGTCGATTTCCTTTAACCTCTCCTCGTAGGACATACCCCTTATCTCCGGGAGTAGTCTTGTTGCAAACCTTTGCACTTTCTCTAATTTCTTGACCAGGTGTGAGCTCCATACTGCATACTCCAATACGTGCCTGACGTACACGGTGTACAGTCTTGAATGATTCCTTACTCAGGTGTCGAAACGCTATGCTTAGGTTTGCCAGGCTCCAATATGATGCAGCAGTTATTTGGTTGATGTGCGCCTCAGGAGATATGCTAGGTATTATACTCATCCCAAGAGCCTTTTAGATGAGTGAAGTTTGCAGTCTTTGGCCCCCAACTTGTACTCTAACTGCGGTCTTCATTGATCTTCCCCTGTCTTCATGGCTTTGCTCTTGGTGGGATTAAACTCCAGGAGCCAGTTGTTGGATCAGGCTTGTAGCCTGTTCACATCCTTTTGTAGTGTGTGCATGCGCGCGCGCGTGTGCGTGTGTATGTGTGTGTGTGTGTGTGTGTGTGTGGTGTGTGTGTGTGTGTGTGTGTGTGTGTGTGTGTGTGTGTGTGTGTGTGTGTGTGTGCGCGCGCGCGCGCGGGGGGTGGGGGCGTGCTCACCCATATGTGACCAACTAGGTAAGCGTGCGCGCTTACCTAGTTGCACCTACTCAGTTGTGGTCGCAGGGGGTCGAGCCACCCCTCCAGTGTATGTTATCTGTCTATGCTACCTCATGAACGTGTATGGCGGGAAGTAAATAATGAAGGGGATTTACAAGAATTCCAACAACATTATCTGGTCAATTCCATTCACACCTGGTCCATGTACCTGGGATTTTGCTAACATGCAAGCATGTCAACCGGTAGTGCTATACAGTACTGGAGGACACGGTAGCAACCCTTCACTCTCTCCTCTAGAGAAAGCAGGCACCAGCTGAACTTTCTCTAAAAAATACTTAACTAAAAGCCTAAGGTTGGGTAAGCTAGAAATGGAGGCTGGTGGAGGAAAAGAAATGGTGGCTGAGGTAGTACTGCTGCTACAGCTACTACTATATTTACTATTAGTACTACTGGTACTATCATATTTACTATTACTACTACTGGTACTACTATTTATACAATTACTCCATACACAACGTGTAAACACGTCACCTCCCTGGCCAAGCCCCACACTAGTGTTAGACAATACCGGTCTTCATGTACCCCCTCTCAACCTACAACAATGCACCACAAATTCCCTTTATTTTAAAATGTAGAATATCTTCTAACAGCACACTTCTGATATATCCACTTTTGTTAAATAAAAAATCTAGCTACATCGCTTCCCTACCTACTTTACCGTACGCATTTTTTTTAAGCAAAAAGAGAACCCTTCTTTTTCCTTTATCTAGGTAATAATTATTTCACTGACAAACGATTTACACATCGCGTTCCCTTTCTAAATCCCATCTGTGCTTGTTATCAAACTTCCTGTCTCTAATCATCCAACCACTATCATCGACAATTGTGCCACGCACGTTAAAAGATGACGTGAAGGTATGTGGAGAATCGAAAAGAACGTTCAAAGATGTCTACAC
This sequence comes from Cherax quadricarinatus, assembly GCF_026875155.1. Lineage (NCBI taxonomy): Eukaryota > Metazoa > Arthropoda > Malacostraca > Decapoda > Parastacidae > Cherax > Cherax quadricarinatus. Next base: position 5,560,167 of record NC_069429.1, on the reverse strand, counting down.
CCCTCCACATCCACACATTATATATATACTTAGTGGCCACTTTATTAGGTATGCCTGTCCACCTGCTCGTTAGTACAAGTATCTAATCAGTCAATCACATGACAGCACCTCAATGCCTAAAAGCATGCAGACACGACCAAGAGGTTCAGGTGTTGGTCAGACTGAACATCAGAATGGGGAGGAAATGTGATCCAAGTGGCTTTGACCGTAGAATGATTGTGTTACGAATATCCTAGAAACTGCTGATCTGGGGAATGGCCAGAAAGGTTCAAGATGACAAAACGATGACAGTAATTTAAATAACCATGCATTACAAAAGAGTTATGCAGAAGAGCATCCTTGAATGTACAACACATCGAACCTTGAAGGGGATGGGAATAGCACCATACAATACTGGGTTCCACTACTATCAGCTAAAAAAAAATGGGGCTACAGTGGACACAGACTGAAAGATATATTTTTTCATTATGTTAAAGTGCTAATTAATAATTTTGTACCAAAAGAACCTTAGAAAACTTACCTTATTATAACAAGCGCAATTTAATTTATCCTAATCCAACTAAATATATTTTACACAAGTTTATAATAATTTAATAATCAACAAACACAATGAAATATATTTTTCTCGTTAGGTTCAGAATGATTTTTGCGAAATTATTGTATACACAAATTTTCGCTTGCCTTATTCGCCAAGACAAGCGTACCTATTTACAGCCAAAATCGCAAGTGTTACCTATTCGGCACGACATATATATATATATATATATATATATATATATATATATATATATATATATATATATATATATATATATATATATATATATATATATATACATACATACATATATATACATACATATATATATATATATTACACACACATATATATACACACAAAAAGACTTCTTTGAATCATGTAATGCCTATTAAAAACTATTTTGTAATCATAATTCAATTATAGGTTCACATTGTTCTTCCCAGTAGGTGGCATTCACGACTTGCTGCTGCACCTTTCACATCCCTTCGTCGATATTTAGGAGCACTTGTTGCAAGTGCCACTATATAGTGAATCAAACCTGATCTACTCTTATTCCCCAAGTGCAGCATGATCCTTACAGATTTAGCACTTACTCATGAATTTAATAATAATAATAATTACACTGCTACTACTATTAATACTGCTGTTGCTATTGCTACTACTACTACAATTGTTATTGCTACTACAAATATTATTACTACTGCTGCTACTATTACTACTGCCATTACTACTACTACTACTACTACTAATAATAATAATAATAAATAATACGTTTCATTAATATGTCAATTTAGCTGAAACACCACATCCGTGGCTTCAACACTACCACCGTGACTGCAACACTACCACCGTGGCTTCAACACTACCACCGTGACTGCAACACTACCACCGTGACTGCAACACTACCACCGTGGCTTCAACACTACCACCGTGACTGCAACACTACCACCGTGGCTTCAACACTACCACCGTGACTGCAACACTACCACCGTGACTGCAACACTACCACCGTGGCTTCAACACTACCACCGTGACTGCAACACTACCACCGTGACTGCAACACTACCACCGTGGCTTCAACACTACCACCGTGGCTTCAACACTACCACCGTGGCTTCAACACTACCACCGTGGCTTCAACACTACCACCGTGGCTTCAACACTACCACCGTGACTGCAACACTACCACCGTGACTGCAACACTACCACCGTGACTGCAACACTACCACCGTGACTGCAACACTACCACCGTGGCTTCAACACTACCACCGTGACTGCAACACTACCACCGTGGCTTCAACACTACCACCGTGACTGCAACACTACCACCGTGGCTTCAACACTACCACCGTGGCTTCAACACTACCACCGTGGCTTCAACACTACCACCGTGACTGCAACACTACCACCGTGACTGCAACACTACCACCGTGGCTTCAACACTACCACCGTGGCTTCAACACTACCACCGTGGCTTCAACACTACCACCGTGGCTTCAACACTACCACCGTGGCTTCAACACTACCACCGTGGCTTCAACACTACCACCGTGGCTTCAACACTACCACCGTGACTGCAACACTACCACCGTGACTGCAACACTACCACCGTGGCTTCAACACTACCACCGTGGCTTCAACACTACCACCGTGACTGCAACACTACCACCGTGGCTTCAACACTACCACCGTGGCTTCAACACTACCACCGTGGCTTCAACACTACCACCGTGGCTTCAACACTACCACCGTGGCTTCAACACTACCACCGTGACTGCAACACTACCACCGTGGCTTCAACACTACCACCGTGGCTTCAACACTACCACCGTGGCTTCAACACTACCACCGTGACTGCAACACTACCACCGTGGCTTCAACACTACCACCGTGGCTTCAACACTACCACCGTGACTGCAACACTACCACCGTGGCTTCAACACTACCACCGTGGCTTCAACACTACCACCGTGACTGCAACACTACCACCGTGGCTTCAACACTACCACCGTGACTCCAACACTACCACCGTGGCTTCAACACTACCACCGTGACTGCAACACTACCACCGTGGCTTCAACACTACCACCGTGACTGCAACACTACCACCGTGGCTTCAACACTACCACCGTGGCTTCAACACTACCACCGTGACTGCAACACTACCACCGTGACTGCAACACTACCACCGTGGCTTCAACACTACCACCGTGGCTTCAACACTACCACCGTGACTGCAACACTACCACCGTGGCTTCAACACTACCACCGTGGCTTCAACACTACCACCGTGGCTTCAACACTACCACCGTGACTGCAACACTACCACCGTGACTGCAACACTACCACCGTGGCTTCAACACTACCACCGTGGCTTCAACACTACCACCGTGACTGCAACACTACCACCGTGGCTTCAACACTACCACCGTGGCTTCAACACTACCACCGTGGCTTCAACACTACCACCGTGGCTTCAACACTACCACCGTGGCTTCAACACTACCACCGTGACTGCAACACTACCACCGTGGCTTCAACACTACCACCGTGGCTTCAACACTACCACCGTGGCTTCAACACTACCACCGTGACTGCAACACTACCACCGTGGCTTCAACACTACCACCGTGGCTTCAACACTACCACCGTGACTGCAACACTACCACCGTGGCTTCAACACTACCACCGTGGCTTCAACACTACCACCGTGACTGCAACACTACCACCGTGGCTTCAACACTACCACCGTGACTGCAACACTACCACCGTGGCTTCAACACTACCACCGTGACTGCAACACTACCACCGTGGCTTCAACACTACCACCGTGACTGCAACACTACCACCGTGGCTTCAACACTACCACCGTGGCTTCAACACTACCACCGTGGCTTCAACACTACCACCGTGGCTTCAACACTACCACCGTGGCTTCAACACTACCACCGTGACTGCAACACTACCACCGTGGCTTCAACACTACCACCGTGGCTTCAACACTACCACCGTGGCTTCAACACTACCACCGTGGCTTCAACACTACCACCGTGACTGCAACACTACCACCGTGGCTTCAACACTACCACCGTGACTGCAACACTACCACCGTGACTGCAACACTACCACCGTGGCTTCAACACTACCACCGTGACTGCAACACTACCACCGTGGCTTCAACACTACCACCGTGGCTTCAACACTACCACCGTGGCTTCAACACTACCACCGTGGCTTCAACACTACCACCGTGACTGCAACACTACCACCGTGGCTTCAACACTACCACCGTGGCTTCAACACTACCACCGTGGCTTCAACACTACCACCGTGGCTTCAACACTACCACCGTGACTGCAACACTACCACCGTGACTGCAACACTACCACCGTGGCTTCAACACTACCACCGTGGCTTCAACACTACCACCGTGACTGCAACACTACCACCGTGACTGCAACACTACCACCGTGGCTTCAACACTACCACCGTGGCTTCAACACTACCACCGTGACTGCAACACTACCACCGTGGCTTCAACACTACCACCGTGGCTTCAACACTACCACCGTGACTGCAACACTACCACCGTGGCTTCAACACTACCACCGTGACTGCAACACTACCACCGTGGCTTCAACACTACCACCGTGACTGCAACACTACCACCGTGGCTTCAACACTACCACCGTGACTGCAACACTACCACCGTGGCTTCAACACTACCACCGTGGCTTCAACACTACCACCGTGGCTTCAACACTACCACCGTGGCTTCAACACTACCACCGTGGCTTCAACACTACCACCGTGACTGCAACACTACCACCGTGGCTTCAACACTACCACCGTGGCTTCAACACTACCACCGTGGCTTCAACACTACCACCGTGGCTTCAACACTACCACCGTGACTGCAACACTACCACCGTGGCTTCAACACTACCACCGTGACTGCAACACTACCACCGTGACTGCAACACTACCACCGTGGCTTCAACACTACCACCGTGACTGCAACACTACCACCGTGGCTTCAACACTACCACCGTGGCTTCAACACTACCACCGTGGCTTCAACACTACCACCGTGGCTTCAACACTACCACCGTGGCTTCAACACTACCACCGTGACTGCAACACTACCACCGTGGCTTCAACACTACCACCGTGGCTTCAACACTACCACCGTGGCTTCAACACTACCACCGTGGCTTCAACACTACCACCGTGACTGCAACACTACCACCGTGACTGCAACACTACCACCGTGGCTTCAACACTACCACCGTGGCTTCAACACTACCACCGTGACTGCAACACTACCACCGTGGCTTCAACACTACCACCGTGGCTTCAACACTACCACCGTGGCTTCAACACTACCACCGTGGCTTCAACACTACCACCGTGGCTTCAACACTACCACCGTGACTGCAACACTACCACCGTGGCTTCAACACTACCACCGTGGCTTCAACACTACCACCGTGGCTTCAACACTACCACCGTGGCTTCAACACTACCACCGTGACTGCAACACTACCACCGTGACTGCAACACTACCACCGTGGCTTCAACACTACCACCGTGACTGCAACACTACCACCGTGGCTTCAACACTACCACCGTGGCTTCAACACTACCACCGTGGCTTCAACACTACCACCGTGGCTTCAACACTACCACCGTGACTGCAACACTACCACCGTGACTGCAACACTACCACCGTGACTGCAACACTACCACCGTGGCTTCAACACTACCACCGTGGCTTCAACACTACCACCGTGACTGCAACACTACCACCGTGACTGCAACACTACCACCGTGGCTTCAACACTACCACCGTGGCTTCAACACTACCACCGTGACTGCAACACTACCACCGTGACTGCAACACTACCACCGTGACTGCAACACTACCACCGTGACTGCAACACTACCACCGTGACTGCAACACTACCACCGTGACTGCAACGCTACCACCGTGGCTTCAACACTACCACCGTGGCTTCAACACTACCACCGTGACTGCAACACTACCACCGTGACTGCAACACTACCACCGTGGCTTCAACACTACCACCGTGGCTTCAACACTACCACCGTGACTGCAACACTACCACCGTGACTGCAACACTACCACCGTGACTGCAACACTACCACCGTGGCTTCAACACTACCACCGTGGCTTCAACACTACCACCGTGACTGCAACACTACCACCGTGACTGCAACACTACCACCGTGGCTTCAACACTACCACCGTGGCTTCAACACTACCACCGTGACTGCAACACTACCACCGTGACTGCAACACTACCACCGTGACTGCAACACTACCACCGTGGCTTCAACACTACCACCGTGGCTTCAACACTACCACCGTGACTGCAACACTACCACCGTGACTGCAACACTACCACCGTGACTGCAACACTACCACCGTGGCTTCAACACTACCACCGTGACTGCAACACTACCACCGTGACTGCAACACTACCACCGTGGCTTCAACACTACCACCGTGACTGCAACACTACCACCGTGACTGCAACACTACCACCGTGGCTTCAACACTACCACCGTGACTGCAACACTACCACCGTGACTGCAACACTACCACCGTGGCTTCAACACTACCACCGTGACTGCAACACTACCACCGTGGCTTCAACACTACCACCGTGACTGCAACACTACCACCGTGACTGCAACACTACCACCGTGGCTTCAACACTACCACCGTGACTGCAACACTACCACCGTGACTGCAACACTACCACCGTGGCTTCAACACTACCACCGTGACTGCAACACTACCACCGTGACTGCAACACTACCACCGTGGCTTCAACACTACCACCGTGACTGCAACACTACCACCGTGACTGCAACACTACCACCGTGGCTTCAACACTACCACCGTGACTGCAACACTACCACCGTGACTGCAACACTACCACCGTGGCTTCAACACTACCACCGTGACTGCAACACTACCACCGTGGCTTCAACACTACCACCGTGACTGCAACACTACCACCGTGGCTTCAACACTACCACCGTGACTGCAACACTACCACCGTGGCTTCAACACTACCACCGTGACTGCAACACTACCACCGTGACTGCAACACTACCACCGTGGCTTCAACACTACCACCGTGACTGCAACACTACCACCGTGACTGCAACACTACCACCGTGGCTTCAACACTACCACCGTGACTGCAACAGTACCACCGTGACTGCAACACTACCACCGTGGCTGCAACACTACCACCGTGACTGCAACACTACCACCGTGACTGCAACACTACCACCGTGGCTGCAACACTACCACAGTGCCTGTAACAACGCCACCGTGCCTGCAAAACCACCACCGTGAGCACACCATCACCGTGCCTGCAGCACTACCACCATGCCTGCAATACCACCACCATGCCTGCAACACCACCACCATCACCGTGCCTGCAACACCACCGTGCCTGCAATGCCACCACCGTGCCTGCAACACCACCGTGCCTGCAATGCCACCACCGTGCCTGCAACACCACCACCGTGAGCACACCATCACCGTGCCTGCAACACCACCGTGCCTGCAATGCCACCACCGTGCCTGCAACACCACCACCGTGAGCACACCATCACCGTGCCTGCAACACCACCGTGCCTGCAATGCCACCACCGTGCCTGCAACACCACCACCGTGAGCACACCATCACCGTGCCTGCAACACCACCACCGTGAGCACATCATTACCGTGCCTGCAACACTACCACCGTGAGCACATCATAACCGTGCCTGCAACAATACCACCGTGAGCACATCACCGTGCATGCAACACTACCACCGTGAGCACATCATTACCGTGCCTGCAACACTACCACCGTGAGCACATCATAACCGTGCCTGCAACACTACCACCGTGAGCACATCACCGTGCATGCAACACTACCACCGTGAGCACACCATCACCGTGCCTGTAACGCTACCATCATGGCTGCAACACCACCACCACGCCTCCCAGCATACATAAAGGGGATTACCAATAGACCCCTGACTGTCAAGAAGGACCTGGGCAGATACCTAAAGTCAGTACCTGACCAACTGGGTTGTGGTTCGTATGTTGGATTGAGCGCGGCCAGCAATTACAGCCTGGTTGATCAGGCCTTGATCCACCGTGAAGCCTCGTCAAGGACCAGACCGCGGGATGTTGACTCCCAGAACACCCTCTTTGTAGGTGCCTCCAACACTACCGTGCCTACAACACCAGCTGGGCTACAACACCAGCTGGGCTACAACACCTACTGGGCTACAACACCAGCTGGGCTACAACACCAGCTGGGCTACAACACCAGCGTGGCTGCAACATCACTGTGACCACTACACCTTGTCTTCAATACCACCAGCATGCCTGAAACACCACCACAGTAGCTGCAACACCACCACCGTTCATGAAACACCACTGAGGCTGCAACACCACCGTGTTTGTAACACCATCGCCATACGTGCACCACCATCTGTGCAACACCACCCTGCGTGCAACACCAACAGGCCTACAACACCAACCTGTCTGAAACACCATTATGTCTGAACCACCACCACCGTGGCTGAAACACCACCAACACCGTGCGTGCAACTATACCAACATGCCTGAAACATCACCATAATGCCTACAACACCACCACAATGCCTGCAATACAACCACCATGCCTGTAATACCACCACCATGTCTGCAACACCACCATCGTGCCTGCAACATCACCACCGTCTCTGCAACACCACCGTGACTGCAATAACACCACTGTGCCTGCAACACCGTGGCTGCAACACCATCGTGCCTGCAACACCACCACCGTGCCTGTAACACCACCACCATCTCTGCAACACCACCGTGCCTGCAATAACACCACTGTGCCTGCAATAACATGCATGCCTGCAACACCATCGTGCCTGCAACACCACCACCGTGCCTGTAACACCACCACTAGAAAACAGAATGCAAATGTAGTATACACAGATTTTGCAAAAGCCTTTGACAAGTGCGATCATGGTGTAATAGCACACAAAATGCGTGCTAATGGGATAACTGGCAAAGTGAGCAGATGGATCTTCAACTTTCTAACCAATCGCACACAGAGTAGTGGTAAACAGAGTTAAGTCGGAAGCTACCATAGTGAAGAACTCTGTTTCACAAGGCACAGTACTCACCCCTATCCTGTTCATCGTCCTCATATCAGACATACACAGAGATGTAAACCATAGCACTGTATCATCCTTTGCAGACGATACTAGAATCTGCATGAGAGTGTTATCCACTGAGGACACAGTAAATCTCCAAGAAGATATAAACTAAGTTTTCCAATGGGCAACAGAGAACAATATGATGTTCAATGAAGACAAATTCCAACTACTCCGTTATGGAAAACTGGAGGAAAATAACAGCTAGGACTGAGTATACTACAAACTCTAATCACACAAAAGAGCGTAAAAGTAATGTGAAGGACCTGGGAGTGGTAATGTCTGAGGATCTCACCTTCAAGGATCACAACAGTGCCACTGTCACATCTGCGAGGAAACTGATAGGATGGATAATGAGAACATTCAAGACAAGAGATGCTAAGTCAATGATCTTTTTTAAATCACTTGTTCTAGTCTCTAGGCTGGAATACTGCTGTACATTAACATCTCTATTCAAGGCAGGTGAAACTGCAGATCTAGAGAATGTACAGAGAACCTTTACTGCACGTATAAGTTCCATCAAACACCTTAACTACTGGGAACGCCTGGAAGCACTTGACTTATACTTACTGGAGCGCAGGCGAGAGATATATATCATAATCTACACCTGGAAGATTCTGGAAGGACTGGTACCTAATCTGCACACAGAAATCACTCCCTACGAAAGCAAAGACTTGGCAGGCGATGCAAAATACCCCCAGCGAAAAGTAGGGGCGCCACTGGTACACTAAAACACAATAAGTGTCCTGGGCCCAAGACTATTCAACAGTCTCCCACCAGCCATAAGGGGCATTACCAAAAGACCCTTGACTGTCTTGAAGAGGGAGCTGGACAGATACCTAAAGTCGGTGCCGGATCAGCCGGGCTGTGGTTCGTAAGTTGGATTACGTGCGGCCAGCAGTAACAGCCTCGTTGATCCGGCCCTGATCCACCGGGAGGCCTGGCCGTGGACCGGCCCGCGGAGGCGTTGATCCCCGGAATGCCCTCCAGGTAGGTAGGTAGACCGATGCTTCAACACCACCACCGTGGCTGCAACACCATCGTGCCTGCAACACCACCACCGTGGCTGCAACACCACCATCGTGCCTGCAACACCACCACCGTGGCTGCAACACCACCGTGTCTGCAGCACCACCACCGTGGCTGCAACACCACCACCGTGGCTGCAACACCACCACCGTGGCTGCAACACCACCACCGGAACAAATGTTGAAGCCTTCAAGAGGAAACTAGACAAGTATCTTCACCAGGTGCCAGATCAACCAGGCTGTGATGGATATGTGGGGCAGCGGGCCTACAGCAGCAACAGCCTGTAGATGAATGGTTCAGAGAACCGACACGTTGATAAATTAGACATGTGCAACTCTTGGGTATCTTTATTGTATGGACTGATGAAGCCACTGTGTGGCGAAACGTTTCCTCAATAAAGATACCCAAGAGTTGCACATGTGTCTAATTTATCAGCAACAGCCTGGTTGACCAGGCGAGCACCAGACGAGCCTGGCCCATGGCGGGCTCAGAGAGTAGATATACTCTCGAAATTCTTCAAAGATATATCAAAGGTATACCGTGGCTCAACACCACCACCGTGGCTGCAACACCACCACCGTGTCTGCAACACCACCACCGTATCTGCAACACCACCACCGTGTCTGCAACACCACCACCGTGGCTGCAGTACCTCAGGATGGGAAGGTAACCCACAGCCTGGAGATAAAACACAAAAAACCAACTTGTCCAGTGCAGGAAGGTACAGTTACACCTGACAGGTCTGAAAGTTCCCTGCTGTGTGTTCCTCTGGGCAATGCTGAAGGTCCAGTGACACTTGTGTGTATGTGCGTGTATATACAGTGTATATATTGTATGTCGTGCTGAATATGTAGGTAAAACTGGTCATTTAAAAATAATTCCGTTCTAAAAATTTTCTCTTATACACACATATATTTTTTCATTACTGTTAATGTAAAAAATAATAATTTTGTACCAAAAGAACCTTAGAAAACTTACCTAACCTTATTATAACAAGCACAATTTAATTTAGCCTAATCCAACTAAATATATTTTATATAAGTTTTCAATAATTTAATAAACACAATGAAAAGTTTTTTTTGTTAGATTCGAATGATTTTTTATTATGCTGAAATAGATAAAATTTTTACCTAAGTATAAGCGCTTGATAAGCTTCCTTACCTTATTTGCAACGCACATTTAAAGCCTAATCCACAATATATTATATATATTAATAATTATAATATAATGAATAGTATATTATTTATATATATAGTCAGTATGTTTGTGTTTGGAAATCTATTGTATATTTATTTCGCTGCAGTTGGAAGAATTAGTATTGAAGTAAAGTAAGTTTACGTTATTGGGCATCATTAGTCAACACGAATTTTATATATCTAGTACACAGTATATAGTTATATATATAGTATATATATATATGTAGTATATAGTTAGTTGAATATAGTAGTAAGTATGTATAGTAGTGTGTAGTAGTGTAGTGATGTGTGGAAAGAATGAAGTGTAAGTAGTAGTTTAGATGTGTAGTAGTAGGGTATGGATAGTAGTAGTAGAGTTGTAGTGTAGGTTATAGTAGTAGTGTGTGTGGTGTAGTAGTAGTGTAGTGTAGTAGTAGTAGTAAGAGTGGTAGTAGTAGTAGTAGTGGTAGTAGTAGTGGTGGTAGTAGTAGTAGTAGTGTGTAGTAGTAGTAGTGTGGTGGTGGTAGTAGTAGTAGTAGTGTGAGTAGTAGGTGGTAGTAGTAGTTAGTGTGTATGGTGTGGTATAGTGGTGTAGTAGTGGTGTTGGGTAGTAGTAGTTAGTAGTAGGTGGTGTAGTAGTAGTGGTGGTGGTAGTGAGTATAGTGGTGGTAGTAGGTAGTAGTGGTAGTAGTAGTAGGTAGTGTGTAGTAGTATGGTGAGTATAGTAGTGTGTGTAGTAGTAGTAGTAGTGTGGGTAGTAGTAGTAGTAGTGGTGTAGTAGTAGTAGTGGTGGTAGGTAGTAGTAGTGGTGGTAGTAGTTAGTAGTGGTGTGTAGTAGTGGTGGTAGAGTGTAGTGGTAGGTATAGTAGGTGTGTGAGTGTGGTGGTAGTAGTAGTGTGGTGGTAGTGGTGTAGTAGGTGAGTAGTAGTGGTGGTGGGTGTAGTAGTAGTGTGTGGTGGTGTAGTAGTAGTAGTGTGGTGTTGGTAGGTAGTAGTAGTAGTGGTGGTAGTAGTAAGTAGTGGTGGTGGTGGCAGTAATATTCGTAGTCCTCGTAGTAGTAGTAGTATTAGTCGTAGTAGCAGTTATAGTAGTATTAGCAATCACAGTAGTAATATAACTTTATTTCTTCAAGTACAAGTACAAGGTACACAGACCATAGCTGACATCAATGACAGACTACTATATAGAAAGACGCTTGTTAGGCTGAGCATTTCCAGCAAATTAGGTCAGTTTTGTCCCAGGATGCGACCCACACCAGTCCACTGACACCCAGGTGCCCATTTTTACTAATGGGTGAACACAGACAATCGGTGCAAGGAAACTGCCCAATGTTCCCACCCTTAGAAGGTAGAGCTTTCACCACCAGGCCACGGGCAACAGTAGTTGTAGTTGTAGTAATCGTAGCAGTAGTAGTAGTAGTAGTAATACTGGTGGTAGTAGTAGTAGTATTAGTAGAAGTAGAAGTAGTAGTAGTAGTAGTAGTAGTAGTAGTAGTAGTAGTAGTAGTAGTAGTAGTAGTAGTAGTAGTAGCGGCGGTGCGGCAGTAACATTTACAGAGCACTTTGACTGTGTATGTCACTTAGCGATCAAAATCAAACAATACACTCACAACACTAACTAGACAAGGATAAAATCACCAAAAAACAAAAACGGAAATATAAACAAGACAAATACCATCATCTCTCATGAGAAGTAACACGTCACGATGCCTAGTTATCATCTGACTTAACAACCGTAATTCTGACTGCTCATAGGCCGCTCCAGGCAGTTACATATACACGTTGATGACCCTCATGGGTGCCTGCACATCAATCATCTCGAAGTAATGTTCATGTATACATGAACCATAGCTACATTATGTATTACTCTTGGAGTACCTGTATACCTGGAGGGTGTTCCGGGGTCCATGACCATGCCCTGGTTGATCAGGGCCTGATCAACCAGGTTGTTGCTGCTGGCAGCACGTAAACCGACGTACGAGCCACAGCCCGGCTAGTCAGGTACTGACTTTAAGTGCCTGTCCAGCTCCCTCTTGAAGACAAGGATCTCTTGGTAATCTTCCTATATATGCTGGGACGCAGCTGAACAGTCTTGGTACCCTGACCCTTATTGTGCCGTCTCTTAGTGTACTCGTGGGGGGAGGGGGGAGTTAGATCGCCTGCCAAGTCTGCTTTCGAAGCGATTAATTTCCGTGTGCAAATCTGTGACTAGTCCCTCTTCAGATTTTCCAAGTGTATATTATCATGTATCTTTCTCGCCTGCGTTCCATGGAGTACAGGTCAAGGATTTCAACCGTTCCCAGTAATTGAGGTTCTTTATGGTACTTATACGTGCATTGAAAGTTTCTCTGTATATTCTCCAGGTCACAGTTAATTTCCCACAGCTTTCAGTTTCTGTCCTCAGAATTCGTTTTCTTTATTATAAATTAAGTTACATCAAGTTAGGTTACATAAATTTATATAAACGTACATTTATGCAGGATAATTGTGGCAACGAGGAGGGCGAAAAGTCAGGTAACGTTTAAATATTGTGGTTTATCAGTCGTGTTAAGGCATACACTGCTTCAGGAATACCATATAATAAGGTTTCATATAAGGGGGGTAGCTGCAATTCCTCGGATCAAAAACCCTTCACCGCATCACGGCCCTCCCCTGAACGGTCAATACGAGGTCCCCCCCAGCAATACAATAAAATTTCAAGGACACACGAAAATACATCAAGGACGTTAAAAAATTCTGCCTGTACTTGTTAATAAAAGTATAAAACAGGTAAAATGAATTTTGGCAGGATTGAAAGTACTACATCTTCACAAAATATTTTGAAAAAAAAAAAATCAATTTATTCCACAAGAAATATCCCGTCAAGATGTCTTAGTCGTTCCCACCAGCAAAATCTTAATTTCTTCAAGCTCAATCCTTTGTTTTTTTCACATCTAAAATGTAATGTTCGCCAAAACACACAAAACTTGACAATGCGGATAAAGCAGAACTGAGCACTGAGTAAATTACATCATTTCCTTACCAGAGTAAAAGCTTTTCTTCTCACCAAGAATTAAACAAGGAGAGACACTATGTAGGTTGTAGTGTTTTAACTCGCTGTCTTAAACAACCACACCAACAGTTAGTTAAACAAGGAGGAACACTACATAGGCTGCAATGCTTCAACTAGCTGTCTTAAACAATTTTAGCAAGAGTTAAACAAAGAGGAACACTATACAGGCTGTAATGCTTCTACTAGCTGTCTTAAACAATTTTAGCAAGAGTTAAACAAAGAGGAACACTATATAGGCTGTAATGCTTCTACTAGCTGTCTTAAACAATTTTAGCAAGAGTTAAACAAAGAGGAACACTATATAGGCTGTAATGCTTCTACTAGCTGTCTTAAACAATTTTAGCAAGAGTTAAACAAAGAGGAACACTATATAGGCTGTAATGCTTCTACTAGCTGTCTTAAACAATTTTAGTAAGAGTTAAACAAAGAGGAACACTATATAGGCTGTAATGCTTCAACTAGCTGTCTTAAACAATTTTAGTAAGAGTTAAACAAAGAGGAACACTATATAGGCTGTAATGCTTCAACTAGCTGTCTTAAACAATTTTAGTAAGAGTTAAACAAAGAGGAACACTATACAGGCTGTAATGCTTCAACTAGCTGTCTTAAACAACTTTTCCGTTTTACTGCCTCTGTACATTTTTTCTAGTTTTCTTGCTATTTCTTTTCAATAGTCCAAGGCATATTTTTATGGATATTTCAAAGACAATGCTACAACACAATCATCTAACAACAATATTGATGTTACACAATACCCATAACTTATGAATAAGACATATGCAACGTTATATGTAACTTTATTGCTGAAACGTTTCGCCTGCACAACACATTTCTTCAGCTGAATACCGGCTAATATAACACTTTTATACTGGCCGTCATATTAACTTGTATTCGACTGAAGAAACCTGTTGTGCGGGCGAAACGTTTCAGCTATAAAGATACCCGTGTTGCACTTATTCATCAACTTGTCAAGAAAGATTGCCTCTCCCACAGCCACAAACGTTGTATTGCCTCCTGACACCTTACCTTACAGTTCATGCAGGAAGTCCTGTTGGGTATCTGTCAGCAGTAGATCTACCACTTGGATTTTGACAGCAAAATTGTCGAGAGATGATCAACCTTTGTATAATTCCTCGCTGTGACAGTCCCATCTTTCTCTTTCTGTCTGCCGTGTAAGAGACGCCTCCACCCACCAGTGCCACCAACACCAAGAACCTCTAGAGGCTAGATCTACATGTTAATACCATCTGAAACTCAACTTTTACGGCTGGGTGGCTTAGCTGGGTAATGACCCGTCGAGCGTCACTCCTAGCGTCGGTTTAACCTTCTCTGGTTGCACTCTTGTAAAGCTGCACTCTGATGAGTTTCTCTCAATGAGCTGGTGTTCCAGATGCGTACAAGGGCCTGGTGTTTCAGGGGTTGGTGTTTCAGGGACTGGTGTTTCAGGGGCTGGTATTCCAGGGGCTGGTGTTCCAGGGGCTGGTGTTACAGGGGCTGGTGTTACAGGTGCTGGTGTTACAGGGGCTGGTGTTTCAGGGGCTGGTGTTTCAGGGGCTGGTGTTTCAGGGACTGGTATTCCAAGGGCTGGTATTTCAAGGGCTGGTGTTCCAAGGGCTGGTGTTCCAAGGGCTGGTATTCCAGGGGCTGGTGTTCCAGGGGCTAGTGTTTCAGGGTCTGGTATTCCAGGGGCTGGAGTTCCAGAGACTAGTGTTTCATGGGATAGAATTCCGAAGGCTGGTGTTCCACGTATTTCTAACTTAATGTATCCCAACTTCAAATGGAAACTGAACCTATGTATGACCATGTAACACTGCATCATATCATTAACTCTGTAAGAATTCCTGATCTATATAAATTTTCTAATTTCGTATCGAAAATATTTTAAAATATCTCAGCTCTCCGAGACCTGGGAAATATTAATGCTAGCATTAATTAAGAATTATCTCCTGCTAGTTATAATACAACTACTGAGCAATTCTACTGGAATTTAGTTTACGCACGACGAAACAGGTTCTTGTAAGGCTGAGAGTCTAACTTCTGGTCTGGGGGATATGAGAATGTGAGAGTGCTCACCTTATGTTAGTAGCGACCAGTGAAGAGGCGTGGCCAGGAGCTATGACTCGAACCCTGTAACCACCTTATGCTAGGTGAACACAGTAGTCAGCGCTCACCTTATGCTAGGTGAACACAATAGTCGGTGTTCACCTTATGCTAGGTGAACACAGAAGTCAGTGCTCACCTTATGCTAGGTGAACACAACAGTCAGTGCTCACCTTATGCTAGGTGAACACAATAGTCAGTGCTCACCTTATGCTAGGTGAACACAGCAGTCAGCGCTCACCTTATGCTAGGTGAACACAATAGTCAGTGCTCACCTTATGCTAGGTGAACACAATAGTCAGTGCTCACCTTATGCTAGGTGAACACAATAGTCAGTGCTCACCTTATGCTAGGCGAACACAATAGTCAGTACTCGCCTTATGCTAGGCGAACACAATAGTCGGTGCTCACCTTATGCTAGGTGAACACAATAGTCGGTGCTCACCTTATGCTAGGCGAACACAGCAGTCAGCGCTCACCTTATGCTAGGTGAACACAATAGTCAGTGCTCACCTTATGCTAGGTGAACACAATAGTCAGTGCTCACCTTATGCTAGGCGAACACAATAGTCAGTACTCGCCTTATGCTAGGCGAACACAATAGTCGGTGTTCACCTTATGCTAGGTGAACACAATAGTCGGTGCTCACCTTATGCTAGGCGAACACAGCAGTCAGCGCTCACCTTATGCTAGGTGAACACAATAGTCTGTGCTCACCTTATGCTAGGTGAACACAGCAGTCAGTGCTCACCTTATGCTAGGTGAGCACAACAGTCAGTGCTCACCTTATGCTAGGTGAGCACAATAGTCAGTGCTCACCTTATGCTAGGTAAACACAATAGTCAGTGCTCACCTTATGCTAGGTGAGCACACAATAGTCAGTATTCACACAGTAGTCATTACATAATGCTAAGAAGTGTTCAGTATGTCCCTTATGCCAAGTGAACAGAATGGTCATCACTCACCTTATGCTAGGAGAACAGTGGTTAACACTCACCTTATGCCAGGTGAACAGAGTGGTCAATACTCACCTTATGCTAGAACAGAGTGGCCAGCACTCACCTGAAGCTAGGTGGTATCCATCACCAATGACGACAAGTTTCACCTTAAACAAGCAGGGAAGGTTCAATCTCCTCCGTTCCATCACAGGACCCAGCAAGAGACAGATCTCTTCCCTCCCACCATGTCAGGGCCATAAAATACTGTCTTCACTTAAGAGGAGAAAGTTTCTACTCAGCTAGGGAAGCGACGCTCTTTATATACGTCTCGAATCTTACTGATGGTATACAATACCGGCAAATTGGTGACTAAAACATAACGTGCAACACTTAGGTATCTTAACTGCCAAAGTGTTTCCTGCACAGTAGGCGTATATGATGATACTGGAAACAGCAGAAGTAATTTTTGAGATGATCAGTCCCTCAGCCTTGATAAGTGGTGGTCAGTCACTCATTCAACAAGTCGTTAAACTTTCTCTGTAGTGACTCTAGTTCCTAGGTCTTTAGTATATCCATAAGCTCTTGCGCTACCGTCCACAGGATGGATATTGGGTGCACAATAAACCAGCCGCTTCGGCGGCAAAATCTAATGTAATTTAATGTTTCGTCCAACAGAAAAAAATGTCAGTGTTCAAGTCTATGTTGTGGTATCGTCTCATTAGTTGCCAGTCCCAGAAGACAGGCACCTGTTGCACTCTAACAGCTGGGAAAAGAAATATGATTCAGTTTGTATTGTGGAATCTTGTTTCTCGTCCCACAGGTGAATCTTGGGCTGAAGCACCCGGGAAAGGGGTTAGAAGGGTTGTCGTGTTGCAGTATTGAGTATTGAAGCAGGCGAGGAACAAACCACGGGGTAATAGCTTGTTTCCCCTCCACTCGTCATCGCCAAATTGTGCTGTCACGCACAATGGCTCCTTCACAACCAGACGCTTCCGTTTTGAAGCTGTCCGGAGCAGAATGCCACTTCAAAGGTGCCCACGGCGACGCACAGCTAAGGTATCAGAGGACGTACCACAACAACGGAAGTCTGGGAAGATGGAATATTATTATGTAGAGGGATATACTAGAAGGCTGAGCCCCAGTACGCCCGATTGAGCTACAAACACAGAATTTTGTGAGAGACAGCAACGCGACACGGTTGAGCTATGGAGCACACGGAACTTCCTAAGACACAATACGGGAGACCTACGGAGCACACGGAACCCTGACAAAAACACAGCTACGCGAAACGACAGAGCAACGGTGCACACGGAACTCAGCGAAGCGTACAGCAACGCGACAAACATCGACCGGAGCACTAATAAACACTGTCAGAGCCTGGGAGCACTGGGAGATGCGACAAAGTAGCCAGATAATACCGTGTTAACTACTGCCCACTATCTCTTTCCTTATCTCTGATACACAAGTGAATCACTCGTGGCTACGTGTTTTTTATACAACTCGCAGATAGCTGTTAAGAGGGAGGATTCTCACCTGTATTAAAACCGCCCCACCTGATGACAATTATATATATATATATATATATATATATATATATATATATATATATATATATATATATATATATATATATATGTCGTGCCGAATAGCTAAAATTGGTCAGTTAGCAGGAACTTATTGAAAATTAAGTCCTTTCTAAAATTTTCTCTTATACGTTTAAAAATATTTTTTTTTTCATTTATGTTAAAGTAAAAATTAATAATTTTGTACCAAAACAACCTTAGAAAACTTACCTGACCTTATTATAACAAGCGCAATTTAATTTAGCCTAATCCAACTAAATATATTTTAGATTGTTTATTATTAAATTATTGTAAACTAACACAATGAATTATGTTTTTATTAGGTTCAGAATGGGTTTTGCGAAATTACTGCATACACAAATTTTCGTTTGCCTATTTGGCAAGAAGGGCGTTGCTATTTAAGCAAAAATCGCAAGCTTTACCCATTCAGCACGATATATATATATATATATATATATATATATATATATATATATATATATGTCACCTATGTTGTTTTACTTTCTGTTGTATTTTTGTGAATGTTTGGCCAATGTATTTTGTCTTTAATAAAACATACTTGAAATATAGGGGGTGGTAGGAGAAAATTCTCAAACAGCTTCAGGGAGAACCTTAAGTTTTCCTTGAAACAACTTTATTCTTTTCTCTGAGGATGAGGGTCCCTACGACAGTTCTAGAGGTGGTATCTCCCTATATATATATATATATATATATATATATATATATATATATATATATATATTATATATATAATATATATATATATATATAAAATATATATATACATAAATATGTGTGTAACACGGAACCAGGAGCTGTGAATCGACTTCAGCAACTACATATAGGTGAGCATACACACACATACATAATGCCACAGTTTCAATTACATAGTACAGATTTAATTACGAAATCCTGAGTCCCTATTACAGAATTACTAATCCCTAATTGCTAAATCAGAGTCGTAATTGAAAAAGATTATAATTACAACAGTCCAAATGTCAAATCAGTTGAACTTAAGTTACAGAAATAGTACACACCTACTGAAAAAGAGTAAAGTTCTAATTTTAAATCTTACAATACCAGTTACAGAACACTATGGTTCCAATTACACACTTAAGATCAGGGGTTCTTAAACTTTTTACGATATCAGACCCCCAGTGGATTGTCCAACATATCGCCAGACCCCTTCACCAGTCCTATCAAGTACCAGTATCCCCAGACCCCTTCACCAGTCCTATCAAGTACCAGTATCCCCAGACCCCTTCACCAGTCCTATCAAGTACCAGTATCCCCAGACCCCTTCACCAGTCCCTATCAAGTACCAGTATCCCCAGACCCCTTCACCAGTCCTATCAAGTACCAGTATCCCCAGACCCCTTCACCAGTCCTATCAAGTACCAGTATCCCCAGACCCCTTCACCAGTCCTATCAAGTACCAGTATCCCCAGACCCCTTCACCAGTCCTATCAAGTACCAGTATCCCAGACCCCTTCACCAGTCCTATCAAGTACCAGTATCCCCAGACCCCTTCACCAGTCCTATCAAGTACCAGTATCCCCAGACCCCTTCACCAGTCCTATCAAGTACCAGTATCCCCAGACCCCTTCACCAGTCCTATCAAGTACCAGTATCCCCAGACCCCTTCACCAGTCCTATCAAGTACCAGTATCCCCAGACCCCTTCACCAGTCCTATCAAGTACCAGTATCCCCAGACCCCTTCACCAGTCCTATCAAGTACCAGTATCCCCAGACCCCTTCACCAGTCCTATCAAGTACCAGTATCCCCAGACCCCTTCACCAGTCCTATCAAGTACCAGTATCCCCAGACCCCTTCACCAGTCCTATCAAGTACCAGTATCCCCAGACCCCTTCACCAGTCCTATCAAGTACCAGTATCCCCAGACCCCTTCACCAGTCCTATCAAGTACCAGTATGACTTCAAAAGATACCAGTATCTTGGTTTTACATTACATATGGATACCTAGCAACATAACAGCTAATAGTCTAATCTAACAACTTTTTTAAATTGTTTAGAGATCGAGTCCCATACCCCCATAATTCGAGTCCCATACCCCCATTATTGGTTCCTATACCCTAAGGGGTATGGATACCCCCGGTTAAGAACCTCCGGTAAAGCCCCAATTACAAAACCGCTAAATCGTTATCCAAGGCTCGTGGAGTGAGTTACATAGCGTCTACTGTGCGTTACAAAAAACAAATCTGTAATAAGCCCTTCCTTCCGTTCTAACGAATAACTCAAACCTGTAATTCTGTAACCCATTTCTGAAACCCAATTCAGAGCCAAGACCAGACTCTGCAGTGGGTTTCAGACTGTTTCATTTCCTGAAATGAAAAGATCATTAACAAGAAACTAGCAGCATCCTAGCGGGTATAGTGCAGGTGGTTGAGGGTGGGGGGATAACTAGCTGCTAACTGTAGTTATCTTAGTTTAGTGCAGGTGGTTGAGGGTGGGGGGATAACTAGCTGCTAACTGTAGTTATCTTAGTTTAGTGCAGGTGGTAGAGGGTGGGGGGATAACTAGCTGCTAACTGTAGTTATCTTAGTTTAGTGCAGGTGGTTGAGGGTGGGGGGATAACTAGCTGCTAACTGTAGTTATCTTAGTTTAGTGCAGGTGGTTGAGGGTGGGGGGATAACTAGCTGCTAACTGTAGTTATCTTAGTTTAGTGCAGGTGGTAGAGGGTGGGAGGATAACTAGATGCTAACTGTAGTTATCTTAGTTTAGTGCAGGTGGTAGAGGGTGGGAGGATAACTAGCTGCTAACTGTAGTTATCTTAGTTTAGTGCAGGTGGTAGAGGGTGGGAGGATAACTAGCTGCTAACTGTGGTTATCTTAGTTTAGTGCAGGTGGTAGAGGGTGGGAGGATAACTAGATGCTAACTGTAGTTATCTTAGTTTAGTGCAGGTGGTAGAGGGTGGGAGGATAACTAGCTGCTAACTGTAGTTATCTTAGTTTAGTGCAGGTGGTAGAGGGTGGGAGGATAACTAGTTGCTAACTGTAGTTATCTTAGTTTAGTGCAGGTGGTAGAGGGGGGAGGATAACTAGATGCTAACTGTAGTTATCTTAGTTTAGTGCAGGTGGTTGAGGGTGGGAGGATAAACTAGCTGCTAACTGTAGTTATCTTAGTTTAGTGCAGGTGGTAGAGGGTGGGGGGATAACTAGCTGCTAACTGTAGTTATCTTAGTTTAGTGCAGGTGGTAGAGGGTGGGAGGATAACTAGCTGCTAACTGTAGTTATCTTAGTTTAGTGCAGGTGGTAGAGGGTGGGGGGGATAACTAGCTGCTAACTGTAGTTATCTTAGTTTAGTGCAGGTGGTAGAGGGTGGGAGGATAACTAGCTGCTAACTGTAGTTATCTTAGTTTAGTGCAGGTGGTAGAGGGTGGGAGGATAACTAGATGCTAACTGTAGTTATCTTAGTTTAGTGCAGGTGGTTGAGGGTGGGTAGGAGTAACTAGCTGCTAACTGTAGTTATCTTAGTTTAGTGCAGGTGGTAGAGGGTGGGAGGATAACTAGATGCTAACTGTAGTTATCTTAGTTTAGTGCAGGTGGTTGAGGGTGGGAGGATAACTAGCTGCTAACTGTAGTTATCTTAGTTTAGTGCAGGTGGTAGAGGGTGGGAGGATAACTAGATGCTAACTGTAGTTATCTTAGTTTAGTGCAGGTGGTAGAGGGTGGGAGGATAACTAGATGCTAACTGTAGTTATCTTAGTTTAGTGCAGGTGGTAGAGGGTGGGAGGATAACTAGCTGCTAACTGTAGTTATCTTAGTTTAGTGCAGGTGGTAGAGGGTGGGAGGATAACTAGATGCTAACT
This sequence comes from Cherax quadricarinatus, assembly GCF_026875155.1. NCBI lineage: Eukaryota > Metazoa > Arthropoda > Malacostraca > Decapoda > Parastacidae > Cherax > Cherax quadricarinatus. The sequence continues at coordinate 5,537,669 of NC_069429.1, read as the reverse complement.
GTAGTTATCTTAGTTTAGTGCAGGTGGTAGAGGGTGGGAGGATAACTAGATGCTAACTGTAGTTATCTTAGTTTAGTGCAGGTGGTAGAGGGTGGGAGGATAACTAGATGCTAACTGTAGTTATCTTAGTTTAGTGCAGGTGGTAGAGGGTGGGAGGATAACTAGATGCTAACTGTAGTTATCTTAGTTTAGTGCAGGTGGTAGAGGGTGGGAGGATAACTAGATGCTAACTGTAGTTATCTTAGTTTAGTGCAGGTGGTAGAGGGTGGGAGGATAACTAGATGCTAACTGTAGTTATCTTAGTTTAGTGCAGGTGGTAGAGGGTGGGAGGATAACTAGATGCTAACTGTAGTTATCTTAGTTTAGTGCAGGTGGTAGAGGGTGGGAGGATAACTAGCTGCTAACTGTAGTTATCTAGTTTAGTGCAGGTGGTAGAGGGTGGGAGGATAACTAGATGCTAACTGTAGTTATCTTAGTTTAGTGCAGGTGGTAGAGGGTGGGAGGATAACTAGATGCTAACTGTAGTTATCTTAGTTTAGTGCAGGTGGTAGAGGGTGGGAGGATAACTAGCTGCTAACTGTAGTTATCTTAGTTTAGTGCAGGTGGTAGAGGGTGGGAGGATAACTAGATGCTAACTGTAGTTATCTTAGTTTAGTGCAGGTGGTAGAGGGTGGGAGGATAACTAGATGCTAACTGTAGTTATCTTAGTTTAGTGCAGGTGGTAGAGGGTGGGAGGATAACTAGATGCTAACTGTAGTTATCTTAGTTTAGTGCAGGTGGTAGAGGGTGGGAGGATAACTAGATGCTAACTGTAGTTATCTTAGTTTAGTGCAGGTGGTAGAGGGTGGGAGGATAACTAGATGCTAACTGTAGTTATCTTAGTTTAGTGCAGGTGGTAGAGGGTGGGAGGATAACTAGATGCTAACTGTAGTTATCTTAGTTTAGTGCAGGTGGTAGAGGGTGGGAGGATAACTAGATGCTAACTGTAGTTATCTTAGTTTAGTGCAGGTGGTAGAGGGTGGGAGGATAACTAGATGCTAACTGTAGTTATTTTGGTATAGTGCTGGTTGTAGAGGGAGGATAATTAGATACTAACTGTAGTTATTTTAGTGTAGTGCTGGTTGTAGAGGGAGGATAACTAGATACTAACTGTATTATTTTGGTATAGTGCTGGTTGTAGAGGGAGGATAACTAGATACTAACTGTAGTTATTTTGGTATAGTGCTGGTTGTAGAGGGAGGATAACTAGATACTAACTGTAGTTATTTTAGTGTAGTGCTGGACGTAAAGAGAGGATAACAAGATTATAACTGTAGTTAAGTTTCAATTCGCTAAATTTGCGGTATTTTCTTTATCGCGAGAAAGATACGCAGTTGATGACACCTGACTCGGTGCAAATCAACTAGGGAGGGAGTAAGGAGGGAAGGCATCTATGAAGGGCAGGAAGGCAGCTGGGGAGGGCGGGAAGGCAGCCAGGGAGGGCGGGAAGGCAGTTAGAGAGGTTGGGAAGACAGCCAGGGAGGGTGGGAAGGCAGCTACGAAGGGCGGGAAGGCAGTTAGGGAGGGAGGGAAGGCAGCCAAGGAGGGGGGGAAGGCAGCTCGGGAAGGGGAGAAGGCAGGGAGGGCAAGAAGGCAGTTAGGGAGGGTGGGAAGGCAGTTAGGGAGGGTGGGAAGGCAATTAGAGAGGGCGGGAAGGCAGCTAGGTAAGGGAAGGCAGGGAAGACAGCTAGGTAAGGGGGGAAGGCAGGGAGGGCGGGAAGACAGCTAGGAAGGGGGTAAGGCAGGGAGGGCGGGAAGGCAGTTAGGGAGGGTTGGAAGGCAGTTAGGGAGGGTTGGAAGGCAATTAGGGAGGGTGGGAAGGCAACTAGGAAGGGCGGGAAGGCAGCTAGGAAGGCTGGAAAGTGTAACTTGGTATTAATTACCTAGCCATTAGTACTAACTAAATGGTTATAACTATGACCATAATTTTTAAAGGGGTGGAGGGGTAAGCCAGCGGAAGGCCTCGGTCAGATGACCACAAGCACCAACGGCGGGTCTTCATCTAAGACCCGCATCAGAAAACCCTTGTCCTGTTTCCTGACGAACCTAACTTAACCATTGTTCCATGATGCTCACTCGGACACAGCTTTGTTACTAGGATACATACCTATCGTACTCAGGTACATAGATATATTACTAGGATACACAGCTGTTATTCGGATGCATTGCTATGTTACTCTGATACATTGCTATGTTACTCGGATACATAGCTAAGTTACTCGGATACATAGCTAAGTTACTCGGATACATTACTATGTTACTCGGATACATTGATATGTTACTCGGATACATTGCTATGTTACTCGGATACATTGCTATGCTACTCGGATACATTGCTATGTTACTCGGATACATTGCTATGCTACTCGGATACATTGCTATGCTACTCGGATACATAGCTAAGTTACTCGGATACATTACTGTTACTCGGATACATAGCCAAGCTACTCGGATACATTGCTATGTTACTCGGATACATTGCTATGTTACTCGGATACATAGCTAAGTTACTCGGATACATAGCTAAGTTACTCGGATACATAGCTAAGTTACTCGGATACATTGCTATGTTACTCGGATACATTGCTATGTTACTCGGATACATAGCTAAGTTACTCGGATACATAGCTAAGTTACTAGGATACATTGCTAAGTTACTCGGATACATAGCTAAGTTACTCGGATACATTGCTATGTTACTAGGATACATTGCTATGTTACTCGGATACATTGCTATGTTACTCGGATACATAGCTAAGTTACTCGGATACATTGCCATGTTACTCGGATACATTGCTATGTTACTCGGATACATAGCTAAGTTACTCGGATACATTGCTATGTTACTCGGATACATAGCTAAGTTACTCGGATACATTGCTATGTTACTCGGATACATAGCTAAGTTACTCGGATACATAGCTAAGTTACTCGGATACATTGCTAAGTTACTCGGATACATTGCTAAGTTACTCGGATACATTGCTATGTTACTCGGATACATTGCTATGTTACTCGGATACATTGCTAAGTTACTCGGATACATTGCTAAGTTACTCGGATACATTGCTATGTTACTCGGATACATTGCTAAGTTACTCGGATACATTGCTAAGTTACTCGGATACATTGCTATGTTACTCGGATACATTGCTATGTTACTCGGATACATTGCTATGTTACTCGGATACATTGCTAAGTTACTCGGATACATTGCTAAGTTACTCGGATACATAACCTTCTAGTACTGCTGGAGTGTTCTAGTACTGCTAGAGTTTTGTCTTCTAGTACTGCTGGAGTATTGTCTTCTAGTACTGCTGGAGTATTGTCTTCTAGTACTGCTGGAGTATTGTCTTCTAGTATTGCTGGAGTATTGTCTTCTAGTACTGCTGGAGTATTGTCTTCTAGTACTGCTGGAGTATTGTCTTCTAGTACTGCTGGAGTATTGTCTTCTAGTATTGCTAGAGTATTGTCTTCTAGTATTGCTGGAGTATTGTCTTCTAGTACTGCTGGAGTATTGTCTTTTAGTATTGCTGGAGTATTGTCTTCTAGTATTGCTGGAGTATTGTCTTCTAGTATTGCTGGAGTATTGTCTTCTAGTATTGCTGGAGTATTGTCTTCTAGTATTGCTGGAGTATTGTCTTCTAGTACTGCTGGAGTATTGTCTTCTAGTACTGCTGGAGTATTGTCTTCTAGTACTGCTGGAGTATTGTCTTCTAGTATTGCTGGAGTATTGTCTTCTAGTACTGCTGGAGTATTGTCTTCTAGTACTGCTGGAGTATTGTCTTCTAGTATTGCTGGAGTATTGTCTTCTAGTATTGCTGGAGTATTGTCTTCTAGTATTGCTGGAGTATTGTCTTCTAGTATTGCTGGAGTATTGTCTTCTAGTACTGCTGGAGTATTGTCTTCTAGTACTGCTGGAGTATTGTCTTCTAGTACTGCTGGAGTATTGTCTTCTAGTACTGCTAGAGTATTGTCTTCTAGTACTGCTAGAGTATTGTCTTCTAGTACTGCTAGAGTATTGTCTTCTAGTACTGCTAGAGTATTGTCTTCTATTATTGCTGGAGTATTGTCTTCTATTATTGCCTTCTAGTACTGCTGGAGTATTGTCTTCTAGTACTGCTAGAGTATTCTAGTATTGCTGGAGTATTGTCTTCTATTATTGCTGGAGTATTGTCTTCTAGTATTGCTGGAGTATTGTCTTCTAGTATTGCTGGAGTATTGTCTTCTAGTATTGCTGGAGTATTGTCTTCTAGTACTGCTGGAGTATTGTCTTCTAGTACTGCTGGAGTATTGTCTTCTAGTACTGCTGGAGTATTGTCTTCTAGTACTGCTAGAGTATTGTCTTCTAGTACTGCTAGGGTATTGTCTTCTAGTACTGCTAGAGTATTGTCTTCTAGTACTGCTAGAGTATTGTCTTCTATTATTGCTGGAGTATTGTCTTCTATTATTGCCTTCTAGTACTGCTGGAGTATTGTCTTCTAGTACTGCTAGAGTATTCTAGTATTGCTGGAGTATTGTCTTCTATTATTGCTGGAGTATTGTCTTCTATTATTGCCTTCTAGTACTGCTGGAGTATTGTCTTCTAGTACTGCTAGAGTATTGTCTTCTATTATTGCTGGAGTATTGTCTTCTAGTATTGCTGGAGTATTGTCTTCTAGTATTGCTGGAGTATTGTCTTCTAGTATTGCTAGAGTATTGTCTTCTAGTACTGCTGGAGTATTGTCTTCTAGTACTGCTGGAGTATTGTCTTCTAGTACTGCTGGAGTATTGTCTTCTAGTACTGCTGGAGTATTGTCTTCTAGTATTGCTGGAGTATTGTCTTCTAGTACTGCTGGAGTATTGTCTTCTAGTATTGCTGGAGTATTGTCTTCTAGTACTGCTGGAGTATTGTCTTCTAGTACTGCTAGAGTATTGTCTTCTATTATTGTCTTCTAGTACTGCTGGAGTATTGTCTTCTAGTATTGCTGGAGTATTGTCTTCTATTATTGCCTTCTAGTACTGCTGGAGTATTGTCTTCTAGTACTGCTAGAGTATTGTCTTCTATTATTGCCTTCTAGTACTGCTGGAGTATTGCCTTCTAGTACTGCTGGAGTATTGTCTTCTAGTACTGCTAGAGTATTGTCTTCTAGTACTGCTAGAGTATTGTCTTCTAGTACTGCTAGAGTATTGTCTTCTAGTACTGCTAGAGTATTGTCTTCTAGTACTGCTAGAGTATTGTCTTCTAGTACTGCTAGAGTATTGTCTTCTAGTACTGCTAGAGTATTGTCTTCTAGTACTGCTAGAGTATTGTCTTCTAGTACTGCTAGAGTATTGTCTTCTAGTACTGCTAGAGTATTGTCTTCTAGTACTGCTAGAGTATTGTCTTCTATTATTGCTGGAGTATTGTCTTCTAGTACTGCTGGAGTACTGTCTTCTAGTACTGCTGGAGTTTTGTCTTCTAGTACTGCTGGAGTATTGTCTTCTAGTATTGCTGGAGTATTGTCTTCTAGTACTGCTGGAGTATTGTCTTCTAGTATTGCTGGAGTATTGTCTTCTAGTACTGCTGGAGTATTGTTTTCTAGTATGGCTGGAGTCTTGTCTTCTAGTATTACTGGAGTATTGTCTTCTAGTATTACTGGAGTATTGTCTTCTAGTATGGCTGGAGTATTGTCTTCTAGTATGGCTGGAGTATTGTCTTCTAGTATGGCTGGAGTATTGTCTTCTAGTATGGCTGGAGTATTGTCTTCTAGTATGGCTGGAGTATTGTCTTCTAGTATGGCTGGATTATTGTCTTTTAGTATTGCTGGAGTATTGTCTTTTAGTATTGCTGGAGTATTGTCTTTTAGTATTGCTGGAGTATTGTCTTTTAGTATTGCTGGAGTATTGTCTTTTAGTATTGCTGGAGTATTGTCTTCTAGTATTGCTGGAGTATTGTCTTCTAGTATTGCTGGAGTATTGTCTTCTAGTACTGCTGGAGTATTGTCTTCTAGAATTGCTGGAGTATTGTCTTCTAGTATTGCTGGAGTATTGTCTTCTAGTATTGCTGGAGTATTGTCTTTTAGTATTGCTGGAGTATTGTCTTTTAGTATTGCTGGAGTATTGTCTTCTAGTATTGCTGGAGTATTGTCTTCTAGTATTGCTGGAGTATTGTCTTTTAGTATTGCTGGAGTATTGTCTTTTAGTATTGCTGGAGTATTGTCTTCTAGTATTGCTGGAGTATTGTCTTCTAGTATTGCTGGAGTATTGTCTTCTAGTACTGCTGGAGTATTGTCTTCTAGTATTGCTGGAGTATTGTCTTTAGTATTGCTGGAGTATTGTCTTCTAGTATTGCTGGAGTATTGTCTTTTAGTATTGCTGGAGTATTGTCTTTTAGTATTGCTGGAGTATTGTCTTCTAGTATTGCTGGAGTATTGTCTTCTAGTATTGCTGGAGTATTGTCTTCTAGTATTGCTGGAGTATTGTCTTTTAGTATTGCTGGATTATTGTCTTTTAGTATTGCTGGAGTATTGTCTTTTAGTATTGCTGGATTATTGTCTTTTAGTATTGCTGGAGTATTGTCTTCTAGTATTGCTGGAGTATTGTCTTCTAGTATTGCTGGAGTATTGTCTTCTAGTATTGCTGGAGTATTGTCTTTTAGTATTGCTGGAGTATTGTCTTTTAGTATTGCTGGAGTGCCAGTATCGCTATACTGACAATACTTTCTACTTCTTGACTATGCAACTGTTCAAAATCATTTGGAATTCTTGCCCATTTCTCCCCTATTGTTATCCTCTTCATTTATTTCCCACATGCCAGAGGCAACGTACTCTCTGTAGTTTACTTATCTACTTATAGTTGCAGGGGGTCGAGTCTCCTGGATCAGGGAGCTCTTATCAAATTTTCTCATCTGCCACAGTTGAGTTCATTTTCTTGCTCTGTTTCATTCAGTTTTTTGGTGCCCTCAAGGTTGACCCGTAATACCTTCACTTATTGTACTTACAATAAAAACATCCTCTCTCTCTCTCTCTCTCTCTCTCTTTTACACGGGGTTTTACAAGGTTAGGTTTAGGGTTCCTAACTGTATTTACAAGGTAAGAGCTGTTACCTACATTAGCTCCCCCTCTCTCTCCCCATCCCTCTCTCTCTAGTCACATCACTCACTACAACCACTGGTAAACGAGGCAGATCGCTAGTATCAGTAAACAACTTAATCACCTAGGAAAAACATGACACCTCGTTAACCACCCAAATCTTCCACGTCATGCCACTGCAGCCAATCATCACAAATGACGCAAGAGGAAGCGAACGGACGCAAGTGAAAGCGGAAAAAAAACACAAATTACACAAGGGAGCAAAAGGGTATATGAGGGCCTGCTATCTAGGCAGATCTTGCTATCTTGGCTTCAACGACCTCTTATGCAGTGTAAATTCACTGCTGCAAAAATCAATGCAATCAGCGAAATCTATCAATAAGTGTTAAGGAGGGGCCAGGAGCTATGATTCAGCACTTGAATACACAACTGAGTGCATGCACACACCACCCACCCATCCACCCCCACACACACACATTCTTCCCTATTACAGGTTTAATAAGCGCCATAAATCACTTAAGTGTTATCCACGTTGTATCTCACCCTCACAATGCGTGTCACATCTCTACCACTTTCTCTCCCAGAGCAAGAAATTACACCCCCAGCAAGCAATTTATATACAAATTACTAGTAATTACCACGGTAATAGTGGCAATAATGAGAAAGACAGAGAGAGGGAGAGGAGAGGAGAGGAGAGGAGAGGAGAGGCAGTCATGATAACGAGGATAAAAGACAACCTTTTAACATGAGACTTAATAATTATATTTTTCCAATTAGAGAACGCAGAGAGCAATAGAGGAAGCAGTAGAGAAAGAAGAGAGCAATAAAAGCAGCATCAAAGAAAGCAGAGAGCAACATAGGCAGCATCAGAGAAAGCAGATCAACAAAGGCAGCAACAGCAGAAAGCAAACAGTGATAGGTTTCCGATGGCCTTGTTAGATGTTATAAGTTAGGTAGGTGAAGGAGGGCAGTCTGATACTGGACTTCCATCACTGTTTGCTCTCAAACACTACCTTCCATCACAACACAGCATACATGCAACACCTACAAGGCTCCTCCTACACAACCCAAGGCTCCTACAGAACCCAAGGCTCCTCCTATACAACCCAAGGCTCCTCCTACAGAACGCAAGGCTCCTCCTAGAGAACCCAAGGCTCCTACAGAACCCAAGGTTCCTCCTACAGAACGCAAGGTTCCTCCTACAGAACGCAAGGCCCCTACAGAATCCAAGGCTCCTACAGAACCCAAGGTTCCTCCTACAGAATCCAAGGCTCCTTTACAGAACGTAAGATGCTTACCCTGGGGCCCCCACAAGATGCTTGCCCTCCCCCCCACAATCCCTCATTGTTAGTTTGTTTAGTTCTAAGAATTTTGCATTCTAGATTATAAACTTGGTTTAATTTACAGTAAAATATCACTTCAATTTACACTGTAGACTCACTTCAATCAAGTGTACACTGACCTTGGTTTAGTGAATTTAAGTTACCCTACCTTGTCCACATCATTTACGACTCTCCCCACGTCATTTACAATTCTCCCCACATCATTTACAGCTCTCTCCCATCAAGGAACCCCGCCAGACCACGTGATTTCCTTACATGAACCGGTTAATAATTAATATTATTAATGAACGTCATTAGAAAGGTTAATTGCCTGTGCTCACAAAGAACCCGCCCAGGGTAATAATAATACACGCGCACGCATACATATATATATGTATATATATATATATATATATATATATGTAAAATTGTAAAAGGTTTCCATAGGAAAGTGGAGCACTGCCTCATACAAGCGTCTGCTTAGTCAGATTCTGATTGTTAGGTGGGCCTGCGAGACGCTAGCAGCAGCAACCTGGTTGGCCCGGCAGTTTGTAGCCTGGGCGTCAGGCAAGGCTGCGAGGGTAGAATCCTTCACACCGGTCATTGGTAAGTCACGCAAAAGGATTTTCCAATATGTGTACAGGAAAGCATACGACTCTCAGATCTGGAAAGAGGAAGAGAAAACGGAGAACTCCCATACGTGGAAATAAGAGACTTATTTTACTGAGCACACCAGAGAGAATGGCACCAAATAAAACTTCGTGGATTCTGAGAGAAGCGACAGCCCTAAACTACGATAATCAAATCTTCACTAAATTAACGGAAACTGGAAAACTACTGTGATTAGTGACACAGCGCGAAAATTACTGGTAGAAAATACCGACAAACATATTAAAACAATACGAGTTTTATGGCATTTTACTGAGAATTGATGAGGTCCCTTGGTGGAAGAAGTCCTCTCATTAAACCGCCACTTACCAGGGTTGAGATTCATCAATTCACCCACACTTGCTACCATATCCAGTCAAACAAGAAACACTCCTGAACACTTGAGAAACTACCAACACAATACTCATCTTCCTTAAACAAGACACAGGCGCACTCACAAACTTATTTTTTTGTCGTTATTCCAGGTAGAGTGATCTTTTTATTAAACTGTCACCAAGACTAGATATCATTTATCAACAACAACATTAACGATAACTAGTTGGCTCTTTCAGCAAAAAATAAGAAATTAATATCTGGTAGATCCCTGAACAACGTTTAAAACATTATTAGGCTCCTTCAACAACAGCAATAATAATAATAATAATAATAATAATAATAATAGAGCACTATTTGCGTCATTTAACAACAATAACAACAGTATATACATAATGAGATTCCAAAGATTAGCATTAATATAAACAACCACTAGCTCTTAACAATAACACTCACTATCTGGCTCCTTTAACAACAATAATAATCACTATCTGGCTCCTTTAACAACAATAATAATCACTATCTGGCTCCTTTAACAACAATAATAATCACTATCTGGCTCCTTTAACAACAATAATAATCACTATCTGGCTCCTTTTAACAACAATAACAATCACTATCTGGCTCCTTTAACAACAATAATAATCCCTATCTGGCTCCTTTAACAACAATAACAATCACTATCTGGCTCCTTTAACAACAATAATAATCCCTATCTGGCTCCTTTAACAACAATAACAATCACTATCTGGCTCCTTTAACAACAATAACAATCACTATCTGGCTCCTTTAACAACAATAATAATCACTATCTGGCTCCTTTAACAACAATAACAATCACTATCTGGCTCCTTTAACAACAATAACAATCACTATCTGGCTCCTTTAACAATAATAATCACTATCTGGCTCCTTTAACAACAATAACAATCACTATCTGGCTCCTTTAACAATAATAATCACTATCTGGCTCCTTTAACAACAATAATAATCCCTATCTGGCTCCTTTAACAACAATAACAATCACTATCTGGCTCCTTTAACAACAATAACAATCACTATCTGGCTCCTTTAACAATAATAATCACTATCTGGCTCCTTTAACAACAATAACAATCACTATCTGGCTCCTTTAACAACAATAACAATCACTATCTGGCTCCTTTAACAATAACAATCACTATCTGGCTCCTTTAACAATAACGATCACTATCTGGCTCCTTTAAGAATAATAATCACTATCTGGCTCCTTTAACAACAATAAAAATCACTATCTGGCTCCTTTAACAATAACGATCACTATCTGGCTCCTTTAAGAATAATAATCACTATCTGGCTCCTTTAACAATAACAATCACTATCTAGCTCTTAATAACAATCACCATCTGGCTCCTTTAACAACAAAAACAATCACTATCTGGCTCTTAACAATAACAATAACCATCTGGCTCCTTTAACAATAACAATCACTATCTGGCTCCTTTAACAATAACAATCACTATCTAGCTCCTTTAACAACAATAACAATCACCATCTGGCTCCTTCAACAATAACAATCACTATCTGGCTCTTAACAATAACAATCACCATCTGGCTCCTTTATTATTATTATAATCAAAAAGAAGCGCTAAGCCACAAGGACTATACAGCTCTGGCTCCTTTAGTAACAATAACAATCACTATCTGGCTCCTTTAACAACAATAACAATCACTATCTGGCTTCTTTAACAACAATATAACCAGTGCATCAACCTTGAGTGGAGCAAACAATCACAATGCAGCTGTCTAGCCTCCTGGGTGCACATAGTATATATTATCTTGTGTAATTATATATTAAACTATATATTAAACGTGCAATAGTAGGTATCGTTGATGACGCGTCATCAATGATACCTAGTGTTGAATATGTTTTATTTATATTGTGCAAATTTAATTTCCCAGTATCTAACCTGAAGCGGGAACGACGATGAAAATGCCGGCCAAAGCTTCGTCTGTCTTCTATAAGACTAATTATAAAATTTAAAGGGATAAGTATTGACCCTAGGGATGTTCTATCCCCACCCGTGGTATGGTTTGTTTGCAATTATGTCATTACGATTTCGTGAGTCATGTTAACGGCTTTGAGGGGACTTGAGCTAGAGTTCGTCACGGCCATGCTAGCTGGAGATTCGTCTGTAAAAACTTGTATTTGTGGTCACAGCAGTGCCTATACTAATCTTCCTATGTAGAAATATACCTAGTTGGACGAATCTTATTGTGGCTAGCTGGTCCAGTGGCTAATGCGGTCTGGAGTTTTGAGACTCTAAGAAAGTATTTCTTTAGGGTAACACACGTGCACAGACACACACGCACACATTTACATTATACACACACACACACTAAAATATAATAAATAATCTCTCATTTCTATGTTAACATGGTGTAACGAAAATTACAACAAAAACTTAAAAAAAAAAGCCACACTTCCCTCCGAGAGGAAGATGAGTGACGGGGGTGGGTGAGTGACTGATGGGGTGGGTTTGTGGGTGGATGAGTACTCGGTAAGCTGCGTTTGTGGGGGTCCATAAATAGCTTCCAGACTCGCCTCCCAGACCGCCTTCATCAGCATTACTGACTTCTGGCCTTATCATATCTACTCTTGAAGCTGTGTACTGAGTTTGCCTCCACCACTGCCTCATCCAAGTCATTCTACTTTCCAACCACCCTGGAACTAAAGAAATATTTCTTTACATCCTTATGTCTCATCTGTCTTCAGTTTCCATCTGTGTCCCCTTGATCCTGGTCCTCTTAATTCAGTGTCTCCTAATATGTCCTATCAATTCCTTTTGATTTTGTACATCATATTAATGGCTTTCTTGTCCTTCTCACTGCCAAGGTGGTCAGTTTCAGTTCCTTCAACCTCTCCTCTATAGAGCATTCATTCCTTTCAGTTACGGTACTAGTCTGGTTGCAAACCTTTAGACCTTATCGCGCTTCTGTTCATGCTGATCATGTCTTGTGGTTAATGCCTTTTCTCTTTCCTTATGGTAGGTCGCTGACATGTATATACTAACAATAGCGGTCCTAATACTGAACTCTGCGGGACCCCGACTTATTACTTTCAGTCTGATGGTTTGTCATTTGCTGTAACACTGCCTTGTCATTCAAGTGCTTCTTGACCAACTGGAACACTGCCCTTTAACCAAGTACGTTCTTATTTGTGGACAAATCTCTGGCATGGAACTGCGTCAAATATGTTCTTGCACTCCAACAAGATGCAATCCGCCCACTGCTGGAGTGGAACTGCGTCAAATATGTTCTTGCAGTCCAAGAAGATGCAATCCGCCCACTGCTGGAGTGGAACTGCGTCAAATATGTTCTTGCAGTCCAAGAAGATGTAATCCGCCCACTGCTGGCTTTCTTGTTTTATTTCTGTGATTCTGTCATAAAACTCCAGCAAGATCGTAGGAGGTTTTCAATCCCCAAATTCATGTTAGTTTTCTGAAAAAAATCCCTTAAGTGCTCCACTTCCCTTTCCCTTACAATCTTCTCCAGAACTTTTGACAGAATGCATGTTAAACACTGGCTTGTAATTCAGTGTCTCTTGTCTGTTCCTCCTATATATAAAGACCACTTGTGTATTAAAAAAAATGGCACTAGTCCTATTTCGAGTGTCTGGTGATATGTGCTTGTTACTGTGTCATATACTGGTTGTTCCTCAATCACCCCTGGAGATGTGTTCTACTGTGCCGTTATTTTAGGTACGTCAACCTTCCTTAGTAGTCTGATCACTTCTGTCTGTGTTTATGGTTTCTAGAACCAGTTGATCTGTTCTGGCCACAGTAGCTAAACTTTGTATGAAAAACTCTTTGAACTTTCTGCTAAGCTCTTCACACACTTCTTTGTCATCTTCCTTCTCTCTCCTTTAGCTTTTTCATTTGATCATTATTTTAATCGGTTTCTCTGTATGTCATTGTGAAGTACCTTCGTTCAATTTTAACCTTTGATGCTGTTTCATTTTCTTTCACCTTACCTTCTGATCCTTGCGTATTCGTTTGTGGTCCTCACATATGTACTCTCCTATATGTGGTTGCAGGTGTCGAGCCTCACCTCCTGGTGCCGCCTCTTCGCTAGCCACTACTGGGTTCACTCTCTTGGCTTCATCTGAGACTTATCCTACCTCTTCTTCAAGCTATGTATAGGGTCCTTCCTCTACCACTCCACTGTACTCACCTATACGTGGTTGCAGGGGTCGATCTTCAGCTCCTCTGTGTGTGTGTGTACTCACCTATTTTTGGTTGCAGGGGTCGATTCATAGCTCCTGGCCCAGCCTCTTCATTGACTACTACTGGGTCCTCCTCCTCCCTGCTCCATGAGCTTTATCAAACCTCGTCTTAAAACTATGTATGGTTCCCGCCTCCACTACGTCACTTTCTAGGCTATTCCACTTCCTAACATCCCTTTGACTCATCCGAGTCTTCAACTTCCAAATTGTGACCTCTTGTTTCTGTGTCCCATCTCTGGAACATCCTGTCTTTGTCCACCTTATCTATTCGGCGCAGTATTTTATATGTCGTTACCATGTCTCCCCTGACCCTCCAGTGTCGTCAGGCCGATTTCCCTTAATCTTTCTTCGTAGGACAATCCCCTTAGCTCTGGGACTAGTTTTGTTGCAAGCCTGTGCACTTTCTCTAATTTCTTGACGTGCTTGACCAGGTGTGGATTCCAAACTGGTGCTGCATACTCCAGTATGGACCTGACGTAAATGGTGTACAGTCTTGAACGATTCCTTACTGAGGTATCGGAACGCTATCCTTAGGTTTGCCAGACGCCCGTACGCTGCAACAGTTATCTGATTGATGTGCGCCTCAGGAGATGTCCTCGGTGTTATACTCACCCCAAGATCTTTTTCCTTGAGTGAGGTTTCCAGTCTTTGGCCATCTAGACTAAACTGTGTCCGCAGTCTTCTTTGCCCTGTCCCAATCTTCATGACTTTGCATTTGGCAGGGTTAAATTCAAGGAGCCAGTTGCTGGACCAGGTTTGTAGACTGTCCAGGTCTCTTTGTAGTTCTGCCTGATCCTCGACCGATTTGATTCTCCTCATTAACTTCACATCATCTGCAAATAGGGACACTTCTGAGTCTATCCCTTCCGTTATGTCATTCACATATACCAAAAACAGCACAGGTCCTAGGACTGACCCCTGTGGAACCCCGCTTGTCACAGGCGCCCACTCTGGCACCTCGTCACGTACCATGACTCGCTGTTGCCTCCCTGTCACGTATTCTCTGATCGATTGCAGTGCCTTTCCTGTTGCGTGTGCCTGATCCTCTAGCTTTTGCAGTAACCTCTTGTGAGGAACTGTGTCGAAGGCCTGTGTGTGTTTGTGTATGTGTGTGTATGTGTGTGTGTGGTGTGTGTGTGTGTGTGTGTGTAATTAACCCGTACGAGCTTAGAGGGTCATCTATGTGCACGTGTGTATGCCTTTACAAACATAGCCATGGTAACTATGACACGTACACAAGCATATTTCCCGCCAGACATACACAGTCACTCGCACGAGTGTAAACACGCGCACACACACACACAGCTAATGTACACTCAAGAGCAGGAAGTACAGTCCACCACGACCCTCCTACATCCACTCATGGACACAACTGTTGTCTTAAGCAATTAGCATATACGCCCATCACCCCATACACACTAGGGTGATATTATTACACATTAGGGTGACAATTACTCACTAGGGTGAAAAATACACACTAGGGTCTTCACAAAATACAATTTCAACAACAAGAACATCAACTGGGACCAGGTAAACCATGTCCTAAACGAAACATGTTGGGAAGATGTCTTAAATGACATGGATCCAAACCAGTGCCTTGAAAGGATCAACTTCCTGGTAGCCGAAGCATGTTCTAGGCATATTCCCCTAAGAAAGAAGAAGAGCAGGAGTAAACTGGAGAGAAAAAGACGCTCCCTCTACAGAAGACGACGAAGAGTCACTGAGCTCCTCAGGAGTGCTAGAATATCTGATACACGAAAGGAGGCGCTGACCAGGGAAGTGGAAACTATCGAACTTAAGCTAAATGACTCTTACAGGAACCAGGAGAGGCAGGAGGAGCTTAAAGCTATTAGTGAAATTGAAAGAAATTAAAAATATTTCTTTTCATATGCCAAAAACAAGGCAAATACCACATCTAGTATCGGGCCCTTACTCAGACAGGATGGGACTTACACAGACGACAACAAGGAAATGAGTGAAATATTGAAATCCCAGTACGACTCTGTGTTTAGTGAACCACTAATCGGTCTGAGGATCGACGACCCAAATGATTTCTTCATGAATGAGCCTCAAAACTCCATAAATGTATGCCAGATTTCCGACATTACCCTAACTCCGATAGATTTCGAAAAAGCCATTGACAACATGCCTATGCACTCAGCCCCGGCCCAGACTCGTGGAACTCTGTTTTCATTAAGAACTGCAAGAAACCCCTCTCGCGTGCCCTAAGTACACTATGAAGGAGGAGCTTGGACATGGGTGAAATTCCAGTCACTTAAAACAACGGATATAGCCCCGCTCCATAAAGGTGGCAGCAAAGCATTAGCTAAGAACTATAGACCAATAGCTCTGACGTCCCACATCATAAAAATCTTTGAAAGAGTGCTAAGAAGCAGGATTGCAAATCACCTGGATTCCCAAAATCTGCACAATCCAGGGCAACATGGGTTCAGGGCAGGTCGCTCCTGCTCTCACAACTACTGGATCACTATGACATGGCCTTGGATGCACTGGAAGAAAATCAGAATGCAGATGTAATATACACAGACTTTGCAAAAGCATTTGACAAATGCGATCATGGCGTAATAGCCCATAAAATACGTGCTAAAGGAATAACTGGGAAAGTGGGGAGATGGATCTTCAACTTCCTAACAAATTCAAACACAAAGAGTAGTGGTCAACAGAGTTAAATCGGAGGCTGCCATAGTGAAGAGCTCTGTTCCACAAGGCACAGTACTCGCCCCCATCTTATCCTTATCCTCATATCAGACATAAACAGAGATATACACCACAGCACCGTATCATCCTTTGCGGATGATACTAGGATCTGCATGAGGCTGTCATCTGCTGAGGACGCGGTTAACCTCCAAGAAGATATAAACAAAGTTTTCCAGTGGGCAACGGTAAACAATATGATGTTCAATGAGGACAAATTCCAACATCTCCGTTATGGAAAACTGAGGAGATAATAACTAGAACAGAGTATACTACTGACTCCGGCCATACAATAGAGCGAAAAATAATGTAAGGGACCTGGAGTAGTAATGTCTGAGGATCTCACTTTCAAGGATCACAACAGTGCCACGATCGCACGTGCAAAGAAAATGATAGGATGGATAATGAGAACTTTCAAAACGAGAGATGCCAAGCCCATGATGATCCTTTTCAAATCACTTGTTCTCTCTAGGCTGGAATACTGCTGTACATTAACATCTCCATACAAAGCAGGTGAAATCGCAGATCTAGAGAGTGTACAGAGATCCTTACTGCACGTATAAGTTCTGTCAAGCACCTTAACTACTGGGAACGCTTGGAAGCACTTGACTTGTACTCATTGGAACGCAGGAGGGAGAGATATATCATAATCTACACTTGGAAAATCTTGGAAAGGAAGGTCCCAAATCTGCACACAGAAATCACTCCCTACGAAAGTAAAAGACTGGGCAGG
>NC_069429.1:5498063-5515563 GCF_026875155.1 Cherax quadricarinatus | reverse complement strand
CACCCTTCTGGCAAGACAGTGATGGAGTGGATGTTGGTGAAAGTTTTTCTTTTTCGGGCCACCCTGCCTTGGTGGGAATCGGCCAGTGTGATAATAATAATATATATATATATATATATATATATATATATATATATATATATATATATATATATATATATATAATAGAGAGCCGGGGGCTCGAACAGTGGCCCTGGCACGTAGTGGGTTCAACGCTGTGCCACAGAGCTACAAGATTTTCATTGGGAAGATTTCGCGGACGGCCACTGTGACATTTCTGTGACAGAAACTATAAGCTGCTGATCTACAGTGGACTGCTTACCGCCCGTATAGTCAATAAAACATTTAAACTGATGGAAACGTCTAAAAGCAATGAATATGTACTTTCTGGAACGGAGGATAGGTACATGATATATGCAAGGAAGATACATGAGTGTCTAACTAGCCACCTCCACACCACCATAACATACTAGAGTGATATATATGGAAGGAAATGCTAAATGACCCCAGTGAAGAGGTGAGGTGTCAACTTCGTACGCCCACACTATTCAACATACCACCAGCAGATTTCAGAAATGTTGCCGAAACAAGTGTGGAAGTTTTCAAGAAGAAACTAAATGATTACCTCAGGCAAGTACCCGATCAACCAGGCTGTGATGGATGTGTGGGCCAACGGACCCACACATCCACTCATACCGAACCCATGTCTAGCAAGTGTCATTGCGATTCATTTATACTGCAACACATTTTTTTTAAGGGACGGAGCTGAAGGAAGAGTTAAGTCCTCTGCCACGTGATCAAAAGTTCCATTGAACAAATCATATGATTTACATCAAAATCAGGATGCTATGTGGAGGATGTTCCGGGGATCAACGCCCCCACTGCCCGGTCCATGACCAGGCCTCGCAGTGGATCAGGGCCTGATCAACCAGGCTGTCACTGCCGGCCGCACGCAATCCAACGTACGAAGCACAGCCGGCTGTTCAGGCACTGACTTTAGGTATCTGTCCAGCTCCCTCTTGAAGACAGCCAGGGGGTCGGGTCTATTGGCAATCCCCCTTATGTATACTGGAAGGCATGCATATTTCTCCTAACAAAAACATCAATCGTGAAAAACTGGCCTCTAGACTTCATTTAATGTATGTAGAAAACGACGATAAAAACCACGGACTCGGTTTTATCGTTAACTATGTGAATTAAATTGCAGTCGTTAGCTCTTAATGACCCAACTGCCCTTCAATTATTAACATGGAAGTACTAGGTAGCTCTCAACACCATCAGGCTGTAGGATAACATACTTTTACAACATGTATGATATTTAATAAATAAAATGTTTCGCTCAATATGGGTTCTGATCATCCTATGGAATGACAAAGCCCACTGAGTGAAACCTTTCCTTAATAAAGAGATTCTTAATGACCTAACTGCTCTTCAAACAACAAGGAAGCTCTTAATGACCCAACAGCCCACTCCAAAAACTTTAACGAGGAATTGTAATAATGTTGGTAGAATTACCGACAATATGTTAGGTAAAAGGACACACGTGCAATTAATAAGATTTTATAGCGGCAACGTTTCGCTCTCCAGAAGCTATGTTAAGTCGTTACCAACGGCTCCTGAAGACCGAAACGTTGCCACAATAATGTCTCATTTAGTTGTACACGAGTCCTTTTACCTAACATTAACAGGAAAACACTAATATTGAATCATTGGACTCAGGGTGTAACTGGTCGGTCGTTAAGCTTGGTCATGGAACTGGTAGTTTTACGTTATTCTCAATGATGGGAACTCGGAAGTGGGAGGGAACTTCCGGTAGGATGTACGTGGTGTTAAACGGTAGGTGGGATGGAGTGGTAGGTGATAGGCGGGTTGAAGTGGGTGGGTATAGTAGTAGTCTAGAGACTTGCGGCACTGACAAATTCCTAGCAAACAATGATCACACTCGACTTTCTCCCACTGACAAGTCGCTGTGCTTACCAATTTGTACTCGTATGTGGTTGCAGGGGTCGCTTCTCAGATAATATGATCCCTACGTGTCTTGTGTATCCTTATAAATAATCACAATAATAACTCTTACTTGGAAGAGTTGGTTGTCACTATTAAAAATTCGGATGGTTTCAGAATTTTTTTATGCTTCACCAAGACAAATGCGGATGGACAAACATTACTGTTGTTGATGTAATAATTCACTGCATATAAAATTTTACACAATAAGATGGTTAATGGGGTTTAAACCTTACCCACTACACTGGGGTCATTAAGACGCATATAACTTTT
Organism: Cherax quadricarinatus; assembly: GCF_026875155.1. Lineage (NCBI taxonomy): Eukaryota > Metazoa > Arthropoda > Malacostraca > Decapoda > Parastacidae > Cherax > Cherax quadricarinatus. The sequence goes on along the minus strand of NC_069429.1, from coordinate 5,513,286 downwards.
TCACCACCAGACAAGACTACAGTAATTCCTAAAACAGTTTACTTGGAGGGTTTCGGGGGGTCAACGCCCCAGCGGCTCGGTAGTAAACCAGGCCTCATGGTGGATTAGGGTCTGATCAACCAGGCTGTTACTGCCGGCCTGGAGAGAGTTCCGGGGGTCAACGCCCCCGCGGCCCGGTGTGACCAGGCCTCCTGGTGGATCAGAGCCTGATCAACCAGGCTGTTACTGTTGACTGCACGCAAACCAACGTACGAGCCACAGCCCGGCTGGTCAGTGATTAAACTCTCAGCATATACACGCTGAGAGAGAGAATTCTCAGTGTATATAGCCTGTTAAAACAGATTCCTGGCATTCTTGCATGACAAGCACAATTTTTACCCTTAATCACCAATAAAAGTGAGAGAGAGAGAGAGAAGAGAGAGAGAGAGAGAGAGAGAGAGACAGAGAGAGACAAGAGAGAGACAGAGACAGAGAGAGACAGAGAGAGAGGACGAGAGAGAGAGAGAGAGCAGAGACGAGAGACAGAGAGACGAGGAGAGGAGAGAGAGAGACAGAGAGAGAGAGAGACAGAGAGAGAGAGAGAGAGAGAGAGAGAGAGAGAGAGAGAGAGATTGATTCACCACAATAAATGAATTATCAACAGATTTCATCTACGTGGATACGATATATCTCGCTGTCAAATAACAAAAAATTTAATTTATATCCTCAATGTTCAGAATGGAAGGAAATTTAGTCTTTCCTCTTTTATTTCACTCTTACGGCAGTTAAACCACTGACAGGTTGATAAATAACAGGTGGAGACAGCTTATGTTACAAGGAAAATGTTAAACCAAAACAGAAGCCGTAAAACATATGAATTAAACATTTAAAATTAATAAGGATGTGAAAACAACATTAGTGGAACAAACTATAAAATAAACATGACTCACGAAATCGTAATGACACGATTGCAAACAAACCATACCCCGGCCGGGATTGAGACTCTCTGACCGCGGGTTCAATCCCGGCCGGGGTATGGTTATGAAATAAACACTCTGGAAAACATTCGAATTTGCTTAGACAGTTGATAATTATATTTTTATAAAAAAATAAACCCACAAGGGTGATATAACACCGGAGGAATGGGAGGTAATCAGGGTTGATCCGAGGAAGGGAAGAGAAGGATGACTACAATTCCTTGGATCGAGACCACCAGCATCAGTTCACCCCCACCCCCTTAACTTGCAGGATCAGTTAGCTGAGTGACAATTTATAAATAGCACCAACCTCAATAGCATACCTTATTTACAGAACGTTTCGACCATGCAGGTCTTGTTATTACTATAATAAAAAAGAAGCGCTAAACTTACAAGGGTCATACAGCGCTTTGTTATTAATGCATAGGCGAAATATCGTCTGTAAATCAGCATTCGCTTTGTATAGCGCCGTTATACAAATTTTGTCATCAAAAGCTTAGCCAGCATCCACACCAGCCTGGTAAGACAAGCAAGCCTACTGAGGTGATCCTTTTTCTCCTTATTTACTTCAATCTCATTTTCTCTTCTTCACTTACTACTACTGCTTTTTTATCCTTGACTCACACTCATAGTACATGATACTACTGTACTATGAGTACTGTCATAGTAAACTATCGTGTACTATGACAGTAGAAAATAGCTCTTCTAAGTAGACAGCCTCCCTGTGGACTTTTCAAGTCCTCTGCTATCTGTCTTTCCCAAATACTCCCTGTATTTCCTTTCCCCTTTCCCTCTCCCGTTCCTCCTTCAACCATAACCTATCTCCCTCCTCACTATCACTACCCTCACTATGATTGTCATAATATCCATCATTATTACTGCTATTCACTGCAAATAAAATAGTCAATAACGCAAATATTGTAACCAGCACTACCACAACTGTTATATTTTCCAATATTTATACCACCATCATTACCCACCACTATTGTCATCACTCAACTACCACCACTACCTGCTGTACTTGTAGAAATAATAATAATAATTATTATTATTACTATCGCCACCTGTAGCCTCGTTTCTTTCAGAAAAACTTACAAAATTATCAAAACAACTGACACTATTTTGCTTCCTTTTTATTAAAAACCAACTGATTCTATCTTACTTCCTTTATCTTAGTTGTCCCAAAACAATAGACTTGCATTACTTAATGCCATAAAACAATGGAAACTTTTTTCATATTACAAGATTCAAATGAATTGAGTATTATACACCCTCATAACTCAATAGACTGGACTCTTGTTCAGCAACTTGATACTTCGATAAATGCACTTCTATACTACTTCGTCATAAGTCAAAAATGACAGTATTATGTACCCTTATACCTCAAAATAATATTGTTATATACCCTTACACTTCAAAATAATGGACTATTATATACCTTTATAATTCAAATACTGGGTTATCAGTCTCGCTCTGGGCGAGGAAGCAGTGGCAGCAGCTCACACTCTGCTGCCCCCTTCAATCCTCATTAGGGGAAGGGAACTGCCTGCATTATGCAAGCCCACCGTGTCAAAATCAAGCCACTTCGTGGAGAAACCGCCGACCTGATGAAGACAGGGCGAGCTGGTATCCCAAGGACTACTTCCAAGTAAAATTCACTATCCTGATCGCCACTAAAGACTCTATCGTGGACTGCTTCAGCAACGATGATGACAAAATCGTTGCAGCTTCTGCCAAGAAGTTGCTAAAAGCCAAGCATTACGAAGTGGTACCATTGCCAGCACTGAAAGCTAATAGGTTGGTGTTTGTCAAAAGAATGGACCGTGCACTCACTAAATAACTAATCTACGACCTGAAGACACAAATCGTGGACCTCAACGACTGAGTCAAGATTCATGAGATTATTCTAATACCCCATGTCTCATCTATGATCAAGATCAGGTTCTCAGAAATTTCCATGGCTCAGCAACTGTTAGAGAAGGATTACGCATCTCTTATTACTACATGAACCAAAGGAACGTTGAACCTAAACTATACCACCTGACTCCCTGTTGGAACCGCTACTCCTACAATCACGGTAGGCTGCGTTAAGGCGGGCCAGCACAACTTACGGCGATTGGCATGGTATGAGAATGGTCAGTCCACAATGTGCTAACGACTGCCCACTCAAGGGCATTGCTGAATGTAGTAGTCAGGGTCACATCTTCACATAATGCACTTTTACCAGCCAACCCTGGCTGCCTTCAAGAGAGAGCTGGACAGTACCTAAATCGTGAGCCGATCAGCTGGCTACTGTGGCTCGTACGTTGGACTGCGTGCGGCCAGATAACACCTAAGTTGATCAGCCTGATCCATTGGGAGGCCTGCATGGACGGGCCGCGGAGGTATGGATCCCGGATAACTCTCAGGTAATGAAAGTCTTAACTGTAAGGAAATCCTACTAGTTACAGTACCCTAACATCAGTGAGTTCTCTGAGTGCTCACTGCGTCCCGTTTTTTTTTTGACCTGCAAGCAATCTCTTAAAAATATATAATTAAATTATGGGGAGCGCATGTGAGGGAGGTATGGAAGGTATAAGCTCATCAGGGAACAGATACAGATCCAATCCCTAGATCAAGAGCCCTCACAGCGTCAGGAACCTCCCTTGAGGTTTTTAGAAAGATAAAGAGAAGCTCGAGACGAGAAACTAGCGTCACCAACCTCTTACGTACCCAGCCAACTCGCATACAGACCGATACCAGATCTGAACGTAGCTCAACGAGACCCTCTGAACCTGATATCACCCCAACTCCAGTACTACATGATGGGACTCACAAACCTTACAGCATGACTACGTCTACATGAGAAGAATCCAAGACCTTCGACCCATCCTAACCAACTCTTCGCCTACACCAGGCAAGAATGAAGTTCCCTGATGCTGTTCCATCTGTTGAATTTCTCAAGATCGTCACTAACATAAGACAAAGTAGCAGTAATTATTAGCAACAGCTTAGAGTGGTGGTCGAGATGGTGGCCGTAGCCACTTCAGCAGCGACATTCGTAATAAAGTATTACCAATTCCGTTCTCTACTTTTTCATGCAAGCTGTGGGCAAAGGGTAGGGAGAGAGCCTTCTGCTTTACTATCCTGACCAGCCTCTAGAGAATCAGTAGCTAGACAGCAGAAAACCTCATTATATTGTCTACTTTTTAAAGGTTTCACAACACTGGACAGGCACCTAAAGTCAATACCTGACCAGCCGAGCTGTGGGTCGTACGTTGGACTGCGTGCGGCTAGCAGTAACAGCCTGGTTGATCAGGCCCTGGTTCACCATGAGGCCTGGTCACAGACCGGACGGCGGGGGCGTTGACCCCCGAAACTCTCTCCAGGTATACACGATAATTATAAATTATTCAAAATATTTATTTCTATAATTACTGCTAAAATCATTGTTATTTAAATAAATGTTCAGTGACAACACCATAACTATCAAAATAAATTTAGGATGGTTGGTCAACTGAGTTGAAAACCTACCGACACACGAGCCTGGTCACAGACCGGGCCACCGGGGGACTGATCCCCGAAACCCTCTCCAGGTATACTCTCTAGGGTCATTAAGGTGCATTCTTACCACCACAAATACTTCCATCCCAGTGACAGACATATTGTGACTAAATTAAATTCTTAGTGCATATAAACGGAGATGTATATCCCTCCAAGTGAACACTGACTGTTATTCTCAGTGCAGACACATCAAGAAAGATATACACGTGAGAATATATATAGATATATTCATGCCAGGTTGGTAAGAGTCTGTCCCACGCAGCATTGAAATCTCTCAGCGACTGACTGAAATATACAAGTTCAAAATATGTCCATGTACATGTCTCCTCTACATGAAGAAAAATGGTATAAAATATCGATACTATGGAAATAGTTGCACAAATGCAGTTTAATGAAATTATTTACTGACAACACTTGGCGAACGCTGTAGGTTTTTTTTTCAAGGCTTAGACGCGAAAAAAAATATAGTGTGAGTAAAACGTTATCTGTAGCGGCTCTCATTACACTAGATGTGTATCCCCCCCCCCCCCCAACATTTTTAATAGTAAGCTGAAATTGTAGATAATTTACTGCTTTTTAATTGAATGTTAAAAGTTCTCTGAACTATATTTAACAATAAATATCAAAATTTTAGTTGAAATTTTTAATGTCTCAAGACTTGAAAATCTCAAGATACACGTTTTACATGAGAAAAGAAGATGCACTCCAGTTTTCTAACTTATTTTACATGCTTGAAAACTGTCGCATTTGTAATAAAAATGTGTCACTTTTGTAACGAAAATGCATCAAATTTGTAATGAAAATGTGTCACATTTGTAATAAAACTGCGTCAATTTGTAATGAAAACGTCACATTTGTAATGATGTGTAAATTTTTCTCAATCATAAAAATATCCGTGCAATAGGCTTTCGTCTCAACCAGGTGGAAACGATACACCCTTTGAGGTCATGTATCGACTGGGAAATGAGAGGCATTCAGGATCGATCCAAGGAAGGGGAGGTACGTCCAGTTGCTTGGACCAAGAACCCTCCGACATCACCCTTGAAACACCTTTGCATACAAACATTTATTGTAATCCAAAGTACTTGGCAAAAACTTACCTTATGAAAACAGTTCCAGAAATAAATGGATACCAAAATCGGTGTTATTCCATCCGTTCAGAATCCAACATAATTTTCACTCATCTCATATTGACAATAAATTCCCGTCGATAATCATCACTCACACTAACCAGAGGAACTAAGACGGCACAATATATTTATCATGGCCTTCGAGGAATTTGTATATTGATGAAAAGAAAGCACATGCACAAGAGAGTCCCGGAAAGACATTAACACACCCTCTCACAACACCAGTCAGGTAACAACTGCTGGGAAATGTTGGTAACCCTCCTCTTATGCCGGCAAGTGTTCGATTCCCTGCATCTTGATGAAGCACAAGCCACCACCACCACTACTACTATTACTGATGCTGCTGCTACTACTACTACTGATGCTACTACTACTACTGATGCTACTACTACTACTGATGCTACTACTACTACTGATGCTACTCTTAGTGATGCTGCTGTTACTACTACTACTACTCCTCTCCCTTCTCTCCCCGCTCGCTATCACTTTGTTTTTAGGCCTCTGTTTTCTAATCATCGTTGTGACTACAATTGCCCACGAAGGACGGAAACGTCATATGGTTCCTCTTCAAAGCACAGGCTATTTTCTAAACATACAGGATTACATACACCGAGACGTGTATGTCTCTCGTGTACATATACTGAGGTAACTTCAATCCAGGTTGCATTCACCCTAATGACTTAGTGCACTCGATATGCTTTAAACCCAATTAACCAAGACATTACTTTTAATAAAGCTCATCTAGATTATTATCAGTATACTACGCTTTATATGAAGTTTGAGGAAGTTTGAATGAGAGCGTAGGTTGGTTAGTGGGGGTATTGAGTTGAAAGCCTATCGACTGCTTGAGGCTCATTAAGACTGTTCACCACAAATCAAGAATCCTTTAGTCTCTAAAACAAGGATGTATATAGTGTGCGGAGATGTGTCAACGAGTAAATCATGGCTCGCATGTTGGAGTGATAACTCCCTCTCTCTATCCACGGCTCATTTAACACATGACTTTGAAAACGTGACTGGAAGCCACGTAAAATTTAAAAATAGCGCATATCGCAAAAACGTAATCAGTTTCAGTCTATATTAGTGGGAATAACAGGCTTCAATGTTTACATAACTTAGATGGCCCTTCATGCTGGTGAAGGTCTCTTGATCCATGGATTTGGAGCTACTTCCTGCTCTTGTATCAAACCTGAGTGATTCAAATTCCCATCATTTGTAAGGACCTTTACGGGTTTCCCGCTTTCCCATACTAACAATAATATATCTTTAAGTCACTGATGAAGATATGACGAGGCCTAGTCCATTACAAATTACTTGAACCTCATTAAGAATGGTGCTCTAATATGCCATGTTGTATGGATCATGATATGAGCATAGCTTATAGTTATCTGTATTGGTTAGGTAGGTAAAGCATTTAGCAGAGCAGGGGACTGAGAATTCCAACCTGCGATGTACCTAGGGACATTTCTTTAGCTTCGCTTCTAAAACCTTGGTAGAGAACAGAGGATATTCTAGACAGATAACCTATTATCCAACTGAAATTACCACCAATATTCATTTTGTATAACAGTTATGTTTGCGATATTAAATGCAGATTTTGGATAAAAAAATGTGATAAAACTAACAAATGTGCGCAGAGAGATCTCAAACAATGTGCACTGTGTGAGTGACACAAATACATACCCATACACAGGAGCACAGGTTACATTCCACATTTGCCTTTATTATTTGTAATATTCCATACAAGCTATGTAGGCAAATGTGTGTGCCAGCTCCTCAGCCGCTATGACCGCCTTCAGCACTTACAAACCATCACCTAATTCCCAATAAACAAACTTCCGTCGCTGAAGTTTCCTATGTGAGCCATCCACCTTCCATTTCATGTGTTCTCACAATGAACATTTTTTCAAGTCAAGCAGCCCCATCCATCTTTTCCTCGTTGCCAATATTATGACAGCCCTGCTCAACCATTCACACTTGGAATTCCAAGTAAAATGATATACCCCCACTTGCACCTTTTTCATTGCCTCATGAGATTAAAGGTTATGCATAAACAACAAAGAATGCCTGATTGTGCAGTAAGGTGTTGACAGCTAGGACTGCCATGTTGTTAGATGATATGATTTAAGTTCCCTCCTCCGATTAAAAGTGCTATTTTAAACGTGCGCTGAATTCACTGCTCACGCTTCAGCACTATCATTAGTATAGTGTATTTATTTATTTATTTGAACATGATACAGAGAAGTACAAGGAATATAATTTTTAAAGTGCAGCATGCCAAAGCCCCTTGTATGCAGAGCATTATGGGCAGGCTTAAAATTAACTTAAGATTAACTAAGCAATGATATATTCAGTGGTACAAAAATTATTGTAAAACAGATAACAATTTATTACAAATGAGTATCCCGCAGATCTTGAATGGACTTTCCTCTGTCGTGATAATGAAACAAGACTAACTCAAGTTTCCAAATCTATGTACTAATTCCAAGTATCTTCGATTTCCTAGCATTCACCTGAAGTTTCATTGCTTCCCCACACATTCTCACAACTTACATTAAAAGGCTCAATATTATAAATTCATTCCCAAACAGTTCGTAGGTTTGAAAGGAAATACAGTTCCAACAGAAGGAAGAGATGATAAAGTTGGCTAGAGCAGGAAAACCAATAAGGAGTCACAGGACATAAAAGGTACAAGGTTTTTACTTCTGGTAGGTACTGGCTATTTAAGGGTAGCGTCGCTTGGAAATAAGCAGCAGGCATTATATATATATATATATATATATATATATATATATATATATATATATATATATATATATATATATATATATATATATATATATATATATATATATATATATATATACCTGGAGTTTACCTGGAGAGAGTTTCGGGGTCAACGCCCCCGCGGCCCGGTCTGTGACCAGGCCTCCTGGTGGATCAGCGCCTGATCAACCAGGCTGTTGCTGCTGGCTGCACGCAAACCAACGTACGAGCCACAGCCGCGCTGATCAGGAAGGAAAAAAAACTGGCAGGAAATGGCAGAAATCGTACACCAAATCCAGTCATTCCTGGAGTGGAACCACAGTCGATGGCCTCCACTCCAAACCAACAGATACAGATACTAATGCCGGAAAAAAAATCCCCCCCCAGTACCAACAATACCACCAGTCCGATAACATTCTTCTTTGCAAATATACAGGGTCTAAAGCCAGCAACAAACAACAAAATACCTTTCATCCGTGGACTGCTTGCAGAGGCAAAGGCAATGTTCGCGGCTTTCACTGAGACCCACATAAAGGATCACTTGGACAACGAAATATGGATCCCAGGTTACAACCTATACAGATGTGACAGAGTGAACAGGCAAAAGGGGGGGTTGGCCTGTACATTGCAGAGTCACTTGTTTGCACAGAACTGCTAAATGCCTCAAATGATGTAGTGGAAGTTTTTAGCAGTAAAGGTCGAGAACCAAAACCTAGTCATTGTGATAGTCTACAAGCCTCCGGATGCAACATCCCAGCAATTCCAGGAACAGCTGTTAAAAATTGACCACTGTCTGGAAAACCTTCCAGCTCCTGCACCCAACATCTTGCTCCTGGGGGATTTCAACTTAAGGCACCTAAAATGGAGGAATATAGCAAATAATATTGTTGCAGTAATAACACCAGGAGGCAGCTCTGATGAAAACTCACACTCACGCGAGCTTTTAAATCTCTGCACAAAATTCAATTTAAACCAGCAAATAATAGAGCCTACTAGACTGGAGAATACACTAGACCTCATCTTCACTAACAATGATGATCTGATAAGAAATATCACCATATCAAAAACAATATACTCAGATCACAACATAATTGAGGTTCAGTCATGTATGCGCGGAGCCCCAGACCGACATAATGAGATTAGTCACGAGGGAGCATTCACCAAATTCAACTTCAATAACAAAAACATAAAGTGGGACCAAGTAAACCAAGTCCTAACCGATATAAGCTGGGAAGATATACTAAGCAACACAGACCCCAACTTATGCCTAGAACAGATTAACTCGGTAGCACTCGATGTATGCACAAGGCTATATTCCTCTAAGAAAAAGGAGGAGTAGATGTAAAACAGAAAGAGACAGGCGCTCCCTTTACAGGCGACGGAAAAGAATAACAGAGCGGCTAAAAGAGGTCAATATATCTGAAATGCGTAGGGAGACACTGGTCAGAGAAATAGCAAGCATCGAACTTAAGCTAAAAGAATCCTTTAGGAGTCAGGAATCGCGGGAAGAACTAAAAGCCATAAATGAAATCGAAAGAAACCCAAAGTATTTCTTCTCCTATGCCAAATCAAAATCGAGAACAACGTCCAGTATTGGGCCCCTACTTAAACAAGATGGGTCCTACACAGATGACAACAAGGAAATGAGTGAGCTACTCAAGTCCCAATATGACTCAGTTTTTAGCAAGCCGCTAACCAGACTGAGAGTCGAAGATCAAAATGAATTTTTTATGAGAGAGCCACAAAATTTGATTAACACAAGCCTATCCGATGTTATCCTGACGCCAAATGACTTCGAACAGGCGATAAATGACATGCCCATGCACTCTGCCCCAGGGCCAGACTCATGGAACTCTGTGTTCATCAAGAACTGCAAGAAGCCCCTATCACGAGCCTTTTCCATCCTATGGAGAGGGAGCATGGACACGGGGGTCGTCCCAGTTACTAAAAACAACAGACATAGCCCCACTCCACAAAGGGGGCAGTAAAGCAACAGCAAAGAACTACAGACCAATAGCACTAACATCCCATATCATAAAAATCTTTGAAAGGGTCCTAAGAAGCAAGATCACCACGCATCTAGAAACCCATCAGTTACACAACCCAGGGCAACATGGGTTTAGAACAGGTCGCTCCTGTCTGTCTCAACTATTGGACCACTACGACAAGGTCCTAAATGCACTAGAAGACAAAAAGAATGCAGATGTAATATATACAGACTTTGCAAAAGCCTTCGACAAGTGTGACCATGGCGTAATAGCGCACAAAATGCGTGCTAAAGGAATAACAGGAAAGTCGGTCGATGGATCTATAATTTCCTCACTAACAGAACACAGAGAGTAGTCGTCAACAGAGTAAAGTCCGAGGCAGCTACGGTGAAAAGCTCTGTTCCACAAGGCACAGTACTCGCTCCCATCTTGTTCCTCATCCTTATATCCGACATAGACAAGGATGTCAGCCACAGCACCGTGTCTTCCTTTGCAGATGACACCCGAATCTGCATGACAGTGTCTTCCATTGCAGACACTGCAAAGCTCCAGGCAGACATCAACCAAATCTTTCAGTGGGCTGCAGAAAACAATATGAAGTTCAACGATGAGAAATTTCAATTACTCAGATATGGTAAACATGAGGAAATTAAATCTTCATCAGAGTACAAAACAAATTCTGGCCACAAAATAGAGCGAAACACCAACGTCAAAGACCTGGGAGTGATCATGTCGGAGGATTTTCACCTTCAAGGACCATAAACATTGTATCAATCGCATCTGCTAGAAAAATGACAGGATGGATAATGAGAACCTTCAAAACTAGGGAGGCCAAGCCCATGATGACACTCTTCAGGTCACTTGTTCTATCTAGGCTGGAATATTGCTGCACACTAACAGCACCTTTCAAGGCAGGTGAAATTGCCGACCTGAAAATGTACAGAGAACTTTCACGGCGCGCATAACGGAGATAAAACACCTCAATTATTGGGAGCGCTTGAGGTTCCTAAACCTGTATTCCCTGGAACGCAGGAGGGAGAGATACATGATTATATACACCTGGAAAATCCTAGAGGGACTAGTACCGAACTTGCACACGAAAATCACCCACTACGAAAGCAAAAGACTTGGCAGACGATGCACCATCCCCCAATGAAAAGCAGGGGTGTCACTAGCACGTTAAGAGACCATACAATAAGTGTCAGGGGCCCGAGACTGTTCAACTGCCTCCCAGCACACATAAGGGGGATTACCAACAGACCCCTGGCAGTCTTCAAGCTGGCACTGGACAAGCACCTAAAGTCAGTTCCGGATCAGCCGGGCTGTGGCTCGTATGTTGGTTTGCGTGCAGCCAGCAGCAACAGCCTGGTTGATCAGGCTCTGATCCACCAGGAGGCCTGGTCTCAGACCGGGCCGCGGGGGCGTTGACCCCCGGAACTCTCTCCAGGTAAACTCCAGGTGCTTGTCCAGTGCCAGCTTGAAGACTGCCAGGGGTCTGTTGGTAATCCCCCTATGTGTGCTGGGAGGCAGTTGAACAGTCTCGGGCCCCTGACACTTATTGTATGGTCTCTTAACGTGCTAGTGACACCCCTGCTTTTCATTGGGGGGATGGTGCATCGTCTGCCAAGTCTTTTGCTTTCGTAGTGAGTGATTTTCGTGTGCAAGTTCGGTACTAGTCCCTCTAGGATTTTCCAGGTGTATATAATCTGTATCTCTCCCTCCTGCGTTCCAGGGAATACAGGTTTAGAAACCTCAAGGGGCTCCAGTAATTGAGGTGTTTTATCTCTGTATGCGCGCCGTGAAAGTTCTCTGTACATTTTCTAGGTCGGCAATTTCACCTGCCTTGAAAGGTGCTGTTAGAGTGCAGCAATTATTCCAGCCTAGATAGAACAAGTGACCTGAGAGTGTCATCATGGGCTTGGCCTCCCTAGTTTTGAAGGTTCTCATTATCCATCCTGTCATTTTTCTAGCAGATGCGATTGATACAATGTTATGGCCCTTAAAAGGGTGAGATCCTCCGACAAAATCACTCCCAGGTCTTTGACGTTGTGTTTCGCTCTATTTTGTGGCCAGAATTTGTTTTGTACTCTGATGAAGATTTAATTTCTCATTTTTAACCATATCTGAGTAATTAAAATTTTTTATCATCGTTGAACTTCATATTGTTTTCTGCAGCCCACTGAAGATTTGGTTGATATCCCCCGGGAGCCTTGCAGTGTTGCAATGGAAGACACTGTCATGCAGATTCGGGTGTATCTGCAAAGGAAGACACGGTGCTGTGGCTGACACCCTTTGTCTATGTTCGTATATGAGGATGAGGAACAAGATGGGGAAATGAGGAAAATAATATATATATATATATATATATTATATTAAATATATTTTATATATATTATATATATATTTATATATATATATATATATATATATATATATACAATTAAAAAAAAACACATCACAAGAAACAAACTTGGCACAAATAAGGAAAATATGGCAATCACTTATATTTGATAACATTGGTCAGACACCCGTAAACACACCCATCACTAAATTTTGTAACACGTTTATGAATTACCCAAAAATAATGATTCACTGCCGGATAATTTATAAATCGATAATGCTGGAAAAATAAGAAGACATAGTACAGGGCCAAACCAAGTAAACACTATAAGCCCTTTCTTTCTGCCATAACACCAGCTGGTCCTGTATGGTCACTCCTCAGAAGTTCCTTCTTTTGGCCAGAATCTTATTAATTCCTCCCACTCTTTACTGGTTTGACCTTTGGTAGTACTTGTGGCTTCCACCAGGAAATGCTAAGCTCGGCAGGCACTCTAGTAAATCACTGGTATTTCCTCAAAGTACCTCGTTGCTGCCAAACCCCATAAAAATGGTCTAGTTTTGTTACAGAATTCATACAATAACTCACAACAAATAATTCTATATTAACAAAAAATATCTTACTAATATGGGGTAGACAAAATTGACAAAAACTCTGATAACACAAAACTCTGATAAAACAGTTAACAGATACAACAAAATGATCAAAACAGACGTAAGTAACCTATAAAAAATACAGACAAATAATACATGAAATATAAAAACAAAATATAGATTAACATGAATGGTAAATAATAAAGAAAATAAAATACATAGTTCTATAACTAATACTGGAAACAGACACAGATTAGGCTATATAGTGGAGAAACTTTATAGCAAGCTATAGCAAGCATAAATCACAGATACTAAAGAAATCTATGAAAAATAATCATATAGCTATAATTATAACTATAGTTTTTAAAGGAGTGGTGGGGGTAAGCCAGTGGAAGGTCTCGGTCAGACGACCAAAAGCTCTAGATGTGGGTCATCATATGACTAAGACCAGCACCAGCAAACACTTGTCCTGTTTCCTGACAAACCTGACCTAACCATGACAGAGGTTAGAAAAGGTATAGCCTAAACAAACATGAGACGGCATTAAAGTAAGTTACCTCCTGGAAGATAATTATTATTATTATTAAAGATTCGCCGGTAATTTTCCCGGCCCGGGCCTTTTCCAAGTGGTGGCCCGGCCTTGGCTCCCTCTTTAGGGAGTGTCTGAGACCTAAGTCTCCCATGGGAGGAGGTATAAGTACCTCCTCATCTTTGTCACCAACTGTCCCCTCTGGTCTGCCATCCCCGCCCCAGGGGAGCTAATGGGGATGACAGTCTTTTGAGGTGTAAGCTCGGGCTCGGGCACCTACCCTACCCTAGAAGGGCTGGGCATGGTGTCGATCTCTCCTGGAAGGTAAATTAACACACAAACAGTTCCACTACACACCTTTAACAAGTAACATCAGGAACTTAGTAAGCCACTAAAAGAAAGATATATTTAAAGGTAGTTAGGCTAGGATAAGCTAGCCTAGCCTAATCTAGACTATATCACATGACTATAACAAATATGTAAGTTTATTAGATACAGGAAGACATAAGTACAATTATCAGTCTAAATTACCTAGGAAAACCCAAGTCAGAGTGACTTATTTCCATCCATTATTACTAGTCATATAGTTAATTCTAATTTCACAGTATATAACATTAATATACCATAACAGTACAAGGTATTATTATTATTATAATCAAAAAGAAGCGCTAAGCCACAAGGACTATACAGCAGTACAAGGTATAAATATATAATAAATAATACTAGCATAACTGCCGACTTGGGAACTGACTTTTCCCAGGTGATTATTTCATCAGAAAACGTCTCTACATCAATACACAGCCTTCCCTAACTACAGTATACATTAACAATGGTTATAAACTAACTTGTTAGCAGCGGGGATGCGCATTCTGCCGGAAAAATGCTGTTCGAACGAGAAAAAAAAGCACGAGACGTTACTTCCAGCTCAGTTTTTTCCCTCCAAAATTTCGCTTAACAAAACATTCTATACAACATTTTCTAAAAAAAAAATTATGAAAGTGGCTCAGACCCCATTAAATATCTCTTATTAATTTTGGTATTACTTATTACGATAAACTATAACTCTAGAATATTAAATAGATAAAGAAGTTGTGAATTAATGCAATTTATTTCAGGCTAAACAACGTTCCTAGTTAATACATATTGGAACATCCTAACCAACTCAATAATAATTACTATAATAATAATTATAATGACCATTTCTGAAGTTTTCCAGTAATAATGTAATAAAATAACATTTTAGCACATTATTCTTAATTTTTTAATGTTTCACGTAATTATAAAATCATGAGGTATTCAGTAACAATATATATTTTTATGGACTTTTCATATGATTTTTTAAAAATATTAGAAATAGTTTCAGGTAAGACATACACATTA